>OY740766.1:92901398-93428564 GCA_963513935.1 Aphrophora alni
TAAATATTAGAGTACTTACCTTGAGTGAAACACCTAGCTTCGCAGCCGTGATTGCGTCAACGTTCACAAAAAAACCTAATCTTACCGCACTTGAATACCTTATGTCTTACAAATTTAACTCCCTCCACCATCACCCCGAACTGCCCTCTCTGTATTAACACACTTTCGACCTTCATCTTTCGCTAATCTTCAACCAACTAACGCCCCCTGCTACTTTGGTCAAACAGCCTGGTGACACATCAACGGGTGTGCCGATGCGTACTGCAATAATCTTCTCTCTCTCTCTACGGTTTGGAAGTTGAAATGCCCTCATGCTTTCCCTTTCAAGGTTGGGAGTTGGAATCCACCCGTTTCTTACAGGGGTTTATAATGTTATGCATATATTTTGCAAACTAACTTATTCTAGCATACATAACCAAAGTTCTCTTTAATAACAATATAAGTTTATATTATTTAATAAATGTCGAGCTGTAAATTATTATTTGTTAAAGTGAATTTTTACCAAATTTAAATTTCGTTTTTTTTAAAATAAACTAAACTTTAGGCCGATACACCTACTCTCAAATTTGAAAAGAAACTGTTTTAAACTGTCAGATATGGGGCCAAAATATACTTAAATACCAAATTTAAATAAAATCTATTATTTTCCATTTGAGGTCCCACTGCACAAATATCAGACAGCATTTTAAAAATTGGGTTAAAACGGATAAAATATGGTTTAGGTTTTATTTATTTTTATCAATGGTGTTCATTCCAGTGGATACAATATAGTTCAGTAATCAAATCTTACTTTTCGCTTCGTTTTATTAATGACTTGAGAAAATGTCTGGAACATTTCAGCTTTCATTCACAAATTTATGCTCTTAATTTTTTTTTTTTTAAGACTTTTAAACAAACAGCTGATTTTTTACTTAAATATCTTACTAATACTTATAATATTTTATAAATAACCCGTTTTCCTTTATATGAAACTGAACTAAAATATTATTTCACATGTGTGTAGTATATGCATTTTGGTAGTTTTATGAAACAGGTCGTGAATAAATACTAATTTAAGTGTCATAATAATTACTGAGTGATGAAAGTAATTGAACTCCAAATTAAAGGACTGTGTATAGCTATATAGTATGTTAATGCAATTAGTATACTGTATCTAATAGGGAACTATTTTTATTGACTGTAAAACGATTTTTCTTATACCTGGATACCCACATAACAGAC
The DNA here is from genome assembly GCA_963513935.1 of Aphrophora alni. Taxonomy (NCBI): domain Eukaryota; kingdom Metazoa; phylum Arthropoda; class Insecta; order Hemiptera; family Aphrophoridae; genus Aphrophora; species Aphrophora alni. The sequence goes on from OY740766.1 coordinate 92,902,620, forward strand.
TTTCATTTCAATGAAATTTGTTTTACATTGCAGGCCTACCAGGTAACGATTTCAAAATATAAAATAGGCGTAAAGAGTCTCAATAAGTCGTGAAAAATAACGTAACCCAAGAAATTTCGACTTTCATTTCAATGAAATTTGTTTTACATTGTAGGCCTACCAGGTAACGATTTCAAAATATAAAATAATAAAGAGTCTCAATAAGTCGTGAAAAATAACGTAACCCAGGAGATTTAGACTTTCATTTCAATGAAATTTGTTTTACATTGTAGGCCTACCAGGTAACGATTTCAAAATATAAAATAAGCGTAAAGAGTCTCAATAAGTCGTGAAAAATAACGTAACCCAACAGATTTAGACTTTCATTTCAATGAAATTTGTTTTACATTGTAGGCCTACCAGGTAACGATTTCAAAATATAAAATAAGCGTAAAGAGTCTCAATAAGTCGTGAAAAATAACGTAACCCAAGAGATTTAGACTTTCATTTCAATTAAATTTGTTTTACATTGTAGGCCTACCAGGTAACGATTTCAAAATATAAAATAAGCGTAAAGAGTCTCAATAAGTCGTGAAAAATAACGTAACCCAAGAGATTTAGACTTTCATTTCAATGAAATTTGTTTTACATTGTAGGCCTACCAGGTAACGATTTCAAAATATAAAATAAGCGTAAAGAGTCTCAATAAGTCGTGAAAAATAACGTAACCCAACAGATTTAGACTTTCATTTCAATGAAATTTGTTTTACATTGTAGGCCTACCAGGTAACGATTTCAAAATATAAAATAAGCGTAAAGAGTCTCAATAAGTCGTGAAAAATAACGTAACCCAACAGATTTAGACTTTCATTTCAATGAAATCTGTTTTACATTGTAGGCCTACCAGGTAACGATTTCAAAATATAAAATAAGCGTAAAGAGTCTCAATAAGTCGTGAAAAATAACGTAACCCAACAGATTTAGACTTTCATTTCAATGAAATTTGTTTTACATTGTAGGCCTACCTACCAGGTAACGATTTCAAAATATAAAATAAGCGTAAAGAGTCTCAATAAGTTGTGAAAAATAACGTAACCCATGTGATTTATTGTTTATACCTATCTAAAACAATGTATAGCCTACAAATATAACAGGTTTATAAAAAAGCATATGATTTACAGTAACTAAAATGATACAATATACACTGGAAATATCCTTTCAACCTAGATAATACCATTCTTATCAAATTACCTTTAGGCCTATAGATTTAATTGTGGTTCAATAACATTTTCGTATCAAATTTTAGAACTACAATATACTCTTCTGTTAGGCACTGTTTATACTTAAAATATATAAATTATATTTAAATACCCCCACTTTATTTAAGTACGGACATAGCAATCCCGAGGAGACCTAGTTGGATCTACACATTTTTCCATGTCATCTTAGGTTAGATACCTGTCTTTCATCCTTTCTTTCCGATCCCTCTTGACCAACTCTTGTTCTTTTTCTACCCTGACGCTATTAGAGTATTGAAAGGCTAGGAGTTTTTATTATATTGTATTATTTTCTTCTTTCTTTTTTAAGCGATGATGACCCAAGGGTTTTTTCACCCTTAATCAACAAGGAGAAAAAAATGATTTGGCGGTGTAAATAGTCTATTTTCAATGTTTACGAATTATACCTAGTTCAACAATGCAAAGTTAGTGGTGGGGGTACTCCATGTTCTGCACATGAGCCAACCACACTCCAAACTAAAATACGTACACACATGTTTTACATGCAACGTTCATGAGTTACAAATAATACAATACAAGAAAAAAGAAGAAAAAACCAATAAACAATCTCGGTTGCTTTGACTACCTTTAGCATACCGTAGAAATATTTAATTAAATTTGCTTACCATTGTGCTGTTGTTTAAATTAACCTTGTTATTTAACAAAGAAAACAGGTCTTAAGATATAATTAAATCACGAATGTAATTGCTGTTGTCATGACAACAGAAACAATTTATAATCAAATCAAATCTGATTTAGAAAATATCTTGAGGTTAGTAGCATAGTTCTTTTAGGTTAGATTATAATATAGTACGATACAAAGTATGCACAATGTAAACATTATTATTTTTTGGTAATCTTTAAGATAAATTACACACCCAGTTGTTAAATCCTACTATATTTACAAAGACAGATGTCCATATTTATTACCGAAACATGGGTCAAAACGGTTTCCTAATGTTTTAGTAACTTTCAACAAAGAGTGTTATTATTTGTAGTCATTTTGTAGACTAGCTTAATAAATTGTACTCGAGCTAAATAAAAATAATAAAATCCTATTCTCTAAAATAATTGATGAATAATTTGAAGCCGACATATTTGAATCTGCTTATATATATATATATATATATATATATACTATTTTTCTATGGGTTTGTGTTAGTTTGGTAATTATGCATTGAAGCTTCCTCCAGATTTTAGTTGGTAAAAATTTGCAAACTTAAACTATTGAACTTGTTTGTCATTAATGAGATTTTTTTTAACATTGCTAAATAATTTTCAAGTCTCAAATTCCATTAATTTTGAAGAAACTTTCAATTTTAGACACCAGAAATTTAGGGTTATTTGGGTTATAACGAATGTGTACAATGACAACGTGAGTCAAGTTTGTAACTGCATTACCAGTCTATGTTTATGTTATAGGCTGTACGTTGCATTACTGTAAATCATGGTGTGTAAACCAAAGGTCACAGGTCTGGGAAGGTAGCTATATAGGCCTACAGGGTGTCCTTTTTAACTGTGCCACCATTGGTACTTTGGAAACGGTAAGATTTAGAGGAAATTTTAAATACGAGACTTCACCTTATTTTGTATGGCCATTAAACATATGAATTTTGAATTTTTAAATTCGGCCGCTATTTTTCAATATGGCGGACAACTTTGAAATTTATTATGGAACACCCTACATTTTTTTGCATTTATGAATAGTATACAATTTTTCAAGACTTTTTTTATCAAGAATTACAATTTTCTGGTAATTGTATAAAACACCTACTGGCTTACAACAGTTTGTAATTATTACTGGATGTATTACAACTTATGAAGAAGATACAGAAATAAGATTTAAAAAATCAAATACCTATTTTTAATTAACTTTAGCACTTTTTTCTAAACTTATTTGTACCCCCAACCGTTGAAAAGTCAGCTATTGTAACATTTTAGGTTGGAATCAGTAATTTGTAGGCCTATCACACGTTTATTTTTCTTAAATTTAAGTGCCTGTAATTCCTAAACGGCTGAAAATACAAATAAAAAAACCATACAATACAAGGTGTTCCATTACAAATTTCAAAGTTGGCCGCCATATTGGAAAATTGCATCGAATTTGATAATAGTTCTAAATTCATATTTTTATTGGGTATAAAAAATAAGGTGAAGTCCCCATTTAAAGTTTTCTGTAAATCTTACCGTTTCCAAAGTACCAATGGTGGCACAGTTAAATAAGACACTCTGTATATAGTTACCTTCCCAGACCTTTGTAAACATAGACTGTTAATGCAGTCACAAACTTGACTCAAATTGTCATTTTACACATTCGTCATAACCCAAATAAGAATTGTGACAAAAAGTGTCAGTTTCTACAATATTAATGGATATGAGACTTGAAAATTGTTACGCGTTGTTAAAAGATATCTAATTATTGAAAACAAAAATAGTTTAAGTTTGCATTATTTTTAGCAACTAAAATCTGGGGAAGCTTCAATGGATAATTACAGTTAGTTCTACCGCCATCAGAAGTCAAAAGCTGAAATTTTTCACAAAATGTGTCTCATATAGCTTGTGTCAGCTTTGGCCTAATTATTAATAATGTATTTAATATTATTTTGTCTGGTCGGATACCCGGTGTCCAGACTTATCTGGGGATTTGTATTATATACCTTTAGCCCTGGACACTGTTGAAATTTAGATAATCGTAGACCTGCCTAGTAAGAGTTAAAATATACATTAACTTTACCAGAATAAATTAATCTAAAAATAAATAACCTAACTGCTGACAATCTTGTATAAATGTCATAAATTATTATAGTTTCTTTGCGCTTATTTAAGATTTATTGAACAGTGTTCAATTCAGAAAGCAGTTTTATTGTCGTGTACATACAAATTAATTACAATTTCTGAACGTTTGTGCAACCATTACAGACACTGAATGAAATTACTTTTGAAAGAAATAATCAATATTTCATAAAGAATTAACATTTCAAATTTAATTAGAAAATAAAAATAAAATTGATCGAAACAGATATATCCACTTTATTGTCTACGTTAATAAATGAAGTAGGAAATGAGTAAATTCTTGATCCGGTTCCATTGAAGTGGATCACTGTACTACGCTTCCATTCAACTATGGAAAACACTCTAAATAATTGGCACAACTTTTTCTATTCTCTAAACTATGAGAAATATAAAATTTAACGTTATTAAACAAACCGCTTAAGAAGTTTAAATTTAAATTCATTATTGTTAAATTGCTTTTACTTACTTTTATTTTATTTAACTTATCACTCGGTTCAAAACTTTTTTTAAATATAGTTTTTTGCACTTCTAAATGAAGTAAACATTCATTATTTGATTTCATGTAGTGTGTACATACTAATACAGTTGTCAAATTATGTTGAGCACACTTTAATAATTTGTAGTTTTTTTTTAACAATTATCAACCAAATAACATTTATAATAAAACACAACTACTATACAAGCTATGATACCAATAATTTACTGTAGCAAGATATAATAAACACAAGAGATATCGAGTACAATAGTCCCCTCCCTACGGCGTCCATCCTGCCATTATTTAATTTGCAATGTCTCTTCATATTTTGACAAACGTTTTAGATTTCACTAAATATTTTGTATCCTATCTTATCTCTCGTTATATCAATCATCGGGACATTAATATATATACCTAAATCATTATCTTGAATGAGAGAAAGTACAGTTTCAAATTGTATACAATACAATTTCAAACTGTTTTAAATAAGATTTCAAATTGTATATAATAAAATTCCAAATTGTATTGAATACAATTTCAAATTTTATATAATACAATTTCAAACTGTTTTGAATACGATTTCAAATTGTATAAAATAAAATTCCAAATTTATTGAATACGATATCAAATTGTATATAATAAAATTCCATATTGTATTGAATACGATTTCAAATTTTATATAATACAATTTCAAACTGTTTTGAATACGATTTCAAATTGTATAAAATAAAATTCCAAACTGTATTGAATACGATTTCAAATTGTATAGAATACTATTTCAAACTGTTTTTAATACGATTTCAAATTGTATATAATAAAATTCCAAATTGTATTGAATACGATTTCAAATTTTATCGAATACAATTTCAGAAGAAGTAAATGTTTTTGGTTCTTGTAACCGCTCAGTTAATCCCTGTTTGATATTATCTCTTAAATATCAAACAAAAGATGTTCTGTATACATAATTAACTTCATTGATGAAACCAAGACAGATTTTAGACTTTATTATTTATCAAGTGTCAAATGAAGTACAAAAGCTGAATGAGAGGGCTAATATATTAAATGGCTCAAAGGGATTTAGCTATGGCAAGATCGCAAAGTGAGTTGGTTAAACGCCTATGTACTTAGAAACTCAGACCAAAGCCGTAAATTCAGTTTACTCTAAAACTTTAATTCCCTCATCTCACTCGTACATTCCAAAAGATAAGATACTGAACGTGTCGAATTGTAAATATTAATGTAACTTATAGAAAGAGAAACTATGCATTTATTAATTTAAATAATAACTTTGCTCTACGTTTTAAATATTACCTTTTTTTATTTTTCGTTAGTGTAAATTGAAACACGAATTTCGTAGTATAAAAACAATGAAAAGAAAGATCAATGTACAAATGAATTTTAAACAAGTATCCGGCATTTGTGATCAGTAAATTAAAATACTCGATTTCCAATTACTTTATCCTTTTTAAAGGATGTAGGATTAGAATAAATCTCAAAACTTTGGATTTAAAATTAAACATTAACGTACTGATTGCAATAGTATGTTAGGTAAAAAATAAATTTTAACTATAATCGCCATAGTGGCGATTGGTAGTGGTTAATACACTTAACAATGACTAAAAACAGCCGTCTAAACAACCGTCATGTAAATATAAAAAGACGAATAAAGAATCGATCAACTGAATATAAACCAGTTATAAAAATGAATATTCGATCAATGAAAACAAAACAACACTACTACAACTTAAGAACAATTTACCAGACTTCCAAATAAAACATATGATCATGATCGTACCAATTATCTATATGTTTCATTGTGCTTGCCATCCCAGTATATTAATAAACTTGTCTTTAAAACTTTATATTTTTATTCGCACATACCATCCGAATTTCAGTCAAAGTAAATATCCATTACCGCGGAACCATATAAATTATTAAATATAAATATTATCAACAATTTGCACTATCTTAAACTCCTTGATATTTTTAAATAATAATTTGAAAACTGATTACCACTTGGAGGGTGTTTTTGCAACTGCAAGAGGCTGTGTGTGTGTGTGTCTCAAGGTGTGTGAACTCCCAGACGTGTGTCGCCATTTTGTTCTGACAGGAATCCAATTTGATATAAATTTTCATACATTCTTCAGTGAGGTGCCATCTTCAACTGTTTTTATTCCTGTTTCTTCGCTTACATATTCCAGTGCATTAGTGTCATCTTACATATCTACAATGTTTCGTTTTAGTAATAAATGTTATTGTTTTTATGTTACAGTCATGGAGAGGACCTCATTGTCACACCTTTCGCACAGATTTTGGCGAGCCTTCGAAGTGTTCGAAACAACTTTCTTAGTCTTACCAATGTGCCCCAACAAAAGTAAGTACATTTTGTTAAATCAATAATATTTTCCATTTATAAAGTATAAAGTATGCCGTTGTGCTACAACCGTAACCATTCGTAGTGTGTTGTGTCACCAGTGGTTTTAGTAAGTTTAAATCTTTTTTATTCGAATTTTGCAGTGGTATTTTTTATATTACATGCACTTTTATTTTATTTGTTTCAATTTTATCGATTCAATATTGTACAGTACAATAATCGATTATATTGTTAAAACTAAGAAAATTAACATGTTTTAAACAAAATTGTTGTCCTTAAAAATGTTCAAAACCATTAAAAATCACTAATTAAATCCATAGCCTGACGTATAAAACTAAATTGTATGTCATATTTACAAAATAAACAACCAATTTTAAAATTTTTTAAATGTTAAGCAATAAAATATTTAAATTATTGTAATCAAAAGGTAATCAATTTAAAACAATATATTTCATATCTTTATGATATGAATTTGCATTTTTATTGTCCCATTTTAAACCGCTCTAAATTGCATTTAAAAACAATATCACGTAAGAATTTGTATGGTAAAGTTTGATGAAATGATGTTTAGAAGCTAGCTAAATGAAGTTTCCTTCATTTTATAGTTTCAAAAGACAGTCAAAAATTTAAAAAAAGACTTGTTAAATTAAAAACTTATTTAAGTACAACTCCACACAAAAATCTGTATGTCTCTCATAAGACAAGAAATGAGATAAACCCTCTCATTCTAAATTCTTTTATATAAGAAAATATAGATAAATAAAAAAATGGGCACAAAATAAATTCTAGTGTTTCCAAGTATATAAAATTTGCCATATCCTTGATTATTGAGACAATGGTCAGATAATATGATCTGACGGGTCTGATATAAAACTCACGTTCTTATTGTTATTATTTTGACTATAAATATGGTATTATCATTAATTCTTTAAGTACACTTAAATGTAGTGTTTTTTCACCAACCACAGATCAGCTTAATTGTATTTGCTCGCTTAATGTATACAAACTACCAAATAGAAACGTACTCATTTATTTTCTATCACCAATTGAATAAATGCACAAACTTTCACTGACAACGATACAATATTTCAATGGCCAATTTGTCATCTACAGTTGGTTACAGGTTCAAAAGCTCTAAGAGCAACAACTCGTAACAGGCATTTTAAGTTTCTGAATTTATTATGTTTCAACTGAAAATGTTGACTTAGTTACTGAAACGACCACTTATTGTTGAATAAGTGTTTGTTGTGAAAATATGTGTTAGCATTGATCTATTAACCATTAGTCATTAATATTATGGAATCATTTACATAAGTGATATTCATTTTATGTGACTTATTTTCCAAACTAATGTTGTACAATGTCATGTCATCCAATAGGGAAGCTGTAAAGTGATGTTTCACTTTCTTTATTTTCGTTTACTGTTCGACCTTCGAGACACATTTACTCAGTTTATTTTGCACTTCTCTAATAAATACTACATAGAATATTCCTGAAGGAGTTGATATTTACATTGTTTTGGCCGAGGGTCAATTTTATATTTGTGCTGCAAATTTTGATGTTATGGTTTACGGTACTTGTATGAAGGTTATAATAAATTTCACTTTTGGTTTTTTGTAAGTCAATAAATTGAATCATAATATTATTGCTATTTTAATATTGACTTTGCAGTGGTCAATTACCTGTAATTCATATTTGCCAATAGCACACACGTCCGTTCTGTTATTAATTGAGAATTATAACCTAATATCGGTTTTGTTATATAATAATTCCAGTTTTAGTCTACGAAAGTAAAATAAACAAAGTGGAAATGGTCTTTTATAATGACAAGATGAATTTGTTTTATCTTTAAATAGTATAAGGGAAATAAACACATTAAGTTGGAAAAATATTTGTAGGTTACTGCTGATACCCGGTCCAATTATCTTTGCAGATGAAATCAAAGCTCAATTATCATAAACATTTGTAGAATCTTCTAATTAACCCATTTTACTAGACTAACCGTTGAAGCAGAAAATTTAAGACAAATTGAAATCTTGAAAATTTTTTAATTCAATATGTATGAAAACGTACCGTAACTGGGTTGGAATGCTGAAGAGAAACAGACTTTGAACTATCTAAAGCCATTTTGAATAGTAGCCTAAGTGAACAACTTCCAGTTATATTGTGTATTATAGAGCCGCACTGCTGTACTTTGTTAAATCAACAAGTCTGTGGAGTTCATATTTAGTCTCAGATGAGGCTTTTGTTTCAAAGGAGAAAAACAATACCATGACAATACTTAAGCTCTACCATTAAGAATGGTGGAAGGTTTTCTAATGAAGGCTTCTAAATCCCGAAGCATAATCACATTTTACTAAATCAGTACAAAACGAATAGCCTATTTACTGTAAAATCTATGGATTATTGTAAAATCTTGAATAGAAATAATTGAAGGTTATTTCTGAATCGGAATTAATTCTCTGAATTTGAACCTTTCATTAAGCCCACGGGAATTATTTAAACAAATCTATAATTAATAAAGTTTAAAGTGAGCCCTCTATTTTTTATTGAAAGGAATATTTTATAGGAATTAACCGTAGCTCTTGAATTATACCATCACTGTGTTATTTATTGTTTGTGCTTTGCACTTTAATTTTTACATTAAATTTAAATTTAAATGGTTGATTTTTGAATATTAATTGAAAGTACTTTTAAGTTTTTAATGACTAAAACATAAATTAACTCAGTATAAATACAACTTATTCTATCAGAATATATATAAACTATTATTGCTTCAATTATAATCCAAAATATTGTTTCCACATTTAATAATTGCCTGCTAATCTCTACGGTTTCTAACATATTAATTTGAGACTACAGTCCTCGAATTATAAAAGTGAACCCAAATCCAAAACAATAAATTTATAATATATTGTTTATGATGCCGATAATTTAAAAAAAAAAGACATAATTTATAGATAACCTCTGCTTACACATAAGTGTTCCGTCATCATTTAACGAAATTATTTTCGACGTTAGACAAATAACAAGCAAGCTCAGAGCAGCTGAAGGCATGTTATCTTGCTTCCCAAAAGTTTCAAATATAGAAGGAGCACTGCCAATGATTATTTCAATGTTGAGCTGTTTATAATTTATCAAGATTTTGGCAGCGGAACAGGCAAGGCGCTTTGTTTACGCCGCTAATAATAACTCAGAACCCATCTTTATCTCGTCACGAGTTTTCGTGTATTTTTATTTTGTATTTGGAGGAAACATCTACTTTCTCTTGACGTAAGTCGAAGTATGTATGTTTTGACACGAATTCTACCAAAGACTTGTTCTCTTAATTAAATAAATAATATTGGTTGAGGTTTGGAAAGGTCAAACATTTTAAAGAATTATTATTGATTATAAACATCATGTTTTGACTAAATTCACAATGCATGGATAAAATCTCTGAAACAGAATCTTTGATTTCCGAACATCGTAAAGGTTTCATAATTTTACTTTATTTATCTGCACATTTGTTTTCGAGTTATGGTTTAAAAATAACGTACAATTCAATAACAAACATGAAAACAGCTGTTAAGTAAATCCGTATTTTGTTGTTAGGGTAGATGTAAATTTAATAAGACAAAGATTTATATTTTAAAAGTTTATTATAATTTATTTTACATATTAAAATAAAGAAAAACATAATATAAAATTATATGATCAAAATCAGATTCACGAATAGTTTTCAATATTTTAAGCCTAAATTAAGTTTTAATCACTTTCCAAATTACTTCGCATTGTTCAAGGCGAGGCCTAACATAACTGTGTGGCAAATTATTGAAGCTAATCGCCTTAATTAGCTGATATAAGTTGGAATTATATTTCTTGCTACGACAACTAAATTTTAATATCAACTATTTAATATCAACTATAATAAGAGATATTCTTTAAATTTTTAACCAATATAAATTTTTTGATAAAACTAATGAGTGATGACATATCTATAGAGAGAAAGTTTTAATTTGAAGAAAACAATCATTAAAATAGCTGAAGTGAGAGTCGCTGGCGAATTATAAGAAAAAAACCGCTAATTGTTAATAAAATCCTATAATTAAAAGGTCACATTTTTTCCATATTTTTACGAATTTCTACATATATGTATTTGTAAGTATTAGTAAACACTTTAGAGGTCGCAATTTTGATTAATTATCACCCAAATTTCTATAGTATATACTCGATCTTACAAATCGTTTGTTAATCAAAAATCACTTAGTAAATTACAAAATGGCGGCCGATTTTGAGTTTTAAATATCTTCACCGTCTCACAATGGCTCATTTTGTGCAACTTTACAATATCCGTCCAATGATGGCCAAGCGTGTTTTGTACTATAAAAATGTGAGAGTTATCCCTCCAAGTATAAAATTATAAAATCAGTAATAGGAGTACCTCAAAACTAGAAAACAATCTGAAATAATACCTATAGTATCGGATATTTATTTCAATTTAAATTAAATTTAATAAGAAAACTATATTTAAACATTCGTTGAATATCATAATAATAATGGCGACCCCATTATTTAAAATATGTTGAAAAATGAGTTCCTTCTTTTCTAGAACTGCAGTACAGTTTGACCGAAGTCGGCAAACATGCGGACACTCATGAAACACCAAAATAAATTCGCTTTTTGTCATCAATCTGGGATCGTGTCTGCAATTTATGTTTAATACTAAGGGAAATTATGTCTCTTCATTTATATTCAGAACAGCATAAACTGACCAACCAACTAAATCCGTAGTACAGCAAGTATTGAGACGTGAAGTTAGTCTAGGTCAACAGTAACCAATGATTGATCCTTTCACAAGTCCATAGATTTTGTCTCTCCCCATCCCTAGGTTGTTCAGATCAAAAAGTCTCCTTCTTCTATACTCTATTCGCTCACATTTAAAGTGTATTTTTAGCTCAGATGCATTCCCCTGCCCGCACTGCCCACTTGTTTGTCTCAGTAAAATGGTCATGTCCGATTATGAGAGATACTACTGGTTTAGATTTCTACTGTCAAACCTAAGCAAGTATTTATATCGTGGATCGAACTCTTGATGAAACGTTTGCTTAATACAACACCAGGAACTTGCCACCACCTGCGACATTGTTCTCCTCTGGCTCATTTCTTAACAGTTGAAGGACTAATGCAACATTCCAACTCAAGTCCCATCAAGAGAGTCTTTATATGGCGGGGAGGGGGGTAAATTCTAAAACACGTTTCAACTAAAATTACGCCGTCTTCAGAGATTCACAACCTCACGAATTAAAAACTCAGATTGCTGCATTGTTGTTGAAAAGCGTTTGAGACATTAAGCTTTATTTTTGTAAAAGCCCTGTTCAAATTAACATTTACCTCGCTAATCTTCATAAAGATAATTCAGAAATTAGTTTATAGTACTGTCGTTGCTAGTTTTATACATAATACGTAATCCAAGAAAAATCAAAATTATGATCAAATCAATGATTATTTATTCAAATCAAATATTATTATGGCTTATTTATGAATTTTTACATTCACGATGAATGAAAACTGTGCACTAACTTTCTAATATACCTATCCGCAAACCAAAAACTTATCTCTGAATATCGCAAGTATCCATATTCTATAAAATTCCTCCTATAATACTTTTACATCTGTGAGAGAAAACACATTTTTTTCAGTAAAAAGTATTTCTTACAATAATCTTCATTATTTGTAGAGCTTTTTCCTTGTTTTTACTATGGGAGTTTAGTTGGTATAGAATGGTATACACATAATTAAGTTTTTGTGATTTATAAATATGTTATTACTTTATTTTCAAAGCTATTGATACATTTAGATAGTGTCTAAGCTAGTTTTGCTTATGCCATAAACTCGTCGCATCGTAAGTGTAAATCGTATTTTATTGAAATCAAGTTTTTGACGGCAGTCAAGGTTAATTTTCTTTTTTTACTAACTATTTTTGAACCATAATTTTCATTTACTTGTGATTTTTCAGACAGATTTTGTTTATTCTCCTAACTTAAACAAATATTGAATGAAATTTTTAAGCTGATTTTGAGTTTTGGTCTTAAGCAGCTATTCCTAACTCATTAGTTACGAAACAAAAAAATGCCCAAGTACCAAATTTAATCAAACTTATTCCACGTGTTTGAACAAACGACAGACAGACAGTTAACAGATAAAATCACAGACAGTTGACAGATAAGCGACAGAGAGTTAACAGATAAGTCACAGATAGTTAACAGATAAGCGACAGACAGTTTACAGATAAGTCACAGATAGTTAACAAATAAGCAACAGACAGTTAACAGATAAAATCACAGACAGTTGACAGATAAGCGACAGAGAGTTAACAGATAAGTCACAGACAGTTGACAGATAAGCGACAGACAGTTTACAGATAAGTCACAGATAGTTAACAAATAAGCAACAGACAGTTAACAGATAAGTCATAGACAGTTGACAGATAAATCACAGACAGTTAACAGATAGGCAACAGACAGTTAACAGAGAAGTCACAGATAGTTAACAGATAAGCAACAGAAAGTTAACAGATTAGTCACAGATTGTTGACAGATAAGTCATAGATAGTTAACAGATAAATCACAGACAGTTGACAGATAAGCAACAGACAGTTTACAGAGGAGCGACAGACAGTTTACAGATAAGCGACAGACATTTAACAGATAAGCTCCAGACAGTTACAGATAAGTCACAGACAGTTGACAGTAAAGAAACAGACAGTTACAGATAAGCGACAGACAGTTTACAGATAAGCGACAGACAGTTAACAGATAAGTCACAGACAGTTGACAGATAAGCAACAGACAGTTAACAGATAAGCGACAGACAGTTTACAGATAAGCGACAGACAATTAACAGTGCGACAGAGTGATATTACTCAAAAACAATATTAGTTGATGAAATATTATGTTAGAGTCACATGTCCGTTTATACCACAACAAGAAAACAAACAAAATTTAATTTAACAGATTAGTTTGTGAATATTAAATGATTTAAACTTATTCCTTTTCAAAATATATTTCGCTTTGTAAAATGTAGGTTATGATGAGCATAAAAAAACTGTATATAAGAAAACAATCTTCCGAGTGTCGAGTCATTGTCATTCGGAGTGAGTGGTAGGCCTGCATGAGTCAAGATAAAACGTACAAAATTTAACATGTTAAATAAAAAGTATATACGATAAGGTTTATAGATATGATTGGTTACAATTTATTTCTAATTGTATAATACTTTAATTTTCCATTTTCATGTATTCAAGGGTTTTCTTTTTGCCCTTTGACGAAGCACAGGTCCTTTGAACGACATGTCGCTATGCATGTAAAACGTGGAGACTATTGGAAATGTTCAAAGAACCCAATAAACTGGGCTACACGCTGACGTTAGAGTGCTTTGTTGTGTAGGATAAATCACGTAGTTCAAGCGTATTAAGGTTAAAAGTAACAAAAAGATAACATGGAATTAACGTCAAAGTGTAATGTTTGACACCTGTCAGATGAGCATTATTTGAACGTGCAAACATACTCTGTTAATTTATTTATCTATAATGAAACTGTATAATCCAAAAAGCAAGGGTTTGTTTTAGAGCGAATCAATATGACTGACTGACTCATGGTAGTTATGATTAGTTTCGGTTAAGAAAGATTTTTTGTAAATGTTACTGAAAATGAACAAACACTTGATTTGGTTTGTTTAAAGTAGACACACGACGGGTTTGCCTCTTTTACCAAAAAAAATAAATTAATCTCTTTTCCTTTCTTTAGTTAAACTAAATCTAATTACTTTATTACATTTTAAATCATTTTGAAATTACAATTTGTAAGTTTTATTTTTTTAAATAACAAGTCAACAAAACCATTTGTAGAAACTCAGTATTATTTAGGTGGTCAACATATGTACTAAGATTTCCTTCTATAATTTATTACAATGAAGTAGGAATCCAACTCTTATGACGTCACTGAACATTTGAACGAAACCTTACATCTCGAACAAATTCCATTTTTGTGTGAAAACCAAATGCCGTACTGACATTGTTTTTGCTACAAAGGCGTAATTAGTTCAATATATTTCAAGGAATACAATGAACAAATGGTTTTGCTTGTGTGAGGTGATATGAAAGCAATGTTATGAAAGTATTACAATGAAAAGCTTATTATAAATAATTGTATTGATCAAGCTATTTTCTATAGAAAAATGAAGATTCAAAAAAAAAACTGCTTCCAATATAACGGACGAGATTCATTATTATCAAACAACACTTGATTTGACTCTCGGAACCCTCATTTCTCAGAACTTACAGGAAAAAAATGAAGTAACAAATACTGAGAATCTGAATTTCATTCATATTTATTTAGAAATTAAAGTTTATATTTTCTTTGCCATTTTTATTTCTGTAGAAGAAATGATATATAATTATGAATATAATATCAATGATTTTTTTTAAATAAATTATATTTATCAATAATTTGTGTAAATTACAAGACAGTGATGTAGTCTTCCAGTCTCAGCTAAATCATCCTTCATTACAATTTAGTGACCGAAATCTTGAAAGTTAAAGATTTTTAAACCCAATGAACTCATTTGAGCCATTAATCCATATTAAGTGGTATCGAAAACGGTTCAGTAGTTTTCAATAATTTTTAATGAACAACAGACATCACAACCATTTTTGTACTAGAAACTGATACCACCTTAAAACCAAAATTTCAATGAACTATCATATTGTTACTCTGTGTCGCGACTGGTATTGTGCTATTTTACAGCTCTACTTAAAGTATATAGTTAAACATAATACTTATTTTTTTTAGAACGTTCTTCAAAATTTTATTATCATGTTTTATTTCAGTTGATTTAAATTTATAACCAAAACTAAATCAAAATTGGGCCTTTTTTTCTATCTAACCTAAATGAGTGAACCGCAATTTAACAGACAAATTAACAAATTTGAAATGGCGTTCTCTTTAAAAAAAACTAAATATTTGAAGTAAACCAACTATTTCTTCATTATTAAAACTTTTTATGACATAACCCGTCTCATTATGAAACCTTAAAAAAACTGACTGTTCATAGAACCATTGGGCTCAAAATTCCGACTAGTTGCGTCATCAAAGTATATACTACAGCAGCTCTAATGGTTTGTTTAGATTTGACGATGCGGAGCGCCTGCCACGATTAAGTTAAATCATTGCAAAATATTTAAACTGATGTAGATTTAATTATATAAAACGGATTTAAAGATAGGTTTTACCATCAAATGCATTGCTCTCGACTTCAAATTGATATAAAATAAAAATCACATGTCTTTAATATGAAAACTACCAAAAAATAAATTCAACTAACATAAAGCCTTTTACATCTTTTATTTCAAATACACGTGTTTTTTCCTAAAAATGTACCTATTGTTGGCGCTTGATTTTAGAAACTATGACAAATTAGTAACTAACAGTTCATTAATCCCTAGAATTGGCTTGTGGCCAATCCATGCAGTGACGGTATTACGAATATGGTTATAATATTAAAGCCACGATTGCCTGAAGGTGGATTGAAAATTAAAATTCTCTAATAAAACCATTCTTAGTAAAAAATCAAATTCTCTAGTTAAAACCTATATTAAAGACCAATGAAAGTAGCGAACTCAACTTTGTGTGTATACAAAGTAATTATTAATTGGTTTTACAGATATATTATGTAACATCGATTTCGGGAGTTTTGTACTATTCAATTTTGTCAGAAAAATTATCTTTTTTCTAAATATAGCCAAAAATAATATATATATATATATATATATATATATATCAGGTGTCCCAAATATCCCGCTTCCCTCCTTTATAAATTTTGAACTAATGGAGATTCTGAAACTTTCAAGGACTATAAGGCAAAACCTAGTTAAAAAATGATAAATATTATCTACCATTTTAAATAAGAGTCTTCTATGTTCTATAATTTCTGTGTTCCATGAGCTTTCTACAAAATAAGAGTTCTTGAAATTCCATTTCAGCTCCCCTCTCCCCTCCAGTCACCAATTGGGTTTTGCTACCAAAGACTAAATTATTAGTGATTGTTCTCTAAATTAGACGTCTCCTTTGTAATCTTAAAAATAGGGGTACCAGCTCTAATTTGAAATTTCTATTGACAGACATTTTAGATAGATGAAACATAGCGACCTCCAGCATAGTTTTTTTTTTTTCTCTACTTTTTATTCGCTTTAAAATGTTGTATTACTTAATAGAAGTCACTATTCAAAAATTTGAGTTGCTCTCCCCCAAGGAAATTCCCCTATATGAGTAAAGCTAAGAAGCTAAGTTTTTTAAATTAAGTGTCGTATTTTAGCATTTTTTATTCAATTTTTCAAAATTTAGAGGAGGGACAGACTTTTTTGGAAACAGCTGATGTGTGGGCGTATGTGTGTGTGAGAAATTCAGAGGGAGTAAGTTTTATTTAACTGTTGCTTTTCTCTTTGCTCACTTGTGATATTCATTCCATCAGAGGCTAACTTAGTGAGTACGATTGTCGTAAACCCGAGGAAACCTAGATTCAAGATGGCGGACAAAATTTTTAAACTCACCATAAAGTGGTTCTTTTATGGCGGTGAATAACTGCATTTATTTCTATCTATCTCATAAGACTCGTACATTTTGAGATATTAAGCCGTTTCCAGACTTTTCAAATACTCTGTACCTATATATAATTTCTCAATGTAAGGTTTAACACTTTCAAATAAATTATACGTTTGTGCCGTAACCTTTTAATTATAAAATTTAATCTAAACACTAAATAATCCTAAAGAAATATTATCTCTCTATTTACTTGTTTCAGTCATATACTGGTAGAAAAACCTACATGGAAACAGTATTCTTCATATTTAAATGTAATTCTCACTCCCAACAATGCTAACTTGAGGCTTGTGGAATTCATCTCAATTTGGATCTCGTGGAAGTTTATCAAATGAATGAAATAAAAAATAAAAATTATCCTGAATATACATCCATTTTATTAGTTGTTTTCCATTGTCCAGCACGCTATTTAATTAATTTATATTGTATATGTATTGTAATTTAATAGACATTAGAATATGCATTCTATTGTCAACTTTAGTTAATTTTAAATTATTTTTTTTCAATTACGTAATGAACAACATTAATTAATGAATTCTATTCATTCATTTTAATATTAATTTTATCTTTGAAGTTTTACTTGCGAAATGTTCGTATGTTCGATATTCGTTTTAATACGGATACTAAAATATTACTTAACCTTCAACAAACATCGGATATACGAGTATAAAAATTAAAATACATGTGTTGAAATGTGGCTCTTTGTCTTTTACAGAACTAACAAGGGTTTTATTTATGATAATTGTTTACAACAAAGGAAATGGTGTGATTTTTAAATTTCCAAATTGACTATATAAAGTTGCTGCGATCATCAAAACTTTTTTAGAGGGAGAGAGAGAGAGAGAGAGAGAGAGAGAGAGAGAGAGAGAGAGAGAGAGAGAGAGAGAGAGAGAGAGAGAGAGAGAGAGAGAGAGAGAGAGAGAGAGAGAGAGAGAGAGAGAGAGAGAGAGAGAGAGAGAGAGAGAGAGAGAGAGAGAGAGAGAGAGAGAGAGAGAGAGAGAGAGAGAGAGAGAGAGAGAGAGAGAGAGAGAGAGAGAGAGAGAGAGAGCGTCTTCATTACCTTTCATTTCCAATATTAACTTTTTTTTTTGTTAATATTTAACTTAATATTTAACTTTTTATTTTTCATTTAACTTACAAAAGCAAAGATCTAATTTTATTTAACATTTACGACAAATTTAATGATGTGGTTTCAATTGTTTTTAAATCAACCCTTAAGGGACTCCATTTATTCTCTTAAAATCAAAATAGCATACCCCTTTTAGGAGTTAAGTTACATGGAGTTTCAAAGAGTTCAGTTTACCATACATTGTTATGCGGATATATTATTGAGTTATGACTCTTAACGGTTTTGATTACTTTATATATTAAAAAACTGTCTAAATATTCAAAGAACAAATGAATGGACGTATTAAGAGGTATCCAAACAGATGATTAAAATATTCCAATTTTTTTAAATAAAAATGTTTGCGAGTTAAAGGGTTTGCATATCATCATAATTCTAAGGATTAATTAGTTTTTAATTATATACGTGCCTGTTTTTTAAAACAGTTATTTACTTAGTTGAATGATCCCTTTGTGTAAAATCTACTGGCACCTGATTAAGCAACATTGAACATTGATCATAAATCACACTAAATACAGTTATAGTTTTTAATTAATTATGTTGTTGTTTATTTTTATAGTAATCACTCTAAAACGTAAATATTGTTTATAAACATCTAATCTCGTTTAAAAATGTATATAATATAATAGTAAACACTTTCTGTTTTATATAATTACATAATTTAAGACAATCATTTAGATGAAGTATAACATTTTTTTTTATTAATTTTTTCTTCTGTTTCGATTTTCCCCATAATAATAATAATATATGTATTAATAATACTATTATCCATCATTACCCAACAACTTTAAAATAAAACTCAAGTTACATGTTCACCATCAAGAAAAAGACAATATATTTCCTTCTTTTATTTCTTTTGATTTGATTATTTAAAAAAATACAAATAAAAACAGTTGTTTAATAAGTTGCGCTTGTAATATTTATATATCCAGTACATTATTGAATTCCAATACTAGTGCTCATGTGTCCAATATAGCTTGAGCTGTTTCCAATTATTTCTAAACAAGCTGTTGACATACATAATATGATATGAAATATATATGGCACATTTCTACAGACAGAACTCATTTAAGCTACATTATAGTTACACACTACTTGAAGTATAGAATATAGTTTAATTATAAAATTTGCATGCATCCAACCCCAAATGTTATCTAAAATTGTATTTTATATACATTTTGTTAGGTACTATTTTAAATTTGAAAATAAGACGAAATTATTGAAATAAATCGAATATCAGAGAATTAAATTCCATTGAAAATAGCATTTGGAAAACTTCACGACATATTTCCACCTCCATCTTTATGAGAGTAGTCTTTAATTACAGGCATATTTGAATAATCATTTTAAAGTAGAATGTAGAAGGGTAAACTTTGTAAAGTGTAAATGTGGTATCTGCTATGTATGGATCTCTTTTTAACAATTAAAGTTCTGGAAATTTATCAACGCTTAGGCCTACATCGTATGGTATAATAAACGTAATTAAATGATGAAACTTTGAGCTTCAAGTTAAACTCAGTTGGTGTTAAATACGTAGAAGTTTCAGAAATGAATTAACATAGTTTTTGTAACACGATTAATTTTTTTTTCCTTTTCAACCTCAAAGTATGTAAAACCTTTTTTTTTCTTTACATAAGTATAATCATATTAAATTTTATTTCATAAGCATATTCCAAAAGCAGAGGTGCAGTCACGGGGGGGGAGTATTAGGTTTAATCCCCAACATTAAACAATCTTGGCAAAATCAACAAATAAATATAAATTCATTGAATGCCTTGGATATGGGTGACAGTGTTAATCAAACAAATATGATTAAGAATGGATTTAACATCTTGTTACAATAATCAGAACTGTACACAGTCCGGCCAGTCCGAAATGGTCATTCAAAACTTGACAGTGATTACTGGTATAGCCTCTCTCGTTAGTTCCAGTTGCGAAGCTCTAACTTCAAGGCACGTCATTCGTCAACATCTGACTGTCTAATTTTCTTTAACATCCAATTTGTTTTGTTTGAGTTTCTTACCTTTCATATTTACCAAGTTTTATGAAAATCTGTATAACAAATGACCTTTTGATTTAAAACAAGCATCGCAACATCTTGCACTAAATTATGCTGATATAACAAACAGTTTCAAAAACATGATATAATATAAAAATTACCCAATTTCATTAAAATTACTGGTTTTTTACAAGTATATACCAATTCCCATAAAAGTCCTGGGACGGTTAAGTATATTTTAAACCTTAAAAGGTTGAATCTCAAATTGAAATGTTTTTATTGTAAAACACCATATTTTGTCAGGTAAATTTAGATCCCAAGGCAATAGGGGGGTTTGGGGGGGCAAATAACTATTTTTAAATGTACAGCTCAATCGAGTAATACCTCAATTTAAAATTCTGATTTAATAAAAAAATAACTGCCCAACAAGAGGTACTAGAGGCAATACATAATGGCGACCGATCAAATATTCAAATTTTATAATGCACTTTTAATGTTTAGCCTTCAAAATATAAATTAGAGCTTACATATTAATTTCAGAGTAACACAATTTCATGGTCAAACTTGAATAAAATAACAGTAAACTTTTTGCTATAATAATTTTGTCTCATAATTTTCCTTAGAATAGATTCTGAAGTAAACTGTGTTTTTTTTTAATATTTGACAGGCCACCATTATGGACTGTAGTAAGATAACAACCTCTAATTTGCACAGTTATTTTCTATTAAAATCTACCATTAAAATGAGGTTCATTAAACATTTCTTTACTTGTTCTTCAAAAACAAAATACCTTTCGGTCATCATCGCTAAAAAAAAAAAAAAGAAAGAAATAGGCCTAAAAGATCATAAAATAAACTCCTTTAACCTTTGAATGTTCTAATAGTGTCAGGATCGGAAGATAACGGGAGATGGTCATGAGAGACCTGAGAGGAAAGATGAAAGAGAGGGATCTAACCTAAGACTATATGAAGAAAAGTTTAGATCCAGCTAGAGTATTCCAGTCCGCCACGTCCGAACTATGAGTGAGCCCCTGAGGGATTAAAAGAGGTATTACTCGTTGGAGATTCACATTTGATAATTTTGAGTTAACCACCTCCCCACCTATATTCGGGTGAGATTGAATTTAGCCTAAAATGCCAAATTTTAAATATGAGCTTTCTACCTTTTATTGTATTTCTTACTTTTTTTTAACTTTAAAGCCTAAATAACAATGTTTATCGACGATACGACAGTAAATGGTTTCAAACATGCTCTTTACAAATCAATTAAAATGTACAATTATTTCAGGAGAAGGATTGGATCCACTTCCCCTCCATCATGATCTCGCTTAGTATTTATAATAAGCTCGCACCAGGTCATAGTTATAACTACGTTACTTTCAAAAAATCATCTTTTATCAAACTATGTTAACCCCATTCAACTCTAACTTCAAGTTTATCTATTAACAGGTATCAAAATAATCCACAGATTGATGACTATAGAAAAAAAAATTATCCACTACATAACACTAACTTACTGACGTCATCTGCTACCCCAATATATATATATTTTTTAACGTTAAAATATATTTATCATTACTCCTCGCAAAACGAACAGTAAATTAGTTTTAATTTCCTCCCATTCTTTTACATCGACGGATGGAATAGAGACAGATGGCTTAATGAATAAACGAGACTCCATCTTATGAAATCACACATTATCTTTCAACTAAATATGATTTTAAACTAAAAAGGACTGGCAGACTCTAACCCATAGAGTCTTCAAGAAGTGGTAAGGTTTAATATTTAAAGGATTTTACTCCTTCACAAATATTGGTACATTTATAACCGGTAATCTTGTATCCTTTACACTACCAGGAACACTCCTAAACATTTTATCACAAAACGCGTTACTAATATCAAACATAAAGGACAAATGGCAAATTAGCTCTTCCCGTTTGTCAAAATCAGTGTTAAATTTTAGCTTTCTAACGTTACAAGAATTGGGAAACCAGCCATAGTCATTTTAATAATTAACCCCTTTATATTACATGCAGCCCCTTTTTTATCACTTCCTTCGTTTACCTAGGTAAATTGTTTAGTTTTAGCTTTTTAAGATCACCAGAAATGCAAGGTCATGAAAAAGACAATAACCTTTTTAGTAATTAACGCCTTTGTGTTACCAGCCCTTACTTCTTCTTCGTTTCCTCGTATCCTCAGTTGTTAAGTTTCAGCTTTAAAACAACATGGAAAATAAGAGGTTAGTTCAAAACACTATTTTATTAACAACCCCTTTTTATCACCTACCAACCCTTTTATACTTACTTCCCATCGTTTTCCAACCTCAGTTGTTAACTTTTAGATTTTTAACAACAACCGGAAATGGGAGATTAGTTAAAAAGTTACTTTTCTAATCAACCTCTTTGAGTTATGTATCAAAATCAATCCTCTTTCGTCGTACTAACTTCGTATTGCTACCAAAACTTCGTTTCTCTAACATCATAAAGTGCAAATTCATTTAATAACCATCAAATAACCTCTTTGTCATCCTTACTATCCCTTTTTCTCCAACTTCCTCATTTGCCGACCTCAGTTGTTAAATTTTAGCTTCCTAATATCATTGGAAATTCTAGATTAGATCAAACTATTTGACCAATAAACCCCTTTGTGTTACATACCAGCCTCTTGCACATGATAAAATTACTCTATGAATCAACACCCTTATTTTTATCATTGTAAATCTTATGAAATAAGGCTCAAATAACAAAAAAAAAGTTAATATTGGAAATGAAAGGTAATGAAGACGCTCTCTCTCTCTCTCTCTCTCTCTCTCTCTCTCTCTCTCTCTCTCTCTCTCTCTCTCTCTCTCTCTCTCTCTCTCTCTCTCTCTCTCTCTCTCTCTCTCTCTCTCTCTCTCTCTCTCTCTCTCTCTCTCTCTCTCTCTCTCTCTCACACACACACACACACACACACATACTTTTTTCTTCTTTATATTATCTTAAAGGTATAGTAATCAAACAATAGGTATTATTAAACTAAAATCAAAATTTGTCCCATTTTTGATTGAGCCTTCTCTATCAATGTCAATTCAGAAACTGAGTTCTCAAACTTTCAAGACGAGTAAATCTTGTTTTTATAAAAGATTAGAAAGAACTAATGGGATGCAATTTCACTACAGACATTCCTCTTGCGTTATCTGACACACAATATTTGTCTCTTTCTACTAGGACACCCTGGCAGCTTCTAAAGAGTCTGTTTTGTGGAAAAGAAATCAGCAGTCTTGATTCAGAGTAATATACAAATTATTTTGTGCGTTTATTTTTATTAATAATAAAAACCTTCTATTTAATTAATACTTAAATTTCCTATTTACTGTAGTCTTGAAGATTATTTACTACATTTACGATCACTGTTGAAGACGTTTACATTAAACGAACGTATATTATCAATATATTTACAACCTGGATGTATTATTTAACAGTTGAAGTTAGTATATAAAATATTCATGAAGTAATTTTGAAACCATTCGTTATAAGTAAAACTGTTGATGCAGCACTCCAACTGAGGGGAAAACACATTGAACTTGGTCCCTTTGATTGCACGGACTTTCCATCCCTCCTCGTGTCTTAACAAATCCTTGTGTATTGTCATAATGCAAACTTTTCCTACTAAGCAATAATTACAAACGAGCATTTTCGTTATTCACAAACCAACCACTGACAGTTTTCGTTCCTTTCTTTTTACAAATATTATGGTAAAATGTTAGAGTTTACTAGTTTATTTTTCCCTTCTTCTAAAAACAAACCAAATATATCTCATGAACTTGTTTTATGTCCAGTCATTTTTTTAAATAATGCTTTCAATATTTAGTTTATTTGGGTCTAATGTAGCTATTATTTTTATTTTACAAGAATAGTTAAAGCACAAACAAAAAGTATAGTTTTTTTCTGTGGTTAAAGTAATTTGACTGAAAAATGAAACCTTTTAAAAAACCTTTTTACCTTTAAAATAATAAAGTAACCCTTGTTCATTATCAGTTATTCCAATTCATGATGTCTAAAATATATATCTAGTTTTTGTTGAGTAACCCTCCATTTATCCACACACCTCACTATTTCATAACCACAATAATCCGTCCATCCCCTTTATACATCTTGTCTTCTCAATCTCTTATTTAGTCCTCTCCATCGCGTTAGTCCTAAAGTTTTGGTTTCCCTTCTCTCCTTTCTCTAAATCAATTCCATTCCAGAGCGCTCTAGTTAGACTATTACCTTCTTCCATTCGCAAAATGTTATTACCCACCTTTATCATTTATTTTTCTTGAGTATTATTTCAATAATATCTTTCCTTTTTTTTTTTTTTCATTTCTTTAATTGACACAATACCACATTATCTTCATCCTCTTTTAATATATTAATGAATACCGACAAATTAGAAGTTCTTCTTTTTATCACTAAAAAAAATGGTAAATCCTACAACCCCGATTTTAATTTATAAACTGATTTTGTTTGAGCTACAGATATAACTAATTTCTGTAATAGTATAATTTTTTATTATTAAATTTTTTTTTTTTATTCCTCTAAAGTACGTTAAAAATTGACGTACGGGATTCCAAAAACTTATTTTTTTCAAGAGGAGACTACAAACAAAAATTTTCGTCAATTTCATTTCACCGATAAATTCTTTTTATGATCGTAAATAAATGTACAGTAAAATGCTAGTTTCTCAAAATAAGTAATCTAATATCGTTTGATAAACCCTTCTCTTCCGCGGTGATTTTTAAATTTATAATAAGACTATATAATGCAATATAATAAACACACGTAAAACATATATTTCGATTCAACAATCGTAAGGTAAAAATGTAATCATTGGATACTGAATGAACAAGCAGTCAATATTAAACACGATCGTGTTACGTGCTATGTGCGTTGTAGCGAATGAGATGCTTCGAGTTTATGCTTTTTTGAATTTAATCAGAGAGGTGCGCGAATGTTGTACGCGTTACTTCTATTTTATTGCTAACTAATATATTGGTTTACGGGGATTTTCATTATCACGTTTTCAATTGTTCTCGATGTTTTTAGCTCCACACTTTTTAGCACCATTTTCAGTATAATATTTTGGCAAGCATTTTTTAATAACCGATTACTCGATTGAAACAAAACATTTATGTTAATTTGATGTGTCTCATGGAATTATTATATTTTTCATTATGGGTGAGGTGAAAATAGATCAACAGTGAAAATTATTACCATCTATTATCTTAAAAGTGACATCTTACAAGACTAAACATTTTAGATTTGTAAATGTAGCGGTCTTACAAAACTATTAGATTTTGCTTACTAACTATTAAGGGTTGGAGAAAAATAGGAATTGTGCAAACTTTATACAAATTTGTAGTAATGGTTCTATTTTTTGTGAAGTCCTCAATTCTCACTTTTAGATAGATTTGTATTTGGGCTTCATAAATTGTTTTTATTGTCAGATTTTTATGAAATTGTTTCTTTTGAATAGAGTCTGATAGTTTTACGTTTTTAAAAGCGTTTATTTAGAATTTAACAACTGTTTTTATATCGGTTTTTGGACTAGTAGCATCAATTATTTCTTATCCTTCGCTTTATTATTATTACTAGCCAGACCTAATAATTCCCAAGTTTAATGAAGGTTATATATTTTTAATCTTCTCTCTCGCTTTATAGATAAACTTCAATTTAACTATAAACCATATTGAACATCTGAATTTCTTTCGAATTTGAAGTTAAACGCTTATTAGACGTAAGGTAAGTTTTAATATAAAATTGAACTGCAACGTGATTGACTGGGCTGAATGTGAAAACAAACTTGCACTTGCACAGGAAATTTTATATTTTAAACAAATCAACTTTCAAAGTTTAAATTCTACATTCACAGCTTATTTAGTCAATGGAATACGACTTTAAGGTAAAAATGAAAAAAAACATCAAATTACGAGTGTTAACTAATACTAATTAATTACTCATTTATAGCGATTGTATGATTTCTTTGAAATATTAAAAATAAATTACAATCCTTCTATCTTTTTTTATATTAATCTCTATATTGTTTTTGTTGTATTTCTAGGTCTCGAAGATCTTCTGGCGCGGCCGGAAGTGGAACTCCTCAGACTCGGAACTTGACGCCTGGGGGTGAGTATAAATTATAAGATCGATAGGATTCACACAATAGCTCTATGGTTATTAATGTTGTCGAGCTTAGTTCTACTTCTAGCCAGGTTGGAGCTTAAATGGATTTTCAAACCAAACATTTTCTTGGATAGGATTCACACAATAGCTCTATGGTTATTAATGTTGTCTAGCTTAGTTCTACTTCTAGCCAAGTTGGAGCTTAAATGGCTTTTTAAACCAAAGATTTCCTTGGATAGGATTCACACAATAGCTCTATGGTTATTAATGTTGTCTAGCTTAGTTCTATTTCTAGCCAGGTTGGAGCTTAAATGGATTTTCAAACCAAAGATTTTCTTGGATAGGATTCACACAATAGCTCTATGGTTATTAATGTTGTCTGGATTAGATTCACACAATAGCTCTATGGTTATTAATTTTGTCTAGCTTAGTTCTACTTCTAGCCAGGTTGGAGCTTAAATGGATTTTCAAACCAAAGATTTCCTTGGATAGGATTCACACAATAGCTCTATGGTTATTATTGTTGTCTAGCTTAGTTCTACTTCTAGCGAAGTTGGAGCTTAAATGGATTTTCAAACCAAAGATTTCCTTGGATAGGATTCACACAATAGCTCTATGGTTATTAATGTTGTCTAGCTTAGTTCTACTTCTAGCCAAGTTGGAGTTTAAATGGATTGTCAAACCAAAGATTTCCTTGGATAGGATTCACACAATAGCTCTATGGTTATTAATGTTGTCTAGCTTAGTTCTACTTCTAGCCAAGTTGGAGATTAATTAAATGGATTTTTAAACCAAAGATTTCCTTGGATAGGATTCACACAATAGCTCTATGTTATCAATGTTGTCTAGCTTAATTCTACTTCTAGTATAGGTACAGCCCAAGTTGGAGTTAATTAAATGGATTTTCAAACCAAAGATTTCCTTGTATTAAAAATTTCCAAATTTGGCCATGGCTCTACAGACCCAACCGCCATTGAGGATTCAATAGCCTTAAGAACTATATTAAACACTTAAGCAGATAATTAGGATAGTAATGATTGGTAACTTATGTCATTTTAAATGGTAGAGCAATACGAATCCTATCGTGTTTTTAATTTAGTTTGCGGATCATTTAGGTTAAAATTGAAGACATTTTGCGCTATTTATATGTTTTAAATAATAAAAATATTTTTAAATATGGAAAAGTACTATAACACTTGAAATTTATCTATCGTTAAATTTATGTCTGTTCCAACGAGTTCGGATAAAGTATGGCAAAATAATCTGCTTTATTGTGGAAGCATGTCCCCTCTGGATATCCTTATGGTTAGATGGGAGAGCTTGCCTTATCTGAGAGAGTTCATTCTAACAAGATGAAATTTATGTTCACTCCTACCAAGCCTATATATTTCAGGGCTGCAATGCAACGAATGAAGACAATTTTATGTCACCTTAACTTTAAATGGTGTGGATGCTTAAAAATATAAATTGTACAAAACAATAACATAGTTTTAAAAAATTGTCTTACAGTTCAATCACTTACTTTAAATTAAAATCTAATTATTATACTTTTTACTATTTTAAAATGTTGACCGGTATCAGTTTATTTTCATGTGGGATTCCAGTTAATGAGTTTCTACGTTAAAGTCTTGTGTTAGGATGTTTTGTTTTACAGTGAATATCGCAATCATTTTCTTCTATTAATTCTAAAATATTATTGTAACATCCAACATAACGCTTGTCGCTAATAAATTAGTACCTTATATTCAGTTTTCAAACGTTTATTAAAATATACACTTATAAGAACCGTGAAAAATAAAATCAAAATGTTTCCTCTTTTAAATACCTGTATGTTTGTTGCAAATATATGCTATTCTATGAATGTATATTGTTGCACTTATGTAGTTAACAATCACTAACATTATTTTTCATTTATTACTTTATGTTCCTATAACAGATTTACACAAGGTTTGCTATCAACAGACTTTTTATTTTCTCTTCCACAATACAATCAATTCCTTCGATTAGATTTCTCTCCTGCGAGATTTGGCAAGTCAGCCACCTGAGTTCCCTTCCAATCGCTCTTTTACCGGTTCCCTACATTCACGAGTACTCTTGAATCTCTCTTATTGCCTGTAAATCACCACACTAAGTATGCAGCCTCTACTATCAATACCACAATAATTTATAACCGTTTATAATCAAAACGTTAAATTATATTTCACCATTCATTTTCAAAATTGTTATTCATAACGATTTGAATATATAAATTCTTATAAATAATATTTATTTATTGTAATCTATTGCATCACGATTTTCCGACGTACAGTATACAATCACTACAATAATTAATTCAACCAAGGATGTTGATTTTCTTTATGCAGAGCGTTTTCCAAAACGGGATTTCATATTGCATCGAATATACGCATCAGTAACGCTTTGATATATAATATTTCTGTAGACATTTTTGTTCAATTAGGCCTATCTTAAAACTTGACAAAACACAATTTGTAGAGTATCTTAGATAGGTTTATTAGCCAAATAGAAAACAATTAATTATTTTATAATGACGGCTTTTTAATATTTCAAAAAGAATAACTTCTCATTTATAGGTAATACGATGTCTCACATTTGTTATAAGCGGCTTACAAATCTGTAGCCAGTTAAATACATATTTTGAAATATACAAATTAAGATATTTATTCATGAAAAGTAAATTTTCAACACAAAAACTAATATTAAAAAAAAAATTAAGAATCAATCAAAAAACCAGAATTTTAGTCGCAATTCAGTCAAATTAGAAACTTTAAGGTAAGTTTTACTAATTATTTGTTAATAATAAATACAATTTCTTCTTACTTAACCATTTTACCCATATTAATATTATTATATTCAGATCATCAACAATCAACAAATCTTTTAAAACGGAACTCATATTTTACCACTTTCAGTTTCAGGTTTATCCAATCGATACTCCAAATACGATGTTTGGCTAAATTTTAAACTCGAATACGCGCACACATTACTTTAATTAAATGACTATCAAACAATGTTAAAGTGTTATTAAACTGTATCGAGCTCCGATAATCGAAATGATTCTATAGAATACACAGAAGGATTGAAAAATTAAATAAATAATTTCGTTATTTCAACCCTGGGTTCATTCCAGGACATCCAATCTCTAGGGTATCTAATGTTTGATTCGATCAAGGGGCAATATTTTTTTTTTGAGACAAGTTCAAATTCCTCGTAATAAATCAATGATCATCCAACAGTTTTAACATCTCTCGCATACAAATATTTTTTTCTCGTTTAACTCTGTGATAAAGCGAACCTCTGGTGTGTTAATTTTAGAGATAAATCATCGAGTGATATTTTTATCAAAGCAGTATGGGTTATAATCTGCATATAGAATACGATTTTACTTTAATGCTTTTCAGCATCCCAATTTTAGTTGATTTGTATATAATAATTTTCAATTCTAAGTATTCAAATTGAAATTTGCCATAATATAAAATAACAATTACGTTTGCCTTCATTTCTGTACCAAAATAATGTGATTGAATATTTTACGGTAATGGCCTTTAACATTACTTTTTGACAATTCTGTCAAACAAACTTTTGGCTGAAAAATTTTGTTTAACTCGTTATTTATATATTAATACCTCGTAATACTTTCCTTGCAGCTGTGTTTAAACGATGTTATAATATTTTATATAAATTTTCTTAGTAGACTGACAGAAAGAAACCAATTACAACGTTAACTTCTAGTTCTATTACTAGTAAATGATACGTGTTAGTCATGTAAAACCACTATTACATCTTCAAATTATTATTTTTGCTATTTATCACACACTAAAATGTGTTATAAATTAGTAAAGCCGATGTTAACTGGACAATTAAGTTTTAAATAACATCTCCATAGACGATTTTTTGTTATCACTGTTGTTTTTTCCCGATAACTCCTGAACCAGCGTTTTTTAGGAGATAGGGACCAATCGTTTCTTAGGATTCATAGAGTGTATATTAAGAAAAATTTGATAAAAACTAAATTTTGAGTTTAGTTCCAATGGCAGCTCCCCAAAATTTTCAGTTAAAAAAAACAACTTAATTTAAAAAGACTCTATTTCCACTCTGTGTAGATATAAATGCATAGGATGCATACTAACACTATTTCTGATATCTACGAATTATACAAAATTATACGTTATTCTTCAAAACATACGTTACACAATGAGTAAGGGTTGTTAGAACTAAGATCGTATCTCTGGAAGTAGTAAGAGTCCCTGAGCGACTATTATCATTCGCGCATAGTTGCCAATAGTTACTCAGAGACTATTATTATAACTCTACTATCTACGGGAGAATATTGATTCAATTAGATTTATTGGAAAAGTGACAATTGAAATGGTATTTTTATTTATTTTATCTTTTTACTAAGCCAGTTAATATGACCATTTAGCTCGCCAGTTAACGTTAGCTTGCCCATCCCGTCATAGTATACCCCTAATTGGCATGTTTTCATTTTATTTATCCAACAACATTACAAAAAGGGCAGGTTATTTTACTAAAGAATTATTTGTATCATATCTACTAGTTTCCCTGAAAAATAAGTTATAGTAGTTTACAATTTTCGAAGCACTGTTACGTGAAAAGAAGTTGCATTCCGTCCTGTAGTAGTGGGGTATTGTGTAATGCGTAGAAGTTGTAACTAGTTAAATCTATTTATTTAAAAACATTTCCACCGTACTGTCCACATACCAGACTTTTCTCGGTCGAGCTTATTTTACAATATTATTTTCACTGCCAAGTTGTAACGTTTCGATATAACACCCATCCCAGAGTTACCTAATTATCTTAAACAGGCTTTGTTTAGTTTTTATGTATATAATTATAATTGTTTCCCTTAAGGAAATTAATTTTAATTTAATTTGAATGTCTTGTAAAGTTGTTAAACTTGGCAATCCTTTACAAATCCATGTAAAATAGTATATTACTAATATTGTATTAATCACTAGTAGGCTATTAGTGACTTCCCTTTATCTTCAAAAGTATATTCTAGTTAGAGGATATCACCTTTAAAGAAACGTTCGTAATTTGTAAGTAGGTCGTCTCTTTACCTTGATAATAAATAACATTTGTAAAAGTTGCATTGAAGGGGATGATCTGTCTGTAGGCTAGTAAGTTTGGCGGCAAGCCATGCGCCTGGCGCCGATATGTCGTATTTTTACGCGCGAAATCAGCAGCCCCCTCATACCAACCACCACCCTTCAGAAATCAATATGAAACGAACAAGCTATTTCTACTGACACGTACGTCCTCCATGTTATTACGAGTTCCTTACACGTAGGCAATTAGATATGCAGAATAGTGTGGCAAAGATGTCTATGCAGACCACTGTTGTTACTCAACAAGATCAAATATAGGCTACTTTCAAATCTTTAGAAATTTAGCTCCAAAATGATGTTATGATCTAAAGGTTAAATAAATTTAAAATAAAATTTTGAAAAATATGAAATGTTTTATTTCCAAACTTTACCCTAAAGATCGTTGGGTAAATGTAAAGGATCTTTGTAAAAACATTGCACGACAATTAAGGTTATTTTTGTTTTTTCTCAATTATTCCTGAACCGTAATATTAAAAAGTAAAAAAAATATTTGCAATTTCTCACTCAGGTATAAAACATTAGTCTTCCGATTTACTAAATTTTAACGAAATCGCCAAAGCAAATTTTGACCAATGTTTTTAATTTTAACAGTTCCATGACCGATTTTTACTGATAGCTCAAGAACCGGGATTTTCAGAGAGATAGCGACCAATAATTTTGTTTGGGTCCAAATTTTATCAAAATAGTTGGAACCTGTTTCAAGAAAATCGTTTTTTGTAATTTTTTTATGCAGCTACCCCAACTTTTTATTTATTAAAAAATAAACGAGCCTCTTAAGATATGGCCAAATTATGCCCCCCCCCATGGCGAATTTTATTAAAATCTCTTCACGCGTTTGGAATGTGAAACGTATTAAAACAAAAAATACGTAACCTGGTTTTAGGGTTACTTGGCACATGCGACGGACGACGGATGACGGACAGACATATTCCTAAAACCATTTTGTTGAACTCGGGGAACCTCAAAACAGATACACCCTGTAAAAACTCGTCATCTAATTTTTGTAAGCATCATAAGTCTCTGTACAATAAGTGTATATCCGAAGTAATGCTTCATCGAATACAGTTAAACAATAAATACATAGCATTATTACCATTTACTATTAATGAATGTATACACAGTAGTAGGTTTATTTTTTGTAACCATCACAAGTCCTGTACAGTAAGTGTATATCCGAAATAATACTTCATGGAATACAGTTCAGCATTAATGCATAGCACTAATTACCATAAACTATCAATGAATGTATACACAGTAATTGGTATTTTTTAATAATCGTTCAAACGCGATTCGCCTCGCATACACATATAACCAAAAAGACGATATTGTTGAAGGCTTTTTCTTTGATATTTTTATTATTGTTTTTATGGGAAGTGTAAGGTTATCAAAATTCATTAATTTCTAAACAAAACCATTTTGTAAGAATTATTTAATAATATAAACAAATGTATCTCAAGATATATAAAAATCTGTAATTGTATGAATACATTCTCCGTAGAGTTTCATTGTTCTTTATCTAATAAGCACGGGCTAGAAGTTTATGTAAATAGAGGCTATAGTTGGCTACCATGAAAGTTGAGCAAACCCCTCTTGATGTATCGATTAACACTCCTGATAACAGTGAAGGGCTGCGACCCCTATTCTTTATTCATTGAAGTCAAACTTTAAATGTTTACTGAGTTAGTACATGTGCATACAAAATCAGGAATACTGCTTCTAAGATCAATTATTCCGAAAGAAAAAGTAACAATCAATCGTCTTAAAATATTTTATTTTATCTGTATAACTAAAATCTATTAAACTCGCAAATTTAATCTAAAACTATGATCTTTTTTAATGTGTTGAAAGTATAATACGCTTTCAGCCTCACATAAACTAGTCATTATCAGAAGAATTGACAGTTTCTAAATAAATAATTAATATTAAACTACCATTAGAATTCAAATAATTCTTTGTAAAATATAGCTGGCCAATGTCTGTAATGTTCAAGCTAACACAAAGACTAAATAAGATATCTTTTGGCATATAATGTTTATCCAAAACTGACAATGTAGTAATAAAAATAACGTTGATATATTTAATTGCCTTTAAAAGTATTCTCTAATGTCAATGTGTTCTGAATCGTAGTTTAGTAACTGTTTTATTCGTTTATACCCAAACTTGGTACTAGTGATTTCTTCCTCATTTACACATTTACGATATTTGTGTTTGTTTTACTTTTTCTATCTTTTCTATAAACAAAACTTTAATTTGAATTTTAATGAAGTAATCAACTGTATTTATATTCTAAAAGTTTTAGAAACCATCAGAGTTGATTGTAACGTACAGAGTTTGTTTAATTCTATGGAAGCATCGTCGAGGACGCATTATCACAATGTTTGCACTGTATTCCACGGAGGGTAACTGGGATAACAAAACTTGGTTACAGTGACACTTGACAGTTGTCCTTCAACTTACTTGATACAATGTATTTGTTTTAATAGTCGGTAACACTTGCCAAGAAATATATAATATAAACTGGCAATTTCTATAATTACTTGGCATAAACTATGGAAAAACTTTGCGCTAACTTTCTACAAATCCAAATACTGACACAAGATAAAATATTCTTCACCATCCTCCCAAAGACTTTCTACAACTCAAAATTGAGAAGAAAAAAAGGTTACTGAGTTTTACTACTTGTGGGAGAGTAGTTGATTATAACCTCCTATCAACAATTAGTAAATTATATGTTGTATTTATATATTTAAATATGGTAACTTATACGTTTAAGTAAGTCCTAAACGAAAATTTTTAATGACAGCTGTCTACATTCAATTTTCTCCCAATGTTCTTGAATCCTAATTTGTTTTATTTGGGTTTGGGTTATTATATTCACATTTCAAACAAATTAACGTAGAGTTGATATTTGAAAATTTAAGTATTTTCAGATTACTTTGGAACATATATATATATATATATATATATATATATATATATATATATAAGATATATATATAAGATATATATATATATAGACTATATATAGAAGCTATATATAACAAAATTTTAAATATCATAATTTTAAGTTTTTATCTTATGGGAGCTTCCTCCAAATTTTGAGTTATTGGTAGAACAAAGTCACCATCTACTTGTTGATCTTTCTCATAACTTTTCTATACTACATAATTGTGATAAAGTAAAAATTGCATATATGTAGTTTTATTTAAGTTATATTTAACACTTAGCCGTGGAGGCTCAAACTTTACTGAGTCATGAAAGAAATTTGGAAGCAACAATTAGTAGCGAACTCTGGTTGAGAAAGCTAGAACAACGACGATAGGAATTCGGATGTGCTAACCACACATTAGCCGACTATAGAGTCGTCTAGCAGGCCTAGGCCCTTCGCGGGTTTAAGGACCATGGAGGGAAAAAAATAACACCTAGAGTTGTATTTTTTTAAATTTTGAAGTGAAAACTTCCATTGGCTCATTGGGTACTTTTTTGGCTGAATTTTTTAATGAAATCTCGCGTTACGCACATGATACTTCATCGTACCTCACTCGAATCAAACAACGGACAGCATGGAGAGAGAATGAGCGATGATTCAGTATATATTACAATATAGGTATTTGTATACCTGCGCGCAGCCGCGGTATATATATGCTCTCGCATAAATATTGCACATACTTTCCTACATACCCATACATATTAAAACTAAAACTCTATGACAAATATTGCACTAACTTTCTAAGACTCCCATACATAATCAAACTAATAACCAATACAAAAATATTCCACAAACTTTCTCAAATACCCATACATATTAAACTAGAAATATATAAATAATACTGCACTAACTTTCTTAGACTCCCATACATAGTCAAATAATAATAATCCATGCAAAAATATTACACAAACATTCTCACATACCAATACATATTAAAACTTTGCACTAACTTTCCCAGACTCCCATACATTGTCAAACTAATAATCAATGAAGAAATAATGCACTAACTTTCTCACAAACCCGTACATATTACAACTAAAAATCGACGAAAAATATTACACTAACTTTCTCAGACTCCCATACATAGTCAAACTAAAAAACGAACTATTACATATAATTAATACTTTTATTACATTTATTGAAAGTTAAAAATTTTATGAATTTTGATAGTTAAAGTTTTTACTTCTGTCTACCGTCCCCCAACGGTAACATTTATTTAAATTTTTATTTGTTTACCTACTACTGAAAACATTCCGTTCTCTGGTTAGTTCGATCAACAAGTCAATATTGAACCATTGTAAAACAGCGATCATATTATTCGCTTGTTGCTCACATTTTCGTAATAACATTGAGAGGAAAATAATTCAATAAAGTTAAGTTAATGCTAAACTATCGGGTAAACCGTTGTGAAAATACCACCGTTCTAAAAAACTAACTACTTAAATTTTGCCTAAACTGATTTTAACCCGAAAGTTATTTTTTCATCTATCCTTTTAGATTAATATGTCCAAAACCTTAGTCACCTGATATTATAACATATCTTGGAACGAAATGCTTATTTGTTTTGGTGAGCGAACGAAAATGTAGGAGTATTCTCTGAAAACATCAATGAACAAATGTAATTTTCATCATATTTCTTACATTTCTATAAGTTAGAATAACCCTAAGTTGGATATAAATACGCTTTTTTTTCAAATACAGTAATACCATTTTCATTTATCTAAGATAAAAACAAAATCTATGATAAAATCGTACTAAACCAAGAAATTAAAATGAAATTTTGAATTTGGGGTGTGTGTTACATAATAAATACATCAACATTACTAATACATCTAAAACAAATAAATGTGCATTAGTAATACATCCAATACATCAACATTACTAATACATCTAGAACAAATAAATGTGCATTAGTAATACATCTAATACTTCAACATTACTAATACATCTAAAACAAATAAATGTGCATTAGTAATACATCTAATACATCAACATTACTAATACATCTAAAACAAATAAATATGCATTAGTAATACATGTAATACATCAACATTACTAATACATCTAAAACAAATAAATATGCATTAGTAATACATGTAATACATCAACATTACTAATACATCTAAAACAAATAAATATGCATTAGTAATACATCTAATACATCAACATTACTAATACATCTAAAACAAATAAATGTGCATTAGTAATACATCTAATACTTCAACATTACTAATACATCTAAAACAAATAAATGTGCATTAGTAATACATCTAATACATCAACATTACTAATACATCTAAAACAAATAAATATGCATTAGTAATACATGTAATACATCAACATTACTAATACATCTAAAACAAATAAATATGCATTAGTAATACATGTAATACATCAACATTACTAATACATCTAAAACAAATAAATATGCATTAGTAATACATCTAATACATCAACATTACTAATACATCTAGAACAAATAAATGTGCATTAGTAATACATCTAATACATCAACATTACTAATACATCTAAAACAAATAAATGTGCATTAGTAATACATCTAATACTTCAACATTACTAATACATCTAAAACAAATAAATGTGCATTAGTAATACATCTAATACATCAACATTACTAATACATCTAAAACAAATAAATGTGCATTAGTAATACATGTAATACTTCAACATTACTAATACATCTAGAACAAATAAATGTGCATTAGTAATACATCTAATACATCAACATTACTAATACATCTAGAACAAATAAATGTGCATTAGTAATACATCTAATACATCAACATTACTAATACATCTAGAACAAATAAATGTGCATTAGTAATACATCTAATACATCAACATTACTAATACATCTAGAACAAATAAATGTGCATTAGTAATACATCTAATACATCAACATTACTAATACATCTAAAACAAATAAATGTGCATTAGTAATACATCTAATACTTCAACATTACTAATACATCTAAAACAAATAAATGTGCATTAGTAATACATCTAATACATCAACATTACTAATACATCTAAAACAAATAAATGTGCATTAGTAATACATCTAATACTTCAACATTACTAATACATCTAAAACAAATAAATGTGCATTAGTAATACATCTAATACATCAACATTACTAATACATCTAGAACAAATAAATGTGCATTAGTAATACATCTAATACATCAACATTACTAATACATCTAAAACAAATAAATGTGCATTAGTAATACATCTAATACTTCAACATTACTAATACATCTAAAACAAATAAATGTGCATTAGTAATACATCTAATACATCAACATTACTAATACATCTAAAACAAATAAATGTGCATTAGTAATACATGTAATACTTCAACATTACTAATACATCTAGAACAAATAAATGTGCATTAGTAATACATCTAATACATCAACATTACTAATACATCTAGAACAAATAAATGTGCATTAGTAATACATCTAATACATCAACATTACTAATACATCTAAAACAAATAAATGTGCATTAGTAATACATCTAATACATCAACATTACTAATACATCTAGAACAAATAAATGTGCATTAGTAATACATCTAATACATCAACATTACTAATACATCTAAAACAAATAAATGTGCATTAGTAATACATCTAATACTTCAACATTACTAATACATCTAAAACAAATAAATGTGCATTAGTAATACATCTAATACATCAACATTACTAATACATCTAAAACAAATAAATGTGCATTAGTAATACATGTAATACTTCAACATTACTAATACATCTAAAACAAATAAATATGCATTAGTAATACATCTAATACATCAACATTACTAATACATCTAGAACAAATAAATGTGCATTAGTAATACATCTAATACATCAACATTACTAATACATCTAAAACAAATAAATATGCATTAGTAATACATCTAATACTTCAACATTACTAATACATCTAGAACAAATAAATGTGCATTAGTAATACATCTAATACTTCAACATTACTAATACATCTAAAACAAATAAATGTGCATTAGTAATACATCTAATACTTCAACATTACTAATACATCTAAAACAAATAAATGTGCATTAGTAATACATGTAATACATCAACATTACTAATACATCTAAAACAAATAAATATGCATTAGTAATACATGTAATACATCAACATTACTAATACATCTAAAACAAATAAATGTGCATTAGTAATACATCTAATACATCAACATTACTAATACATCTAAAACAAATAAATGTGCATTAGTAATACATCTAATACATCAACATTACTAATACATCTAGAACAAATAAATGTGCATTAGTAATACATCTAATACATCAACATTACTAATACATCTAAAACAAATAAATGTGCATTAGTAATACATCTAATACTTCAACATTACTAATACATCTAAAACAAATAAATGTGCATTAGTAATACATCTAATACATCAACATTACTAATACATCTAAAACAAATAAATGTGCATTAGTAATACATGTAATACTTCAACATTACTAATACATCTAAAACAAATAAATGTGCATTAGTAATACATCTAATACATCAACATTACTAATACATCTAGAACAAATAAATGTGCATTAGTAATACATCTAATACATCAACATTACTAATACATCTAAAACAAATAAATGTGCATTAGTAATACATGTAATACATCAACATTATTAATACATCTAAAACAAATAAATGTGCATTAGTAATACATCCAATACATCAACATTACTAATACATCTAGAACAAATAAATGTGCATTAGTAATACATCTAATACATCAACATTACTAATACATCTAAAACAAATAAATGTGCATTAGTAATACATGTAATACATCAACATTATTAATACATCTAAAACAAATAAATGTGCATTAGTAATACATCTAATACATCAACATTACTAATACATCTAGAACAAATAAATGTGCATTAGTAATACATCTAATACATCAACATTACTAATACATCTAAAACAAATAAATGTGCATTAGTAATACATGTAATACATCAACATTATTAATACATCTAAAACAAATAAATGTGCATTAGTAATACATCTAATACATCAACATTACTAATACATCTAGAACAAATAAATGTGCATTAGTAATACATCTAATACATCAACATTACTAATACATCTAAAACAAATAAATGTGCATTAGTAATACATGTAATACATCAACATTATTAATACATCTAAAACAAATAAATGTGCATTAGTAATACATCTAATACATCAACATTACTAATACATCTAGAACAAATAAATGTGCATTAGTAATACATCTAATACATCAACATTACTAATACATCTAAAACAAATAAATGTGCATTAGTAATACATGTAATACATCAACATTATTAATACATCTAAAACAAATAAATGTGCATTAGTAATACATCCAATACATCAACATTACTAATACATCTAAAACAAATAAATGTGCATTAGTAATACATCTAATACTTCAACATTACTAATACATCTAAAACAAATAAATGTGCATTAGTAATACATCTAATACATCAACATTACTAATACATCTAAAACAAATAAATGTGCATTAGTAATACATCTAATACTTCAACATTACTAATACATCTAAAACAAATAAATGTGCATTAGTAATACATCTAATACATCAACATTACTAATACATCTAGAACAAATAAATGTGCATTAGTAATACATCTAATACATCAACATTACTAATACATCTAAAACAAATAAATGTGCATTAGTAATACATGTAATACATCAACATTATTAATACATCTAAAACAAATAAATGTGCATTAGTAATACATCCAATACATCAACATTACTAATACATCTAGAACAAATAAATGTGCATTAGTAATACATCTAATACATCAACATTACTAATACATCTAAAACAAATAAATGTGCATTAGTAATACATGTAATACATCAACATTATTAATACATCTAAAACAAATAAATGTGCATTAGTAATACATCCAATACATCAACATTACTAATACATCTAGAACAAATAAATGTGCATTAGTAATACATCTAATACATCAACATTACTAATACATCTAAAACAAATAAATGTGCATTAGTAATACATCTAATACATCAACATTACTAATACATCTAGAACAAATAAATGTGCATTAGTAATACATCTAATACATCAACATTACTAATACATCTAAAACAAATAAATGTGCATTAGTAATACATCTAATACATCAACATTACTAATACATCTAAAACAAATAAATGTGCATTAGTAATACATGTAATACATCAACATTATTAATACATCTAAAACAAATAAATGTGCATTAGTAATACATCTAATACATCAACATTACTAATACATCTAAAACAAATAAATGTGCATTAGTAATACATGTAATACATCAACATTATTAATACATCTAAAACAAATAAATGTGCATTAGTAATACATGTAATACATCAACATTACTAATACATCTAAAACAAATAAATGTGCATTAGTAATACATCTAATACATCAACATTACTAATACATCTAAAACAAATAAATGTGCATTAGTAATACATCTAATACATCAACATTACTAATACATCTAAAACAAATAAATGTGCATTAGTAATACATCTAATACATCAACATTACTAATACATCTAAAACAAATAAATGTGCATTAGTAATACATGTAATACATCAACATTATTAATACATCTAAAACAAATAAATGTGCATTAGTAATACATCTAATACATCAACATTACTAATACATCTAGAACAAATAAATGTGCATTAGTAATACATCTAATACATCAACATTACTAATACATCTAAAACAAATAAATGTGCATTAGTAATACATGTAATACATCAACATTATTAATACATCTAAAACAAATAAATGTGCATTAGTAATACATCCAATACATCAACATTACTAATACATCTAAAACAAATAAATGTGCATTAGTAATACATCTAATACTTCAACATTACTAATACATCTAAAACAAATAAATGTGCATTAGTAATACATGTAATACATCAACATTATTAATACATCTAAAACAAATAAATGTGCATTAGTAATACATCTAATACATCAACATTACTAATACATCTAAAACAAATAAATGTGCATTAGTAATACATGTAATACTTCAACATTATTAATACATCTAAAACAAATAAATGTGCATTAGTAATACATCCAATACATCAACATTACTAATACATCTAGAACAAATAAATGTGCATTAGTAATACATCCAATACATCAACATTACTAATACATCTAAAACAAATAAATGTGCATTAGTAATACATGTAATACATCAACATTATTAATACATCTAGAACAAATAAATGTGCATTAGTAATACATCCAATACATCAACATTACTAATACATCTAAAACAAATAAATGTGCATTAGTAATACATCTAATACATCAACATTACTAATACATCTAAAACAAATAAATGTGCATTAGTAATACATCCAATACATCAACATTACTAATACATCTAAAACAAATAAATGTGCATTAGTAATACATCCAATACATCAACATTACTAATACATCTAAAACAAATAAATGTGCATTAGTAATACATCTAATACATCAACATTACTAATACATCTAAAACAAATAAATGTGCATTAGTAATACATCTAATACATCAACATTACTAATACATCTAAAACAAATAAATGTGCATTAGTAATACATCTAATACATCAACATTACTAATACATCTAAAACAAATAAATGTGCATTAGTAATACATCTAATACATCAACATTACTAATACATCTAGAACAAATAAATGTGCATTAGTAATACATCTAATACATCAACATTACTAATACATCTAAAACAAATAAATGTGCATTAGTAATACATGTAATACATCAACATTATTAATACATCTAAAACAAATAAATGTGCATTAGTAATACATCTAATACATCAACATTACTAATACATCTAAAACAAATAAATATGCATTAGTAATACATCTAATACATCAACATTACTAATACATCTAGAACAAATAAATGTGCATTAGTAATACA
Organism: Aphrophora alni; assembly: GCA_963513935.1. Lineage (NCBI taxonomy): Eukaryota > Metazoa > Arthropoda > Insecta > Hemiptera > Aphrophoridae > Aphrophora > Aphrophora alni. The sequence goes on from OY740766.1 coordinate 92,945,685, forward strand.
TCTAATACTTCAACATTACTAATACATCTAAAACAAATAAATATGCATTAGTAATACATCCAATACATCAACATTATTAATACATCTAAAACAAATAAATGTGCATTAGTAATACATCTAATACATCAACATTACTAATACATCTAGAACAAATAAATGTGCATTAGTAATACATCCAATACATCAACATTATTAATACATCTAAAACAAATAAATGTGCATTAGTAATACATCTAATACATCAACATTACTAATACATCTAAAACAAATAAATATGCATTAGTAATACATCCAATACATCAACATTATTAATACATCTAGAACAAATAAATGTGCATTAGTAATACATGTAATACATCAACATTATTAATACATCTAAAACAAATAAATGTGCATTAGTAATACATCCAATACATCAACATTATTAATACATCTAAAACAAATAAATGTGCATTAGTAATACATCTAATACATCAACATTACTAATACATCTAAAACAAATAAATATGCATTAGTAATACATCCAATACATCAACATTATTAATACATCTAGAACAAATAAATGTGCATTAGTAATACATGTAATACATCAACATTACTAATACATCTAGAACAAATAAATGTGCATTAGTAATACATCTAATACTTCAACATTACTAATACATCTAAAACAAATAAATATGCATTAGTAATACATCCAATACATCAACATTATTAATACATCTAAAACAAATAAATGTGCATTAGTAATACATCTAATACATCAACATTACTAATACATCTAAAACAAATAAATATGCATTAGTAATACATCCAATACATCAACATTATTAATACATCTAGAACAAATAAATGTGCATTAGTAATACATGTAATACATCAACATTACTAATACATCTAAAACAAATAAATGTGCATTAGTAATACATCTAATACATCAACATTACTAATACATCTAGAACAAATAAATGTGCATTAGTAATACATCTAATACTTCAACATTACTAATACATCTAAAACAAATAAATATGCATTAGTAATACATCCAATACATCAACATTATTAATACATCTAAAACAAATAAATGTGCATTAGTAATACATCTAATACATCAACATTACTAATACATCTAGAACAAATAAATGTGCATTAGTAATACATGTAATACATCAACATTATTAATACATCTAAAACAAATAAATGTGCATTAGTAATACATCTAATACATCAACATTACTAATACATCTAGAACAAATAAATGTGCATTAGTAATACATCCAATACATCAACATTACTAATATATCTAAAACAAATAAATGTGCATTAGTAATACATCTAATACTTCAACATTACTAATACATCTAAAACAAATAAATATGCATTAGTAATACATCTAATACATCAACATTACTAATACATCTAAAACAAATAAATGTGCATTAGTAATACATCCAATACATCAACATTACTAATACATCTAAAACAAATAAATGTGCATTAGTAATACATCCAATACATCAACATTACTAATACATCTAAAACAAATAAATGTGCATTAGTAATACATCCAATACATCAACATTACTAATACATCTAAAACAAATAAATGTGCATTAGTAATACATCCAATACATCAACATTACTAATACATCTAAAACAAATAAATGTGCATTAGTAATACATCTAATACATCAACATTACTAATACATCTAAAACAAATAAATGTGCATTAGTAATACATCCAATACATCAACATTACTAATACATCTAAAACAAATAAATGTGCATTAGTAATACATCCAATACATCAACATTACTAATACATCTAAAACAAATAAATGTGCATTAGTAATACATCTAATACATCAACATTACTAATACATCTAAAACAAATAAATGTGCATTAGTAATACATCTAATACATCAACATTACTAATACATCTAAAACAAATAAATGTGCATTAGTAATACATCTAATACATCAACATTACTAATACATCTAAAACAAATAAATGTGCATTAGTAATACATCTAATACATCAACATTACTAATACATCTAGAACAAATAAATGTGCATTAGTAATACATCTAATACATCAACATTACTAATACATCTAAAACAAATAAATGTGCATTAGTAATACATGTAATACATCAACATTATTAATACATCTAAAACAAATAAATGTGCATTAGTAATACATGTAATACATCAACATTATTAATACATCTAAAACAAATAAATGTGCATTAGTAATACATCCAATACATCAACATTACTAATACATCTAAAACAAATAAATGTGCATTAGTAATACATCTAATACATCAACATTACTAATACATCTAAAACAAATAAATGTGCATTAGTAATACATCTAATACATCAACATTACTAATACATCTAAAACAAATAAATGTGCATTAGTAATACATCTAATACATCAACATTACTAATACATCTAAAACAAATAAATGTGCATTAGTAATACATCTAATACATCAACATTACTAATACATCTAGAACAAATAAATGTGCATTAGTAATACATCTAATACATCAACATTACTAATACATCTAAAACAAATAAATGTGCATTAGTAATACATGTAATACATCAACATTATTAATACATCTAAAACAAATAAATGTGCATTAGTAATACATCTAATACATCAACATTACTAATACATCTAGAACAAATAAATGTGCATTAGTAATACATGTAATACATCAACATTACTAATACATCTAAAACAAATAAATGTGCATTAGTAATACATCTAATACATCAACATTACTAATACATCTAGAACAAATAAATGTGCATTAGTAATACATCTAATACTTCAACATTACTAATACATCTAAAACAAATAAATATGCATTAGTAATACATCCAATACATCAACATTATTAATACATCTAAAACAAATAAATGTGCATTAGTAATACATCTAATACATCAACATTACTAATACATCTAGAACAAATAAATGTGCATTAGTAATACATGTAATACATCAACATTATTAATACATCTAAAACAAATAAATGTGCATTAGTAATACATCTAATACATCAACATTACTAATACATCTAGAACAAATAAATGTGCATTAGTAATACATCTAATACTTCAACATTACTAATACATCTAGAACAAATAAATGTGCATTAGTAATACATCCAATACATCAACATTACTAATATATCTAAAACAAATAAATGTGCATTAGTAATACATCTAATACTTCAACATTACTAATACATCTAAAACAAATAAATATGCATTAGTAATACATCTAATACATCAACATTACTAATACATCTAAAACAAATAAATGTGCATTAGTAATACATCCAATACATCAACATTACTAATACATCTAAAACAAATAAATGTGCATTAGTAATACATCTAATACTTCAACATTACTAATACATCTAAAACAAATAAATATGCATTAGTAATACATCTAATACATCAACATTACTAATACATCTAAAACAAATAAATGTGCATTAGTAATACATCTAATACATCAACATTACTAATACATCTAGAACAAATAAATGTGCATTAGTAATACATCTAATACTTCAACATTACTAATACATCTAGAACAAATAAATGTGCATTAGTAATACATGTAATACATCAACCATATTAATACATCTAGAACAAATAAATGTGCATTAGTAATACATCTAATACATCAACATTACTAATACATCTAAAACAAATAAATGTGCATTAGTAATACATCTAATACATCAACATTACTAATACATCTAAAACAAATAAATGTGCATTAGTAATACATCTAATACATCAACATTACTAATACATCTAAAACAAATAAATGTGCATTAGTAATACATGTAATACATCAACATTATTAATACATCTAAAACAAATAAATGTGCATTAGTAATACATGTAATACATCAACATTATTAATACATCTAAAACAAATAAATGTGCATTAGTAATACATCTAATACATCAACATTACTAATACATCTAGAACAAATAAATGTGCATTAGTAATACATCTAATACATCAACATTACTAATACATCTAGAACAAATAAATGTGCATTAGTAATACATCTAATACATCAACCATATTAATACATCTAGAACAAATAAATGTGCATTAGTAATACATGTAATACATCAACATTATTAATACATCTAAAACAAATAAATGCTTATTAGTAAATTAAACGAAGAAGTTGTTATAAAAATTTATTTCTGCAACATCTTCACTTTTTAATGAATTTTGAAGATTTAAAAGTTTCTCAAATTCATCTTCTCCTCCCCTCTGTTCCCGATCTCCGTTTTTCCTATTATCTACAATCCCAGAAAAATCATTTTCCCAACACTGCTTTGTACCAAATCGAAACTGTTTCGTTACTTCTCAAGGATAAATTTCTTAAAATCTAATTTGCTCGTAAGCTACTCTGAGTTTTCTCCCCCCATGATTCAGTGCAGCTAAGGGTGAAAATTTGTTTTGCCTCGGAACTAATATTATTATCACGTAATATATTATTTCACTGTCATTTTTTATCATTGATGTCGTCGTGGCCTAATCCGATATACGTTACCAACTCCTTTCACACCCTTCTTCTACTTTTACTTCTCCTGCTTTCGTTTCCCAGGTGAATACTTTCATACTGTACATCCAAAGACAAGCTAATATTTCCTAACATTTAAAATACTCTTCTCGTAAACAAATCAAATTGCATTTTACATTGTCTCATTAAATTATCAGTTTACCTTTATACTAGATAAACTTAATGCTTGTGCAACACATTTAATCAAACAACTGTGTTTTGTTGTTATTTTTTCAATGTCAAATTTTGTAACAAAATCGTTCTTTAAAATAATAATTACATTTCTGAAAATCTTCATCAAACATTATGGATGATAACAGATGTGGTAAATCTTAATTTTTCTAAACCGATAGAATCCACACACTTTGTGAATAGTTTTACGGCTATTGTGTTATAATTAATTTTAATGTAACAGCAGATATTCTTGTTGAAACTCCATATTTAAGGATAAAATAAAGCAATAAAGCTTAAAGTTTCAAAATATTTTAATAATATAAATGAGCTACAATTTTTCGCCTTGCGGCATCATCGGGCAACTGATAATTAACAAGTATTGACAACTATTTATACATACACAAGTAACAGGAAACTGAAATGCAATAGAGAAATCAAGAAAGGTATTGTATACCCGATTTCTCTGTTGTATTTCAGTTTCCTGTTACTTGTGTATGTATAAATAGTTGTCAATACTTGTTAATTAATTATCAGTTTCCAGATGATGCCGCAAGGTGAAACAATTGTAGCTCATTTATATTATTAAGATATTTTGAAACTTTAAGCTTTATTGATTTATTTTATCCTTAATGTGTTATATATAAATCCGATGGGAAAGTGAAAATTTACTAGAAACTTGTCATTTTGTAAGAAAAATTAAACTACAATGGAATTCATTCAAACAGTCAGTCAATTCGAAATGTCTAAGAACGACACTATTTATCTTGTTACAAATATAACTTTGCTAATATTTTTGTTTATTTTTAATTTTTGGTTTACGTAGTTTTTATTTATTAAGACAATCTTCAAATTATCCCACATAAAATTGATATGAAATGTCTTCGTACTATACTTTTTAGCAGTAGTGAAATAAATATGAAAAACTTATGAGAAACTAAATTTTCATCAAAATCTGAGAATTGAACTTTGATCATCTACAAATTAATATCTGCAACATTACTCTGTTTTATTAAATGCTGAAATCGTTTCAATTTTGTACACTATTTATTAATAAGACCTGTGTGCAGGATTTAAAAATGAGATTGTACACAAATATTTAAGACATTATGCACAACAAGATGTCTTAGTTGTGTTTAAATCTATTGACAATAAAGCCTACGTATGCTCATGGGTCAATTTATACATATGACTAATCACTCTGTAGAAATGGTTGTGGGACAGTGTGAATATATGGCTAAACACTCTGTAGAGATGGTTATGAGACAGTGTGAGTATAAATATGTCTAAACCACTTTTTGAGATGGGTATTGGGTATAGGACGGTGTAAAATATGAGTAAACCACTGTGTGAAGATTGTCATGGGATAGATTAAGTATGACTATTCAATTCTGTGAAGGTAAGTAGGGACGGTGTAAATATACGAGTAAACAACTCTATGAAGATCATCATGGGAAAGTTTAAATATGTGAATAAACCACTCTGTGGAGATGGTTATGGGACAGTTTGAATATATGACTTTGTGGAGATGGTTATATCCACACTGGTAAATGACTAAACCACTCTGTGGAGATGGTTATGAGACAGTTTGAATATATGACTTTGTGGAGATGGTTATATCCACACTGGTAAATGACTAAAACACTTTGTGGAGATGGTTATGGGACAGTGTGAATATATGACTAAATCACACTATGGAAACGGTTATGGGACAGTGTGAATATATGACTAAACCACACTGTGGAGATGGTTATGGGACGGTGTGAATATATGACTAAACTACTATGTAGAGTTGATTATGGGACAGTGTGAATATATGACTAAACCACACTATGGAGACGGTTATGGGACAGTGTGAATATATGACTAAACTACTATGTGGAGTTGATTATGGGACAGTGTGAATATGTGACTAAACCACACTGTGGAGATGGTTATGGGACAGTGTGAATATATGACTAAACCACACTGTGGAGATGGTTATGGGACAATGTGAATTTATGACTAAACTACTATGTGGAGATGGTTATGGGGCAGTGTGAATTTATGACTAAACCACACTGTGGAGATGGTTATGGGACAGTGTGAATTTATGACTAAACTACTATGTGGATATGGTTATGGGGCAGTGCGAATATATGACTAAACCACACTATGGATATGGTTATGGGACAGTGTGAATTTATGACTAAACTACTATGTGGATATGGTTATGGGGCAGTGTGGATATATGACTAAACCACACTATGGAGATGGTTATGGGACAATGTGAATTTATGACTAAACTACTATGTGGAGATGGTTATGGGGCAGTGTGAATTTATGACTAAACCACACTATGGATATGGTTATGGGACAGTGTGAATTTATGACTAAACTACTATGTGGATATGGTTATGGGGCAGTGTGAATATATAACTAAACCACACTATGGATATGGTTATGGGACAGTGTGAATTTATGACTAAACTACTATGTGGATATGGTTATGGGGCAGTGTGGATATATGACTAAACCACACTATGGAGATGGTTATGGGACAATGTGAATTTATGACTAAACTACTATGTGGAGATGGTTATGGGGCAGTGTGAATTTATGACTAAACCACACTATGGAGATGGTTATGGAACAGTGTGAATATATGACTATGTGACTAAACCACACTATGGAGATGGTTATGGGACAGTGTGAATTTATGACTAAACTACTGTGTGGATATGGTTATGGGGCAGTGTGAATATATGAATAAACCACACTATGAAGATGGTTATGGGACAGTGTGAATATATGACTAAACTACTATGTGGAGATGGTTATGGGGCAGTGTGAATATATGACTAAACCACACTATGGAGATGGTTATGGGACAGTGTGAATATATGACTATATGACTAAACCACACTATGGAGATTATGGGACAGTGTGAATATATGACTAAACCACACTGTGAATATGGTTATGGGACAGTGTGAATTTATGACTAAACTACTATTTGGAGTTGGTTATGAGACAGTGTGAATATATGACTTAACCACTTTGTGAAAATGATCCTTTGAACCGGCCTCTAGGCCATTCTATTCTATTACAATCGAATCAATTCTAATCACGAAACTCTAGTAAAATGACCAAGGAAGCTTTTTAAGTATAAAAATACATTGTAACATTAGCGAAATATATTTTAACATTTAAAATTTTTCTAAAATGATCGGTAATAACATTATATTAAGTTATTGAGAATTGTTTAATAAGCATTAAATATAATTACTCGGTGATAGAAATATAATACAAACCTCGTGTGACAATTGTGTGAATCATCTAAATTTTCATTTACTGCGAAAAAAGAAATATATAATTCGTCCATCTCTTTTGTCTGTAAATACTTCATCACTGATATAGAGCTTGCAAAATTTTCTCTTATTCCATAACACTGAAGGTATTGATATTGTGGTAGCTAAAACTGAAAATCCCAAAAAGCACTTGTATTGCAGATACAAAGAAAATGTGAATATTCATCTGGAGTCGAGATTCTAGAATGTTAAATGGCATGCACTTTGCGATACACTAATTGACACTCTCACTCTAGATTGAAGGGTAACTCTACTAATTTTGTTCACACTTTTAGTTATAGTCATGAGGACTTTACGCTCGCAAATCTAACAGGAATCAAACAGAAAAAAAATTATTTAAAAAGTAATTATTAATTTAAAACTGTGGCCTCGTTAAAAATATCTATGCTTGTATTATCATTCTCACGATGGGAGGAAATGATTAAAGGAAGATGATCACGCGATTTTAGCTCTACAGTATAATCTAAAACACAATTATTGATTTAATACAAATTACTTTTTCAAAGGTTCCTTACTAAGAAAGGTGATCAAATTTATATGATTAAAACCAATTTTCACGTGTTTTAATCGGCCAACATTGCGAGTTAAAGAAGAATATTTTCCCAGTTTATTTGTGGAGTTTTTAATATTATATGTTTACATTAATTTTACAACCTTTATTCATGACTGCATAGGGTTCTGAATAATGGGTTTGGGTAACATATTTGATTCTCATTATCCCATAATATTGCTGAATAATAATAATATTTTATTTTGAATCTCGTCACAAATTTATTTATCTTGTAAGTACACTCAACTCCACCAGTTTCATAGCGTATTGCCTTTATTAAGCAATGGTTTCGTTGTCATAAATTTACGATAATTTGAATGACATGTCAGAATGAAATGCTTTAAATTATGTTTTGTATTTGTTATTTCCCGTAATTATTTGTACTAAAATTATCATTTACGATTTGTAAGTAATCTAACCTAATTGTTCTTTAATAGTTTCAAGTATTGATCTTATTTCTACTTGAATCCTTCTAATGTCTTTACATTCTCCCTTTTTGCAACGTAATAATCGATTAAAAATTTTGTTAAATATTTAAAGGAATTGTCAACTTGGAAAGTGAAAAAATTGTAAGATTGCCAAATACTGTATCTAAACAAAGTATGACTTACAACTTATTTAAACTAATTACCGTAGATAATTGGCGGGACACCAATAAAACTCTTTTAAAATTTTCCGCCAGTTTATTTGAGCCGTGACGACTTAGATTATGCCTGTTCTCTTAGACAGCTTAAAGACAATTTTATAGCAGGTACAACAGCCTTGTCACTTTGCATACGTAGTAAGAGGATAGTGGTTAAGGGTTAAAACAGTTTAGAGGTTTTTTCCGTGAATGGTATAAAAACTTTCCACTCCTTGGAAGCTTAACCAGTTCGTCGACTACTTCTCAAACCTTAGAGGAAGTTCCGGGACTGTAGTACCTACTATGTAATTATGAAATATTATTGTTTTTCTTAACCTGTATTAATCTGCCAAAAGGTAAGCAAAAACAGGCGAAACCTAGGTCGACACGACTCAAATAAATTTATAAAAGTACTAAAAGAGAATTATCTACAGTTAAAAAGTTAAACCGACATATCCGGTCCTTTTTAATTTCTTCATTCCGTTATCTTTTTATATTTTGTTACCTTTTCCTAAATTATTTTTCTTTTATTTTATTGGAACAAAAATAATTTGTTTTAAATATTTGTTCACGTTGATATAAAAAGTATTTTAATCCACATTTCCTAAAAACTAAAGAGATATCTTGTGGTGATATACAACCATCCACTGTACTGTATTCGAAAACGTACATTTCATACGAATACTTTCAATAGTGAGTTAATTAATATTCATGAGTTGGATAAAAGCGAAGTCAAGCACAGCTCCTAAATTTTGCATTATGTTACTAACATTATACTTGTATTGGAATTTCATAATGACATCCATTGTTACTGAAAAGTCGCATCCGAATTCTACGCTGTCAATTTCTTGATCAATCTATAACGATTTGTTTATTTATATTAATTAAAGAAGAATCATTTATAAAATGAGAGAGACTGCATATTCTGAATCAATTTCTATAAGCTTTCAAAGTTGTGTAGTACAGTTTAAATCCCCATGTATATTGAGAAAAGCAATATATCATAACATTAAATTAACAACAGAGTTAAATTTATAAAATAACCCAATGTAACCACTACTCTTTTTAAGCAATACATAGTTTTTAGGTATTATATATTATGAACAATACGCTGCATACAAAAATGACCAATCATATAAGCATTTTATATAACTTAAATTTACACACATTTGTAAAAACTTCATAATGTACTGGAAATATTTGAAGTGTAATTCAAGAATTACTGGCACAGCTATATTTTTCTAATTAAATTTAAATAAATTTTTATTGCCGTCTCCTATTCTTTGTGAAAAATTAATATAAATTTCGCACACTTTTTGTTCCAAAGGCGAATATAAACTGGACTCTTTGTTTTAAAATTGTTTTTAATTAGTGTAATTGAAGAACTACTATTGTGTCTAATCTTCATTACTCATAGCCTAAATTAACCGTCAAATTTTGAAATTTTATGGTTGTTTATATTTTACAAAAAAGTAGTGACAAATTCGTTGGAAGCATCGTAAAAATGTACATAATACTGACATCATTAGAATCTGTAGAAAATTTAATTAATTTTCACCGTCTATAAATGTTAGTTAAAAAATTAAACCTAAACTTTTAACGAATTTGAGGAACGTTATTAACAACGAAAACACTATCATACTACAAACATTATTTATCAAAAATCGTTTTAAACAATTTTTTTTACGAGCCGTTAAAAACTAACAATTATGTTTTTATTATTAATATTTATGTATTTATGACATATAATAAATGAAACTTTCCAGAGAAATTGTGTTGACAGAAGTAAATTTTCTTTACCTGTAGATCTAGATCTTAAAAACAAAACAACAGATTCATTGAACTCTTGAAATTTTATTTTTAAAATCATTAAATTAGTATAGTAATTTCAAATTTTATTAACTTTGGAAATCTATTTTGATCTCCGTGGTAGATTGAAGTCCCACGAGTATCGATTGAAATTCGGTTTTATATTCTTTGAAAAATGTTACATTCTCCTCAACCAACTTCCAATATATAGTCTCTAACAAGTTCGTGGAATTTAGAGTATCTCTCCAAAATGTTTAATTAAAATGTTACAAAGCCTGTAAAATAAACTAGGTTTTAATAAAGCGAATAATTCCAGTTGAATAGTGACATGACACTAATGAAACCTCGCATTCATGAATCGATTTAAATAAACGTGGCTTTGTTAACCTCGTGCACCGCAACACTTTCAAAAATAAAATATCATTTCACTACGCCAAAAAGAAAACGTTTACCTGCGATAGGGTCCATATTTATGCACATGAAAGTTGTGTTTCTTACATACATTGTTTTAATTGCAAAAGATACAAAAATATATCCAATGGACAAAAAGCATAGCCAAAATATCGGTTAGGGCATTTCGTTAATTATATTTTCTTATTAAATGTTTTCTCCAACAGTGCAATATATTTCTACCATCTCCTTCCTCACTCTACTGTAATGACATCATTGTAATCGGCTTTAACTTTTTCAATTTTGACGAATGCAAAGTCATTATCATTGATAAATTTTCGTTTAGTAAAGCGCTTATAGGGCAATTTATAAAGTCTCCACCCTTTTAATATGTTTATTAGTTAAATAATGTCGAATTCGACTATAGGGTTGAACATTTTAAAATCAAAATTCGTTGGTAATCCACTTATAATCCTATAAAAAAAAAAAAGTGAAAGTTGATGAGTGGGAATCATCCAATGTCAGTTTTATTAACTGCAAAATAACTCTGTAGTTACTCAATTATAATTATCAGATTAGGGAAGGAGGACCATTAAAATAAAGAATTGACTAAATTTTGTGGTCGAATAAATTTGTTTTTCCATTTCAAGATGAGACAACAAAAAAGTAGGCTACCTATTTTATTTGTTTTTATGAAACTTCACAAAGATGGTAAAATGGGTTTCACCAAAGAAGATAAAGACACCTATATTGGTAGCAAATCCAAAAGTAGGGTTTATTAGCTGATTTTTTTTCTATTTATTAAAACCGCTTAAAGTATAAATCGCTTTGAATGTTACTCAAATCCTAAAATGACGAAATCTAAAATCCAAAGAGTTCCCACCAATTTTATCAAATTGTTCAAAGTGTCCCTTCTGTTAACAACTGTAAAAAAATCTGTTGATTGGGAATGTCATCTATTTGCTGTTATATTAGCAGTACAAAAAGTATTGTAATTGTGCGAAAATCTCAATATTGCGTTTTAATAACTCTCGACATTTTAATCACGTGAAAACACATTTTTTATCCTTGTGTGAAATATCCTTTTGCCAGCCCATCTATCTGTCGCTTCACACTTTATTGAAAAAAAAAAAAACGAATCTTTCTATTGACTAAAAAACAGTAAAATATAATTTAGAGTAACACTTCCTCGGTATTATAACATTTTCATAAAATCTCGTAAAAATCTGAAGTGTTTTGTTACAGATTATCTCAAGATAGAGTTCTTCGCATATTATACACGATGAAATCTGTGAAACGAATCCGGTTCAAAAGTTTTCTGTCATAAGTTAATATATATATATATATATATATATATATATATATATATTTAAACGAAAATCTTTTTTAGTAATTATTGTCCCTAATCGCCGCAAAGTGTTTATTCTTTGGTAAAATCAAATAAATTAAAATTATCTCCATGAATTTCGATAAAGTGTGAAGTTAAATGTGATCCACATCAATGTTACAAGCGACAATGAAAAATAAAACTATGGATAGCTAGAAAGTTAGAAAATTTCAAAGACCTAAGCAAACATTTATAAATAATGTAGAACTTGGTACCAAAAGTTTTAAATACAAAATAGTAAGCTGTTTTCAAATTTTAAAATTCGCTTTTGTCTTTACAGTTTTTCTAATGATTGTTTTAGAATAAAATTAATGACAAAGCAAAGTAGAATACAGAATATGATCACACTACAAAATTACAGTAGATAATATTACTACTTCAACTCTCCAAGTAAGTTTAATCACAAAGGTGTAAACTAATCGAATTGAATATCCTCTCACGTGTTTGACCCAGATCAATTTAAACTTGTTTTATGTATTCTAAGTTAACACTTTAGTGTAAAAAGATGATAAAAGAAACGAAAAATAAAATGCACAAACTTACATACCGCTAGAAAAAAACAATTATCAATTAAGTTCACGATTTATTAGAGAAGCTCCCATACAATAAAAACTCAAAATTTTGATTTTATGGTTATGATAAATGGTTATGATAAAATTTGTCTAAATTTAAGTCTCTAAGGGCCCCAAGTAATCGCATTGGTAGTTAATACCCCCAAACGTGCCACCGCTAAAAGTAAGAGAAAAATATAGTTCTCTTTTTCTAAATTATGATTACAAGTATTCCATCGTATGAGCTCAATGATTTTCCTTTTATTATTGATGCATAAGTTGTCAAACTGAATGTTTTGGGTGAGGCTATTATTTTACGGTTTTATATAAACTCAGTAACTATGCATCGCGATTAAACTATACATAGATATACCTTTTGTTTTTTATTGATACAATTGTAGTTTTAAAGTTAATATTTTTTGTTAGAATATTATATGAAAGATTTTAATTTACACAAATTTTCATTTCTTTGAGGCAGCTCTGTTGTTTGGAAATAGTATCTGACAATATGTCTTACATTCTTTCTTCGTCTCCTGTATGACTGTACTGTTTTATAATTTTATTCATTTCAGTCAATTTACTTAAATATTTATTCAGTTGATATGTAGCTGATTTATTTGCATAAAATGTCATAATATATTATTAATTTGTATTTTATTTACAATGTTCCACATAGATCAATATTTTAAATACCATCCTTAATTATTATTGTTCTCATATCTTAGGAAGTTAAAAGCGTGTAACTTTTTTTTGTCATGTATTAATTTTATTTGTGTGGTTCTTTGTGCAACTGCTTTTTTTATTCTGCATGTACTTTCACCATGCTTGGAGCGTTTATGTTATACTTTAATAACAGTGGTGGACTTGGACCGGCGACAGGTACATTTTATCTCGCCAGATACTTGGTCGACAATTAGCTACGAATATTTTCAAATTTGCACACATGAATGCTCAGTCCTTCAGGAGATATATAGACACCAGTTACACAAAAATAGCGGAGGCGTTGGTACTTATAATAAATTTTCCAGTATGCAGATTTACTGCATTGCCCTAAATTTAAGAGTGGGGCTAAACCTAAGTTTGTGTTTGTTGAAGTAAAGATATCTCGTACTATAATTCTCGTAGGATTATTTTATCGCCCCCCCTCCCACCCAAATTTTCAATTTGTCAGATTTGAAAATGATCTGATGAGTTTGATGCCATCATATATCCATGTTATAGTTCCACGAGACTTCAAAACTGACCATCGAGGACCTTAAATTTCATTCAACCTATTTAAAAAGGGCAGGTTATTTACTTTTAATATGACTTGAATGCCTCTCAATATAACTCACATCTACGGGTACTTGTGCTACATTCCTAGACATTATCGCCGTTAATCACAAGTAGTTCACCATTGACAGATTTCCGCTTGAGTCTCTCTTCTCATGATCTTATCTACTCTATCTATAACACATCTTCACCTCGGTATACAAAATCCTAACCAATGAAGTCTTTACGACAGCTATAAAGTTCAAACCATGGCATGATGTACAAAACTTTGACGGCATTTATTAAATACTAGGAGAATTCAATAAACGTTTGCTTAAAATCTGTGACAGACGTGCTCCTTTGTGAAGAAGCGTGTCACCAGACCTCCAGCACCTTTGATTACAAATTATATTCGCTATGTCATGAACCTGCTTGATGTATGTAATGGAAAATATAAAAAGTCTAAACGTTTAAATGATTTGCAACAGTACTCAAAACTTTTATAAATAGTGTAAAACAAGCATGTAGAAAATAAGTTATTCGCATCTGTTATTTAACACTAATAAATCATCGGCAACCCTACGGCGTAAAGTTAAAACTTTATATTAGAAACATGAAAACCATTCATCCGTTACAGTCCCATCCATCTTTACCGGGATTTAAATCGTTACTGTATCGTTCCTCCTTTGTAAATAATGAACCTATTCATAATTTAATTTCTAAACTGAACATAATATTCCAGTTATACAAAGTTTTTTTTTCAATTCTCTACGGTCCAAAGTCCAGTGGGTAGACTAAGTAAGCAATGCTTAGGTGTTGATGGCATTCTATTTAATTTGTCAAGGTCACTATTATTACTGCACTGCTTTTTATCACGAAAATATTTAAGACGTCTTTCAAAAAGAACAATTTTTCGTGTGTATGGAAAAGTGCTTTAGTATGTCTGTCTGTGAACATATTGAACCTTCTGGTACAGTTGACTATATGCCTATTAGTATTTTACCATCCGTATCCAAATGCCTAGAACGAGTTGTGCATTAGCACTAACTACATATCTGGAATATATAATATTCCCAGTTCACACCAACCAAGCTTTCGGTCAGGCAATACCACTGCATCGGCAGTTATACCCTGCAAATGATAATATGCAATAAACCGTAGAGAAACCACGTTATTTGATTTTCCCAAGACTTTTGATTGTCTCAATCATTCTTTGTTACTAATAAAATTACAGAGATTTGGGCTGTCACCCTCATGCATACCTTGATCCAATCACATCTGACCGCGAGGGAGGTGGATGTTAGTGATGATTTCTCGCGATGTAAAGCTGTGACAAGTGGAGTTCCTCAGAAATCTGTATTGTGACCTTTGTTTTTTAGTATTTTTTATCAAATGATATTAATTTGTAATTGTTTCATAGTATACATTTTCTATAATTATAAAAAAATTAATAAGATTGAAATGTAAACTTATTATTATTATCTTTCATAAACAAATTATTTTATTTTTATTACTGATTTACAGTTATACATATCAACATCAAGTTCAAACGCACACAAGAACGAACCACTGCACTAACTTTTCTATTACAACTTTAATTAAATAGTTTGCCTTAATTAAAACATTCAATACTATTTTTATTGTAGGCGGGATTATTGTTACGAAGCTACAATAACGTTTGCTATTGTTTCATGTTATAGTGTTTCAACGGAATTGAATATTTATTAGATCAAATTTTGGATCATAATTGAAGATACACTTGGTTTGACAGTAAAATTATTACAAATCAAAAATAAATTAAAGGAAATTTACATCTAAATATGTTGTACCTCACTTTTCGAATAAATAAACAACATACATCCTAAAAACTTGAGAATTTTAACTATGGTATATTTACTATAACCATAAGTTGAATAATTTTTCCTTTCCACACGTTGAATATTCTTAAAAGTCATTAACAATAATTCGTTTTATGTTTTCAAAATATTTCAATTCTCTTTTTAAAGAGTCGATGTTATATTTATATAATGACATCAACACTTTACTAAGAGAATATGAATATCCTAAGTAGGATTTAGGTTTAAATTGTAAGCATACACGTTATACAATGGCACGGAAAATAAAGATGCTGAAGCTCTAAACTGAAAGCGACAATAACAATGCTAAACGAAAATAAACTCTACAAATAACCTGAGAAAAAGAAACATAGATTTTGTTTCTGAAAATATTGGCTTCGTGCTTTGACTGCGACACACATCAAACTGTCGAGTATTCCTGGTAGGAGACTTCACTCCGTTCAAATGCATTACACACGTTGAACACAAATTGATTTAAACTTTATTTTCTTTTTATTGTTTTCTTACTACTTTATTAGTTTTCATTATTTTCAATTATATTTTTTTCCCTGATGACATTACATTTAAGCATGACGTAGAAATTTTTATTTTTAACATGAAAACATTTCGAAAATAATGTAATTCTTGATCGCGAAATTTGTGAGTTTTGTTTACTTTTAAGAAAATATGTGTGAATAATTCAATTTTTTTTTATATATATAAACAAAAAATTATATATTCTTTCTTATGTTAAAATTTTAAATCAAAATGAATTGTGATGGAATTATTTATTTAACTCTATGAATAATATTTTAGTAAATTTCTATGACTTATTGTTTTTCGGGACTTTCCTCTCCTTGTTGTTTTTTACCAAAAACGAAGAATCTCTCTAATAATCAACTTTTCATAAAAATAATATAATGTACGTATATAAGTGGCTTTTAAATCAACTTTAGTCAAGTTTTGTATTTTAATCAACATCAAATGTTATAATTTGTAGAAAACGTATTTTTCAAACCATTGTTATTATTATTTTTTGTTTATTAGAGATAATCAAAACACGTAGTAAGTTTTTCATATTATGGGACTGCTTCTAACTCAAATGTTTCTAATTATCTATTTTCCATTTTCAATATATAAATTGTCTGTCTATGAGAGGTACTGGGATCGGTGCCCGGCGCCTCCACCATGTTAACGTCACTACTTATAAATATTTTTACTTTAATTATTTACACGTTAACTAAAAATATCTTCTAACCAAGTAGGCTACTCATCCTTACATCCCTTTTTCTCCAACTTCTTCATTTGCCGACCTCAGTTGTTAAATTTTAGCTTCCTAATATCATTGGAAATTCTAGATTAGATCAAACTATTTGACCAATAAACCCCTTTGTGTTACATACCATCCTCTTGCACATGATAAAATTACTCTATGAATCAACACCCTTATGTTTATCATTGTAAATCTTATGAAAACCTTAACGAACAGGCTCAAATAACAAAAAAAAAGTTAATATTGGAAATGAAAGGTAATGAAGACGCTCTCTCTCTCTCTCTCTCTCTCTCTCTCTCTCTCTCTCTCTCTCTCTCTCTCTCTCTCTCTCTCTCTCTCTCTCTCTCTCTCTCTCTCTCTCTCTCTCTCTCTCTCTCTCTCTCTCTCTCTCTCTCTCTCTCTCTCTCTCTCTCTCTCGTATTCTAACCATAATCTACTTTACATTCCATTCTACACTGGGGCATAACTAGAGATACTCCAATTATATAACTCTTAAGACTTTAAAATAATTCATTAAATTTCCTAAATCTTCAATATAACTACATAAAAATTCATAAGATCAGTCTTTAAAAATGTACATGATCCAAATCGTTTAACTTACTGACCCATTAATAATAGTACTAAACGATAATCACACTATAATCTAAAATCCATAATTATCTTGAATTGTCTCTACTTCTATTTCTTAGCCTAGAGTGGTCAATAATAATGAATACATACATATGTCTTTAGGGGTTACCGAC
Organism: Aphrophora alni; assembly: GCA_963513935.1. Classification (NCBI taxonomy): domain Eukaryota; kingdom Metazoa; phylum Arthropoda; class Insecta; order Hemiptera; family Aphrophoridae; genus Aphrophora; species Aphrophora alni. The sequence continues at coordinate 92,964,242 of OY740766.1, forward strand.
ACCTAAAATTAGTACAACATAAATTTACCTAATGTTATATCCAAAATCCATTGTCCACATTTACTTCACTTCGCAACTCATTTCTCCCGTATAATTTACTTCCAGATCACAACACGCCAACTCTCCTTTCTTTTCTTAACTGACTACCTTTGTTCAACAATTGCTATCCCGATGGTCCTAGAAGTTCCAGGTTGATCGGTTTTCATTGGTTCTCGGCTTCCTGCACTTCCGATTCCTAATACGTCACATGGACGAAGTCTATTTACCAGTGTTCACTCTAGGCCTTTCATCCGAGTTTCTCGCTAATGCAACATTCTTTAACTGTTAGCTTCCGCCAAAGTAATTTTAGGAAGCCTATTACTAATTATTTTAAATCTTCTTTTCTTATTCCCTAAATATTTATATTCTATCAGTACGTACGTATATAATTTAAAAGTATAAATTCATTGCATTTTAAATTATAAGTTGATATATTTGTATTCCAATATCATTTGTTAAAAGTAGGATTCGTAGCCGACGTGATGCCATTCGGTAAAATATATCAGAAACTACGATTCAAAGTGTCTTTAAGGACGATCCACAGTTATTCCTCTCTCCCATTACTAGGGAAGGGGATGAGACTACGATGAAGGAATAAGTTTAAAAATGTATTTATTTTTCTTAATTTTATTTCTAGCAACCGTACGTCCACAAAACAAATGAAATAAACGTTAAATTAAAATATGTTATTCGACTTTACAAGAACAAATATACATAATAACTACGACAAAAGAAGAATTAATCAACCCATTATATTTTAAAGTGAATCGCTCTTGTGTAAAATATTATGAAAATTCAGCTTTTTAGTTCACGTAAATCTGCTATAAACATAGGATACGGAAACCTCTATTACCACTGCTATAAATTCGTGACACCGTTCTCTATTAAAAAGATTATTTGAGATGAATTTTTATACTTGAGAGATAAACCATAAAATGTAAACCGTGATTCATTATTTTTTTTAATGTAGCCTCTTTATGTTTCTTGAAAATCAAATCACATGTTTTAAATTTATTTTTTTCATTATTTTATTTATTAGATTTCATAACAGAACCTTTTAAAATACAAAATTATTTTAATTTTAATTACACAAACTTATGTATATATAGACTTCTCAGACCCTGTTTTACCGATTGATACAGTTTATGCTCAGACTGTTGATGAAAGTACTTTTCAAATTATTGCTGCAAGAAAGCAAATAAACATCCTTGGAGTTTTCTAACGCTTTTATCATATATCGGTAGCAAGAAATTTCTATGGTAGCAAGAAAATATATATATTGTTACATTTATTAATTTTACATATCTTTGTAGAGCTGTAAAGGGGGATGGAAGTGTTGTATAATAACTGACTGTATAAGAAAACCGTCTACAATGATATCTGAATGTGTTTACTCTTGGGTGGATTCTAAAAACAAAATATTGTCATTGACCGAACGGTGTTCTTTATGCACTCCGTATGTATTTTAAAGGAATCTCATAGGCTACACTTTTCTTTCATAATAGCGCACTCATCCATTTCTATTCTCCTTACGGGGTCATTAAATGACATTTGTCAATGCACGTTTCGTTGAATCTCCATAAATTAAAAATTAGGCACAAATAACTTTTAATAGTTGGACTATACATTTAGTATCCATTCATTTAAAACTAATGTCGTTTTATATTGTTTTCTGATTATGTAATTCAAGAATAATATTATCGAAAAAGTGGAAAACAACGACGTCACAAGATATGCAACATGGCTGCCAACATACTACCGTGAATAGTTAAGTGAAATTAGTTAAACAGTAACATACAACCTACAGTTTTTGTTACATTCACTTCATTCCATGCATGTTTGATATTAGATCATAAATAGTGAGTTTTGAAGTATTATATTGACTACCATAGTCTATTTTAAATTTTATAATGCGGAATAATTTATTTAAAAGAAATATATATATTGGTAATTAAAATATGTTAAATTATAACAGTACTAACTGGCTCTCAGGAAAACTATTATGGTTCCATGAACATTTATGTTTCGTTTTTTCGGAATTTTTACGTATGCTGAACAAAACATTACACCTTCAGACCAAAGTTTCAATCTCTATCTCTAACAGTGTGATAAGAATTATGTAATCAGATCAACAAACACACATTCAAAGACAAAACAAAGAACTTCCGTTTGGGTTCATCAAGAGTCAAATCCAGGTTTTTATTATAATTTAAAATATATTAACACTATACCAACGTTACTTGTCAGCAACCACAAATTTATGTTATTAACAATTAATTTATTGGTAGGATTATTCAGTGATTACTAATTGCACTATGAAACGATAAACATATAAATATTGTAAGATATTAAATCAACTAATATAGTCTAAGATATTAAATCAACTAAGCCAGTTACTCGGAAGTGATATTTAACATAATCTGTTTTTATTTAATATATTTATTTTACATGAAGAATATGTTGTTGTAATGTGAAAATTGTATTACATAACATCGTATCAAAAATCTAATTTAAGAGATGAATGTCTATTCTACTTTTTCATTAGCGTCCAAAAACAACGTCGAATTAATCCTATTGTTATATACACTTTGTTTTAATCTAGGATTTCAATATTTACGTGCGTGTGTTGAAGAACATTTTGTCTAAAAAAGATACGATACAAATTGTGGGGAAAAGTAGAAAGCTGCACATTTTATAACCAAGTTTGCTGGAATTCAACCCGCGTTGCCATGATAGAAAGTATTTTTAATATTTTTTTATTTTAATCTTCTACTCGAATAACATAAATCGACATAGGAACAATCGCATTATTATAAATATAGACGGCCACAATGACTAACATTTGAATCTGAGAATTTTTCCTTAGTAAATACATTTTTCACTTTTAGAAAGTTATAAGAAATATGTATATTGCTGTTAATAAGGAAAGAAAAGCCTACCAGTTGCTTTTATTTCTTATTTCGTTGTTAAAATGAATTATTTGATTATTAATGATATTTTAATACAAGTTCACAGCTTCCGAATACGGTATTACCCCAGTCATAATGGTTATATAACACTTGAACTCAACGTCAGCTATTACTCTGAAGGTGTTTCCCATGTGTGTCGTTAAACTGTAGCAGAGTATTTGATAATAACCCAACCATTTACTCGAGGGAAATAACTTTAAATGTTTGATTAAAGGAATTGTTTTCTTTATTTTAAAATACGGACGTTGAGTTTACTATACAAAGTGAGTAAATATTATAATGGACAAAAATCAGAAAAATTATAACTTACTTATATAACTCATCTTTGTCTCTCTTTGAGTCCAAAAATTAAATTTTCAAATGACGCCGGTTCAAAAGTTCAAAGTCTTCAAAATATCTTAGCTATATTTTTTTTCACCTATGAAAGAACGATAAAACACATAAAATATATTTGCAGTAAAATAATAATTTTTTGTTATTTGAAAATATAAATAGACAAATAACAAATACAACACATGTGTCCAATGTAATTCTTATGGAATATGTTTGTTGCTCCTCGTAACAAAATAAATTTCATTTTCCCTGATGTCCGGACGGATATTTTATATGCATGTGTTATAAAGTTTGCGCACCTTAGTCCCGATCATAGAATCTGCACATGTGCTGTGTGGTAATGGTGAAAATATAACCTCAGAGTTAAAAAAATAACACTGTTGTTTAAAATTATTTAATTTTTTTATTCCTAAATACCAATTCCAATAATATTCCACTAGAATACATATATTATAAAAACGGGAATTTAATACGTGGCGTATAAGAATCAAATACTATTTACTCTAGCACCCACAAAAATATTAACAACTTTATCTGTTGGCTCCACGCCGAAATTATGCGCATTTAATTGTATCTGTTTTATAAATATTACATCAAAATAAATATATAACACATAGAGAACAGCTGTTTTAGAAAATCGAATAGTTGTTAATTTTTGATTAGCTGTTAGAGCAAACAATGTTTGGTTAATGGGTTTTCCATTCACGTTTTATAACATGAATTATTAACATGCATTGCAACGTTGCCCCATACACTAATGGCAAACATTAAATGGGCTTGAAATGTTAATATGAAATACTTTGTACGTTTTACTTTACAATATCTTTTTATTGTAGATTTCTTGTAAACATAACAAATTGCTTTTTTCTTTTTTTTTAAACCATTCGATTTAGAAAGAAACCCCCAACTGGAATAAACAGAATAGTTGATGAGGCCAGTTACTTTCCTTTTACTTACCTGTCCACAGAGTTTCTCAACACAAAACCAAATACCAATAAAACTCAAAGTTTAAGGAAACCGTTGTAAATTAAATCGAAAAATTTGGATTTTATAAAAACTGACTCTAATAATTTTAATCAAATTTTGTTAAAATGGAAGCTTACAAACAGAACGTGTTAGTTACCTATCTCCCTAAAAATATCGGTTGTGAGTTTATCAGTTGAAAAGGGGGAAATTTTAATAGTTTAAAGTTTGCAATCAAAGTTTGGGGATAGGTGAAGATTTATAACTAAAACCAATTTGCCTAACCGTAAGTAAAGGGAATTTATATTATGTAAATAATTTGTAGCAAACCAAATTCAACAATTTTCCTAGTTGAATCAATGAAACCCGTTCTTGCGCAATGTAAAAAAGATAATACAGACTGTCCAAGGAACTGGCAGAAGGGATCATTTCAAAAAATGTGCTCGCCATGTTCACTATCACAAGAGTTTACTTTGTAAACAAATTTTAATAAAATCATAACTTGAGTAGTTATGTTTAACAAATCTAATAAACCGTTATTGAAATGTAAGGTGTAATCAATACATAAGGCTGCATCTACATCAGAGACCAGATGTCATAACAATGTCTGAATTTCAAATCTGGTGAAATATTCGCAAAATAGATATTTAGTTGACATGGTGTGGGCTGTCTGAAATGACACAGCATAAATATATTGAATATGTTGAAGGTGGGCGGGCTTTTGCAATAAAAATAGGATTTTAAATCCTTGTAACCGTTTTATTTCTAACAATAAAACTAATTTTATACTCCCATCCTATGTAATAGTTGGTATGTGTCAGAATTAATTAACGAGAGATTAGTTTTATAAAGAAAGTAAAACCATAAGTACTTAAACAATAAACACTACAATGTAGTCCTTCCTCCAAAAATAATAAAGGTAAATATTCCATAATGCAATGTATCATAGAAAAATAGAGACAGATTTGAAAATATATTTATTAATAGAAAATTTAAAATCTCAGAAAAAATAATTTATATATTGTGAAAAAACATGTTAACCAACGGATTTTAATAAATTTTGTTTCAAAAATTATATATTTAAGAGTAAATATTTCGATTTTTATTTTTATTTGTTTTATATTTATTTATTTATTTTTGCATGTTGGTGTGAATAAGATTCAATTTATTCTTTCATGTAATATCCAGTAACTAAGTTATCTCTTATTTATTTTAGTAAAAATAAAATATAGTCTAGTGTGAAACTATACGTTTTGGGATTTCTGAATTTAAAAAAAAGTGATGTTTAAAAAAATGTTTTTCTACCTGTCTTTATGTCTACACTTAGTCATCTCTGGCGCTGAATCAGCTGAACCTATTTTGTTTTATTTTTTTCGTAATTTAGAGGTTTTAAGTACATTAGGTAAACTCCAGACACCCATTGGCTTCATTACGTATTTGTCTGTAACATAAACACAACAATTTTCTTTTGCAAATTTTAAATGGCAACCATAACTTTTCAAAAACTGCCTACGGTTTCATCAGGTACACTTACAAAATAAAACTTTAAACAAACAAAATTCTAAAATCGTTTTTAGAAACACGTCTGGTACATGTACTCAACAAGTTTAAACATGAACAACAATGAGTTCTGTAATTTTGTAGTAAACTCCTTTCACCACCTCCGTTTTTTCCCGGCGTTACTTCTACTCTAACCGTTATATTAGCGGGTTACCTAAATGGTAAATTGCAGGGGAATTGTTTTGCATTAAATCAGTTTACCCCCTCCCTCGGTGATGAAAATCCTTATGACGCTTCAAGGTTAGAGAACGAGCTGACCAGCCGCAAGAGACACCGGGTGTGTTCATGGAAATGCATGTCATCTACTCTACAGAATAACTGATATTTCAGGTACACCCCCCCCCCCCCAATTGTTCACCCACCAAATAATGGCTAATTAGTCCTTTTTGGGATGAGTCAGACGGCCCAGGGTTTTTGGCCGTTTGTCTCCAAATCTCGTAAACATTTAATATGTGATAAGTACAGTAGTTAACGCCCATTTTGGCGTAATAGTGTTTCCTAGACCATTAGTTTTTAATAAAGTCATTCCCTTAATATTATTCATAGTTAATTTAGTTTATTACGTATTATAATTAATAACATAGTTTTAATCGCTCATGAAGCTGGCTGGCTGAGCTGTAGTAATTGAGTAGTCGAGGGTACGTGTCATGTAAATCCCCCCCCCCTATCCACATTTCCCTCCCGAACTTAAATTCTCTTAAGATCCACCCCCGCCCTTATACCGAATCCATATAAAACTCAGGTTACTGCATATGGTAGCAGAACGTGGTTACGATCCACGATCCTCTGGGTTAATTAGGCCCAGCACGCTTCCAGAAAGGTGGTGTTCAATCAAGGTCTTAGTATCCTACATGAACGAAGCGAATGAAAACCAGATTTTAAATCGTGTTAACGTTCGGCCCTAGTACCTATCGTATTGATTGTTGTGTTGAGACAACGTTAGTCCTTTGTGTAATTTATTAGATTTACAACTAATTGCACGAATTGTAAGCTATTATTATCGTGCAATTCAAAATAGTAATAACAAATTTCAAATTTTTTGTCCAATTACTTGTTTTTCTTTATCCTGTAATTTAGCCTTGAAACTATGTTAACTAATTTTTTTTTTCAGTTTATATATAAATGACTTCAGGATAAAAAAAATTGACTTAAGAAAATTCATATTGTGTGTCATATTACAATTAGAATATATTTATTATTGATTACAGTGCACTCCTCTCCTAGTGGAGCAATATGGTAGTGGAAGCTGAACTTATTAGCTTAAAAAGATACGAATTCAAAATATCACCTATCAGGAAACTAGACATAACGTATCCTTTTCATCATGCATGTAATATTGTATGTCTTTGTATCTTCTGTTCAGCTTCATTGTTTGATGGAATGGCTTAGTGTATCCTATTTTAGTAATAGGATAGTATTTATTTATTTGATTTTTGAGATCTATATCATTCATTACAATTATGTTGTAAATATTTGATATGTTTTTAACTGTTTGAATTCATTTCCGAAAACTATATATAATGAAGCTGAACCATTAAACGATCATACAGAAGATACAAAGACATACAATATTACATGTATGATGAAAAGGATACGTTATGTCTAGCTTCCTGATAGGTGATATTTTGAATTTGTATCTTTTTAAGCTAATAAGTTCAGCTTCCACTACCATATTGCTCCACTAGGAGAGGAGTGCACTGTAATCAATAATAAATATATTTTAATTGTAATATGACACACAATATGAATTTTCTTATGTCATTTTTATCCTGGGTTTCCGGATCAGTTAAATAACTTTTAAACATGTTAGAAAACTGAATTTTTATAAATATTGTCTAACATATAAAATATTTTTTCCATATGAGGTAACTCGTCCCCGTTCAAAATAAAGTGGTTGTGGAGCAAATCAAAATTGTTAATTGTAAACTTCCATCAAGCGGTATCTCATTTTAAGATCTTATTTATGAAAAAACCCGCATAAACTAGAGATTGGCTTCATTTTTCAATACAAAACTGCGGTTGATCGAATGCCCAAAAAGGCCAAATTACTTCAGTTTTTAACTCAAAATATTAATCAATATACAAAATATAAAGCAACTTGTTTGCTGTAGTTTGATTACTTTAACCAGAGAAATTACTGTTTAAAGTAGAAATTGTACCAAAAATGCGTAGCAAATAGTAAACATATTAATTGATTGTTTTATTCCAGATAAAGACTCCCGATAATGGATGCTAACACTACATTATTCAAATGAAAGGGATTTTCTTATTATGTAATCTTTCTATATTTTTTGATAGCCTTAGTAATGTATTTACGAAAATAATTTACCTTCCAAAAAGGTCTTTCAACATTCAATTAACATTTTACATTACATTTAAAAGGGACATAATTTTTAGCAAAACCTGTATCTGGAAATGTTAAATAGTAATTTCAGCTGATTTTTTAAATCTATTTTCTTCTAGTGTAAAAACTGAAATAAGTTTACCTTGCTTTGCCCATTTTGTACTGGAGTAAGATACCGACCACTTGTTTAACGACCATTTTTTTAAATAAAAAAGACCTACAAAATGAGTTGTACTAGATGGGTGATAAATTTAAAAAATTTATTTGCTCTCCAAAAATCCTACTTTGAGGGCAAGGGTGAATTTACTTCACATAAAAATTTTAAAAATAGTTGTTTATCAGAAAACTTTAGAAAGTTTTCAGTTTTATAACTTCACTAGTTTAAAAGCTATTAAACTAATAAAGCCTAAAACTATAAACTTAATAAAGCTATTCCAGAACTTTTTCAACACTCAGTATATGGTTTCAATAAAGTTGAATTTCAATTTGTTTTTAATTGTTCAGCGTTCAAGAGAGTTAAAACTAGTATTTTTTTATTAAATTTGCTTTCATAGGAGGAAACCCCAAAAGAGATTAGCGCAGCTAACTAAAGTCATTAATAAGAAATACGTCAAATTCTCTTCTTTATAAATTGCAACGACGTTATCGTAATGATGAATATGTCGTGTAAAACAATCGGTAAAATGCTTCCCTCTGCCACTCTGACAGCTCTACCCCTCCCTCCTGGTCCTAACACTTTCAAACTTTACTGGTACATGATACAGATTAATGAAGGGAAAGTTGCCAAATGTGGAAGATAAATTAGGAGCAGCAAAACTTGCATTAGAATATTCGTAATTAATCTGTGCTACCCACTGCCCAGACCTATGACAGCAAAAGACTATCGCTATTTTGTAATAGTTGACAAATGGGTTTCAAAACTCTGAAAACCATTATTATTGCGTTTCTTTAGGTACAGAGGTAATTGAATAACTAATTATCAATTAAACTTTATATCATTTAAACTCTTTTAATTGGTGACGGGAAGGATGAGGATTAAAGAAGGAATATAGGACAATTTTTCCAGTTTAAACATTCCACCAAGAGTTTATTCCTATAAGTATAGTGTAGTTAGCAATTAACATTTATATCATTTCAACTCTTATATTTTGTGGAGCGGAGGTTATGGATTAAATAAGGTGTATAAGACAAGTTGATGGGGAGGTTAAGGACTAAATAAGGCTTATATGAGAAGGTGAAGGGGGTTAGGATTATATAAGGTGTATAGGACAAGTTGATGGGGAGGTTAAGGACTAAATAAGGCTTATAGGCCAAGGTGAGGGGGAGGTTAAGGACTAAATAAGGCTTATAGGACAGATATAGATTTTTGCAGATATAATCGTTTTGAGATTACATGTGTCCAAAAAAAGAACCAATTCATTTGATTTTTGAATGTTGCCGGCCTGTCGTCTCTACAGTCCCCACTGATTTTAATCACGTTTGGTATTTGGGCATATTTTGGCGACTTACTTTTTTCAATAGCTTAAAATTTGATTGTAGGTGCTGTTTTTATAAAATTTTAAATACCCATGTAAACCGTATGAAAACACGTGAGTTATTGGTAAAAACAAAATCAGTCCCAAAAAACTGCCCTAATAAGACGTAATTTCTCAAACCGACTAAAGCGATTCCATTCAAATTTTAACGAAATATGAATATTAATGACCCAAACTCTAGAGAAATATCATTACAAAAATATTATGGTTCAGAAATAATTGTCAAACAAAAATTAAAGCTGGATTGCCATCATGACAAGCTCGACTTTAATCCAACACAATTTCTTCCAGGCAAATTTAGGCTATATTTAAGGGCATAAATATTTTCTCCCAAAGACGCCGTCCATGGTTCATTTATATATTTTCACTGACAACTACGGAACTGATATATTAGTGATGATTAGTTTTATTGGTTTTTTTTCCACTTGGTTTTGGGGATGTGTGAGCGACAAAGTTCATGTTAAATTTTTGCATTGTTTGTTTTGTTTTTGTATTCACTCATTCTAATAGAGATGGGGCTAAGACTTTTTAGGGTTCCTTTTTTATTATGTATGCACACTTTCACTTCAATAATGAATACTTTTAATAATAATTACTTTTTTCCTAGAAGAGTTATTCAATACTATAGTGATAGTTAATTAGTTCTATAATGATATTCACAAGTAATGTCATGAATAAATAAAATAAATACAGCGTACAATTCAATGTTAGTATATTAAAGAAAATTCCAGGATTTAATTCGAGGACGATATGATACAAGACTCAAAACGACGAAAGGAATTCTTCTCGTACATAAAAATGTATATAATATTTTAATAAAAAATATTCCCTTATGTAGATACATGCTGAATAAAGAGTTTACATTTTCCCTAGAAATTTCATTGTCAGACCGTGTACTCCGGAAGATATGAATTATTGCAATGTTATGTAGGACTACTAATAATCTTGTTTAAATTGTGTTAACTACCTACTTCAACTTCTTCCAGCCATCGTTGACAACTTCTCTCCGTCGTATGTACCAATTTCCATTAAATTCCAACTCCGAAATTACCTTTTAATGTTCACGCTGTATCTTCCTTACTAGTAAACCCACGCTATAGCATACTTAAAAATTTAGAAACATAATGCCAAAAAATGTATCCTTGGTTTTTTTTGTTTTTTTTTTTACAAGTTCATTGAAGTTGTCAAATTTAAAATTAAAAGGTATAGTATTAAGTTTAAATATATCTACATATTTAAAAGAAGATCTTTTATTTGTCTTTACATAAGTGTTTGATTTTTACCAAACATATAAAAAAGGAACATATTGTTTAGGTAAACATATCGATCGTCCTTTTCTCTTTTAATAGTAATCTACCAGAAGGGAAAAATAGTGCTTGATTTATCTTATTATTATTTATCTAAAATATCTAACATTTTTGCGTTACAAGTTACAAGTTATAAGATATATATATATATATATATATATATATATATATATATATATATATATATATATATATATATATATAAACTTAGTTCAATAGTAAACTAACATGTAGTCAAAGTGTCAACAACAAACAACTCTCACAAGCCAAGTACACGCTTACTACATACAAGGTATACAGCACGTTTAAAATTAAGAATTTAATCAATTTAGCTCCTCCAGCTATATCTCGGGAAGTAATTTAGTTTGTTAATATCTGCATCCAAATCTTAAGTCTTAAGGTAGTCTAAGCAAACATAATAATTGGTCATTGAGCAATCTCATTGCTTCATCTCACTCAGAAGATGCTGGATAGTGTGCAAAGAACTGCAACAGAATTTTATCTCAAAAACAATTAATTCAGTTTTGATGAAACTTAACTTGTGGTGTTATTTATTTGTTGGATATTTTTCCTTTATTTATATTCTGATATTGAGGTATTGAGCACCGGTATTTTTCCCCTATTTATTTATTTTTAAGTTTTCTTTAATTATCATATTTTGAGCTTATTTTAATAACAATTTTATTTACTTATTCTATTTATATATTCATATATATATATATATATATATATATATATATATATATATATAGGATATGAAAAATTGTCAACTCCTTTTATTCGAAGTGTTTTATTTTTCAGTTTAGTCATTCAAACTTTAAATATTAATACACTTCTTCATTAATCAAACCCCTTTAATTTAGAGAAGGAAATACTTTTCCCACTGCCGATAAAATAACAAATATTTTATAAAACATCAACTTTCATTTGCAATTCCACATTTATTGTAACACATTTTACTTTTGAAAAACCACTAAATTCAGAAAAGAAGAAATGTGTGCTTTGAATATTCATTCGCTTCACTTTGATATGTGGCGCTGTCATTAGCAGTAATGATAAGATAAATGTAATGGCAGAAGGGGTGGGATTTAAGGGCGGGGGTGGGTAATTGTAATTAAACAAAGTTGAACAATGAATAAATAGCATGGCTCTAGAATAGGCATCCACTTATGTAGGCGTAATTAGTGATTTATTTTACTAGTTTTCAGAAACGTTTTACTTAATTATTTGACTTATGACTAATTAATAGACTTATGTTAAATGTTTTCTGATTATTAATCGGAATTAGTTATGACAAGTCTCCTGATAATTCTTGTCACTCCTATTGTGCATGAAGTATAAATTAAATACAAATACAGTATATATATATATATATATATATATATATATATATATATACGTGTACTTAATATATATAAACGGCACAAATTCCATCACATGAACTTTCTCACACGTCATTTCACAATCGAAATACTAAACAAACAATGGTGGAAACTTGTTACGTTTTTGAATAATTTAATTTTGTCATTCTAAACTGTTGAACGAAGGGAGACCCTGACGGTGAATTTACATTTGTGGAGGGTGCACAATGCTCATCAGTCATCGACTTTTGTGTAATCTCGTCCTACGTGTTATCACGCATAAATATATTTCAAGTTTTTCGCATCTGCCAATTCCGGTAAAATCGTTAGTGAGATTATTTCTACTGGTGACACAAGACTTTTATTATTATTGCCAAAGCTAAATGTAAGGAAGAAGCTAAACACATGAATCAATAAAAAAATTACAGAGTTAGTAGAGATAAGTTCATGGACAGGGGATAAGGACCCAGAAGAGAAGCATATAATTAATTTTATATATGCAACTACAAACAGAAAGGTCTGGAAATTTCATGACTTTTGCCCTAAACCATGAATGTTTTGATGTGGCATATTATAGAATTACAACTATGTGTTCATCTGAAACTACGAGCCAAGGATTTTAGAATTTTGAAGAAATACTGAGAAACTCATGCTGAAGTGTAAGAATCCATAATTTACATTGTAAAAATCAAAGAAGAAACAGTGATGGAATAACTGTGTGTCGCTATTTGAGCTAATAAGTGATTCTGAAGACTTTTTGAGGGTGTTAGGGCGTTTTAAAAGGAAACCGATATGAACAGATAGAATGGATTGTCTATTCTATCACGCCTCTTAGATCAGTCCATTTTTAAGAAGTCTGGCGGATTTTATTGGACAAAATGAGGTGACAACCCATCGTGTTAAAATCAGACGTTATGAAGAGCAGGGCCAAAAATAATTCGAATTTCCGAAATAATTTGATCTTCATTACTCTCTTCCATATAAATTTCATCATCGTTCATTAAAATTAACTTTTCCTGTCCCTCAAGATACCAGGTTAGATATAAACCAGTGGTTTATATCTAACCAATACCAACTATTATGTCTCACTTGGGCATTTAAAAATTTATAAAACCAGATAAATCTAAGATTTGCCCCCCTCCCCTTATTGTTGACTAGGATATCATAGCGACTTTTTCATACTAATTTTTGATCGTCTGAACGAAATTTTTAAAATAAGGTATCACTCAATTTAAAATATTTGTATTACCCCTCCCTCTCTCAAGGGGGGCACAATTCCACCTCCAATGTCCAAATATTGAAAAACAATCATTGAAATTGTTTTATTAATTTCTGAGAAAAATCAACTACATGCTAAGTGGTTAAGTGATTTTAGCAAAGAGCATAATTCACATTATTTGAAAAACCAAAGTCTTATGATTATTTCATTAAATAATAAGGAAATATGATTCAACCTTTATCCAAACCATACAAGCAAGAAACGACAAAACCTTAAAACGAAATGAAAGTTGTATTTGTACCTATTCAATTAATTATATTTTAAACTACAGTACTAATGAATGTAACTACTGTGAATTTACATGTATCCGTACTTACTGAACTTTTACATATATTGTTAAACCGATATGTATTTTTTTAATAATTACTATATGTCTGGGTTAAAACTTTGTATTAATATTAATCTACCCATCCTTGGGTAAGTAAAAAAAAGAACGCAGTAAAAGGTTTAATCCATCAGTTATGCCCTTGAGAGAATTGTAAGTGATATCGCAAAGTCTTGCCCCACACAAACACATCCGTCACTGTTGGGACTGTTCCTCCGAGTGTACGTCAAGATAGAAAGGACTGGTACAACTATAGAAGTAAAGTTTAATTCAAAACACTACGAAATCACAATTTTTTCAATTAACCGGAACCATATTTATTGTAATGTGCTACCCTTTTCAAAAAATATTCTCCTGTCATGAAACACTATGTAATGTAAAGTAGCAGAGCAAAATTAAACAAAACAATATATTAGGTTTGATGGGTTGGTCCTCCAAATCAGCACAGGAATCATACAGGCTATCGTGTGATTTTTTAAAACATATTTTTATTCAGTTTCGTCTGTGTGTTACATGTAAATCTTGTTATATATTTATAACTCACTTCCTAATGTTGAATTGAAAATTTGCATTTTTACGTTTTCCTGATGACAATACAATATTCTATCAAATTTGAGTTCGATAGAACCTCCTTCCCCTTTCGCTTCTTTCCCTCTCCCCCCCCCCCCATTCAGACAGCCTCAAAAATATGGATATCTACAGAATATGTTTCATTGAGTATAGTTGAAATTTATGTTGATTCCTCTTCCCGATTTTTCACATTGCCAGAAACCACCACCAATGCTTTGTAATGTCAAAATGAGCGCAGGCAACGGACCATGGTATATTCATGGTAGTAACTAACCTTGACGTATTTTCTCTCCATTGCCATTGCCATCATTATTAAATCATTTTACATAATTTATTTCATTACTAAATAAAAAATATAATATTGTTTTATCATATCGTTTTAATTCTTTTGTCGAATTCCAAAACCATGAACAAAAATTAGGTTAATTAAATAGATTTCAAAGATAACAAAGTAAAATTTCTTTTTATATATATAGATATATAAATTCGCTTTTATATCGAGATGAACTAAAAATTAAAAAATGAATTTTTTTTCCGTAGCCAAAATATAGAGAACACGCTTAATAAATTCTGAAATGTACTATGAATGAATTATTGTTTGTTACAGTAATGAATATCAATACGATGAATTTCCTTCCCCTCCCCTTAAAAATAGAAAAGGGCGACATACTGTGACAGAAAATTCATTCATAGTAAATTTCAGAACTATGAAGAATATTGAAAGCCAATAAAGTTCTATAAATTTGGAACGAAATTGATCATAGTAATGCACATCCTATATCGCTTCGTTTCCGAGATATTAATTTTGTCCTTTTATTAGGGAAAAGGTGACTTTTCTGTTAATATCTTAATTTTCTCACTTTATTTTTCACCTAGCAAGTAAAGTAATTACACTTATAAAAAACTACATTAAACTTCCTATTAGACAGAACCAAAATAATTTTTATGAAATTCAGATTCGTTTTTCAAAAACGACTATACCTATAGGTGTTCAAATTTCACAAAACTGGCGTCGTTTCATAAGCTTTCCAACGATATAACCGAATATCTAATTTACTTTTTCGTTCATAGAATGATTGCGTCCAGAAAGTCAATAGTTGTGATTAAATATGAAGGTATTTTAGATTTTGTAATTGACACTCAATAGTAGTGAATTATAATATTTTGACAATGATTTTTTTTTATAAATTAATATTCAGCAATGAAAGTAGGTTGATAGTCTCTAACAAAAAAAAGATAATGTCTACATTGTCAAAATTAATGTATAGTCAGAATAGGAAATTTAATAAAGTTTTTTGAAAATTTGGTCACTCTCCCAGCTAGGTGAAAAATAAAATGAGACAATAGAATTTTTAACTGAAAAGTTACGTTTCTCCTAAAAAAAAAATAATAATAATAATAAAATAAAATAAAAACAGGGAAAATGGTATCTCTGAAAAGAAGGGAGATAGGATGGAATTTACTATAGTGATTTTGTTGTACAGGAAGTACAAACATTATCCAGATTGTTTATATGTAATGTGTAATATGTAGTTTATTAGAACACTGAGTTGAACTTTCACTCTCTCTAAACCCTTCTATCTATTTTGACACACAATGGGATTTGAATATTAAAGCCACACAGTGTACAAAGTATTGTACCTCTTAGCTTATAATACCTTGTATACACAAATTTTTAGGCACTAAAGAGAAATTTATTTTTTAATTTTTATTGTATTTGATATATTTTTATTTTTACTTGTTTTCATTATTATGTGTTTATAATTACTCGTAGCGAAAACGTACTTTATACGTAATAGTTAATACTTTGCAATTGCAGAGTTGTATATTATATATGAATAAGAAAGGAATACATGTTCCAAACTGTGCTATTATACTGTTAAAAGTTTGATGTACTTTATTATGTAGCCCTTGTAGTGTTTTCACAGGACTAGCTCGTTAAAACCCACCATAATTTCAAATTCCTCGCTTGTTTATATTGGAAGCTATAATTTTCCATCAAAAATATTGCATGGTATAAAGCAAATATCTACTGATTCATTTTAACATAGAATAGAGCGTCAAGATGTTTTATAGATAGCATTGTGTAGCGTGTAAAAACAGAACATATTTATTGCTAGATAGCGACGGTTACTCGTGCCTAATATTTCACGACTCCATTGTTGCTCGTTACTTTTTATGAGAATGCTTCGAGTGGTTCGTCTTAACACGCACTACTTAAAATACGATGTTTAATTTTGAGTTCTGTAATTGATAATTCGTTGTTTACTACAAAAACCGGGAATTGTATAAGCAATTTTCTAAAGTTGTTAAACTATTCTTTTCAATAATAAAACAAAAAAGAAAACTTTCGTTTCTCTCAAATTATAGGTATTCTATAGTTATATACCAATATAGTTAAAAATAAAGTGATGGTACGTCAGTTTTGTTACATGTATATGTTGTAGACGTAAATAACGTTTTCGTTATACTGCTTCAAAAACAGCTGTTTTCAATACATGCATTGATATGATAAAGTTGTTCTTTTTAGTCTTAGGACCTAAAATCATCAGCTGTTACTTAGATTATACGAATTAATTAACGATTGTAGAGAATCTAAAATAACAACTGATACTCTCAATTATTGTAAATAACCTTTAAAACAGCTGTTACCATCGATTTGAAGGTAAATAGGTTATAACCTTTTTAGTTTTTTAACATTTGTGAAAATGTTTTCTTATATTATTTGCAGTATAACGAAAATTATAGTTCATCACTTGGACCAGAAGAAGCTATTCGATCCTCGCTCATTTCTCGGCCTCGGCCGTTAAACTTGAGTTTTTTATCAAAAGCTTCATTTTTGGTCCTAGTGATAAAATATACTATTATCACATCGTAATAATTCTACTAACTCAATGATACATAAACGTATAAAATTCTTATTTCCATGTAACAATATCATAATTTATAAACATTAACATAATAATTTTTACATGGATGACTCTCGTCCATATTTCATTTTCCACTTTGTCCTAATCTTTTACGCTTTAAAGTACTGTATATTGATTTATAAATCTCATCATGGATATTAATGAATATACTTCATTCACACTAATTATTATGTCAACGACTGATCACCATTGTTTCTGACACCAAGTAATCTATCGACTTAGCAGTCGATAAGTTATCAACTTCGATTTCAATTCCCTCGAACCTAGAAAAATATGCAAGCTATTTCTAATTTAGTCATGAGCTGTTATGTTCATGGTTTGTTGAATTGGTTCTGGTCGTAAAGTTTCACCAAATCAACAAAATATTATCGAAATAGCTTTGGTCGATTTTGACATTACAACATTGAACTTTGCTAACAAATAAGTGAATGCGGTCTTGAAGAGCGTTGAAATATTAACGATAAATCTTGTTCCAGAGATATGCAAGTATAAAATAATAGGAATTATATTAGTATTTTCCTAAAAAATAATAACAGCACTGTCCTTTTTAGTTATATTTAAAAAAATAATATTGTATAGATATTTACATACTGTTAGTAATACATATCAATATTTTCTGAAATTTATTTTTGTGTGTATTATTTACCGCCTTCACAAAGTCTCAAGTTTATTTGTAATAGGAGCTTTCTAGTAAAGTTTTACTCTGTGACGTCCATACAAATGTATAAATTCGTAGCTTTCCACCCTCTCCATCTAGCTAGCCCTTTGTTTAAGATTGAATGCACAGCCTGCTAAACCTCTTACATTAATTACGACCACTACTCAAATATTCGTAAAGCAGAATTACATGAATTTCTAGATGACTATTAATATACAATAGAATGTAACTAATTTGTTACAAACTGAGCCAATTGACTATCGATACATTTATTTCTGCCAATCGATAGCTAGATTAATATACCTAGGAGGTGCTTAAATTAATTTAATATGAATGTTTACTTTCTTTGTTACCAACTGCCTTCCACTCTAATATTGTTAATTGTGAAGAGTAGAAGTTACTTTAATCTATATTTTCCGTTATTTTACAAAATACGTTACATTTTCCTTCATCTAATTCTGATATTGAAATGTTTTGGATTTGGCGAAAACGACAGCGATGGTTTTTCTCTTTTAACAAAAAAGTTTAAGGTAGATGGGTAACTGATTTGTTTCCTTTTATAATTCGCGACATTCCTAACCTTTGGTATAAATATAATATTTATTTTATTATATATTTTTATTCTTGTTTTTTGGTTCTATCTTATCATCGTAGTTCCTAAAAGTCTTAAAGGTTTGTAATTCCAGAATGAATCTGATCCCTATACATTTAAAAAACAATTTCATATAAATGTGTTTTTTTTATATCAGGTATTCAGATATTTCAACAGTACTATCTCTCTCGTCACTCATTTTAAATGTATATATTTCGTGATATATAAAAAGTATTAAAATTTAAATTGTGCATAGCATAAATTGCCTTGTAAAAGATTCAGCATTTTCTTAGCAAGATAAATACGACTTCCCTATCTTTTTATATCATCTAACTCTTTCTCTCTTTCGCCTTCTAAAGTTCCACCTACTTTTAACTTTCGCCTGAATTGAACTCTCACGACCTCGTTAAAGTTTGTACTAACAATTAAATCTCTTTGAACGGAACCAATCACCTCCCAACTCTAGTTTCCATACAAACATCGGAATTCACAAGGGTAATTGAAACACATTGTTCGTAGGATCTGATTACTATTGTACTCTGTGTTCTGATGGCTACTTACTATATATACAAATACTTTTCATAACATCTGAGAATTTTATCTTATCTCTTCTGACTCAGATTCAAAACTTCGTTACATGAAACTGTGTAATTCATTTGATTTCTACATTTTATTTATAAACTGTCCTCTACCTTATTTTTATTTTCTGCTGTTATTTTTATATTTAGTTTAACAATCTTCAATTTTACTTTTTATAGTTATCTTCAAGGTTTAAGATAAAACAGTTTAGTTACGGAGAATCGCGCTCTCTCTATACTTGCTGAATGTTTGTTGGTGGAGAAAAATATTTTGAAGTTTCCTGATTTTTAATCTCACCGACAGTTTTGTGACAGTTTTTTTACATGATAAACTGAACATCAAAACAAAGTAACAGCTTCTACTTATCGTATTAACCGACTAATCGCAGTAACCAAGAAGAAGGTTTCAAATTTCTCTCAATAGATATCGCGACGGTCCACTTTATTTGGCAATTCTCTTGATGTTCTACTGCTTAGTTTTAATTAACCAAATCCGAGTTGAACACGCATACAAATATTCCCAACTAATCTCTGAGATTTATAGGACCCTTTCTCCGTCTTTCATTACAAATAAAATATTGAAATTATATTTAACAATCGTTTATAAATCTTTGTGAATAAATACATTGTTTTCTATTTTCTACCTGCATTTTTATTAATATTCTAAAAATTTTAAACTTTTATTCAATTTTCAGTTTTATAACAATTTAACGAACTATTTTTACGTATTCAAAATCATTTAAAATTAAATTAACTCACAATTTAAAGAATATTCTCGGAAATATAAATACACAATATTTACATCTTGTTAAAACAATATTATTATTATTATCAAAGTCCAACTGAACATGTTCCGCTACAAAATAGTAGATTTTTATATTTGTGTAACAAAACTTTTATTACAAATTTTAATGAAATCTTTGTTTTTAAGAAAGTCTTGGTCAACCAACCTAAAATTTAATATCTTTAATTATACCAGCCATAAAGAAACTGAACCACTCTACCCGACTGAATTGATGAATTTTATTTAGTTAACATATGCAATGATCAGATACATTTATTTAACATATAAAGTATTCAAACGCAATGACATGGCAATCAGTGTTCTGTATTCTAAATTGGTATTAAATTTAACATCTGAAATACGAAATGTAAAAGTCTTTTTAATTGAGACACAAATTTAATTAATAATAAATTTTGCCTGTTAAAAGGAATCAATAACGCAGTTGGAAATAAATTCTAAATATAGATACATAAATATTTGTTTTAATGTATATAGTTAAATAAAAATATAATAATGTTATATTTTCATGTAGGAAAAAATCTCATCAGTTTACATTACACAAGCAAAATGGAACGTCATATAATGATTTGTAATTTGTTCTAAAATTATTTAAAATTTGAATAAGAATAAGGTTATTTACTCGCCAACGACCTAATTTGAAGTAATTAAAGTTATATTAAATTGTATTGAATAAGAAGGGCTACTAGGTATGTACCGACTAATCCTAATTTTCCACAGTGTTTACTACTTGAATTTAGAGAGTGTAAACCTCTAAATGACAATAGGTTTTACGGAAACTCCTTCCATCAAATACGTAGGCAAACAACGTCCAGACGTGTTGTGCATCAGTAGCATATTCAGAGTGTGCAGGCGTAACACTGCACGAGAGTTGATTTTACAATGAGCTAATTTTAAGTCAATGAATGTATGAAATAATCGTCAGGTTAGAAACTACAGGATATCACAATGTAATTTTTTTTTGTAAAATTGTGCAGAAGTTTATAAAGTGAATTAGTTTATAAAAACCCAAGAACTCAATATTTTGAGGATTACTATTAAAGATTCGGAGGTCCTAATAAAAACTCTTTAAATTGAGCGTTCCCATATAACTACATACAAATTCTTAGCATTAATGTTTTTGTCTATTTTTAGATTTTTCATACACTCACATTTAAAATAAAACCCTATCTTTTTTAATGGGAACATACGATGTTTAAATCAACATCACGCCTTAATACACAATATATTTCTTTTTAATTAGAAACTTTTTATGAATACTCATTACTTTAAAGAAAGCAGTAGTTTTTTTTCTTCGGAAATGGTTCTTGTTATAATAGGTTATAATATCAATAAATGCATTCAGTAATATGTAATTAATTAGTGTTACCTGCAATGTTTTATGGATTCAGAAAATGTACATAATTTTATTCCTAAATGATATTTTTCTGCTTAAAATGTCATTTTAAAAATTGTTTTAATGCATTAAACTCCAAATGGAACCCGGATATACTGATTCTTAATATAAAATTCATAAAGTTTTGACTGATCTGTAAGTGTAAATGGAACTCTGGGCCTAATGTTCTAATACACTCTGGGCCTAATGTTTTGGAATCTACAGGAAATTATTGAATTACAAATTGTTAATAAATAAAACTTACTATTTTTGTTGTTTTTTTTCTTGGTAATTGGACGTATTTTCTGCCATTAAGTACGTGTCTACTAATACTAAATTTATTTCAGATAATCTGTCACATTTTAGCTGATTAATTGATAAATTTGAACTAATAATTTAATTCATTATATTGTGCCACAAATTACCAAATTTCTTCGGGATGTTGCCTATATAAATATATTTCCTTACTTATTTATTTTTCTTTTATTGTATCAAATTGAATGTTTAGTAAATTTCTGGTCTTACAAAAACATTACTGCTGTCGATAATATTTCTTTAACTGTTCCCAAAATGTATATCGTAATGAGGAATTTGTCTAGATCTACTAACCGTTAGCTGTGAATCACGTAAATTATGCTAAATTAATATTGCTGAACTAATATAACTAATAGCAAACAGGCTAATCCAACTATACTTAGCATTACACTAATGAATATTATATCATTTCAGACGATGCATACATGAAGCTGTCACTAGAAACTATGGAGGAATTGGATTGGTGTTTGGACCAGTTAGAGACCATACAGACACATCGCTCTGTCTCTGATATGGCATCCCTTAAGGTCAGTTAATATACCGATCTGTTTTTCATATTATATTTGGGTGAGATGAATGCATTTCATTTTGTAACTCATCAAAATGAAGTCATTTTGAAATCATAATAAATCAAATCCGGTGAAATGAGTGTATTTCATTTTGTAACAATTAAAGGTGGTTAAAAGAAGGTCTTAATTTCATGTGAAATCATAATAAATAAATTTCGCTTTGTCCATCTCTCCTAATTGTTCTTTCTGCTCTTATATTTCAGTACATATATTTCAATTATTGAATTGGTTTATTTACAAATCATAAAAATAGCTTTTATAAAGTATGGAAAGAAATGTTCTTGACCAAACTTTCAATTTATAAAATAATATGAATTTAACCAATTTTTTTTTATTTTGGAATCTATCATGTACTTAAACATTACCCCTAGAAGTAATTGGTTCAACTGATATGAACCTGAAATTCCTGAAAATTTTGTAGGAAGTAGAAAAATGTCTGCATATCGAACAACATTGTAATCCTTAACAAATTATTTTAATTAATATTTTAATAAATAGATATTACAATCGATCTCTAAAAATAAATATATATTTGTAATGATAAATTTTGATAAGGTCACGTGTCAATAAAATTTATTGATCGATTCATCAAGACTTGTAACAGACATTTTCTAATTTCCGCTTTTTCCATCGTCGAGTAAATTTCTATTTACATAGAGTAATCCAGATCTAATAACTTTCCCTCCATTGGATGTAAATCTTGCTTTACAGCTATTTCATTAAAACACCTTAAAACTAAAAGTTAAAGTGACATTCACCCTTGAATAATCTTATTAGTATTAGTCATGGTTGATTTATTTTAAAATGTAAATATATTTCTTCCGTGTTTAATGGATCCCAGATATTTCACTGAGCATCTTGAGCATGTTGTAGCATCTTAAGATGTAGTTCAAGAACGCGATAATTATTTTTTTACAGAAAACTAAGTTTAAAAAATATATAACCCAAAATCCCAACATGGGATATATATTTACACACTACCTCTCGGT
Organism: Aphrophora alni; assembly: GCA_963513935.1. NCBI lineage: Eukaryota > Metazoa > Arthropoda > Insecta > Hemiptera > Aphrophoridae > Aphrophora > Aphrophora alni. The sequence continues at coordinate 92,987,635 of OY740766.1, forward strand.
TTTTGTCCTATCCTATTAAAACGTTCCCTACTATTACGCTCAGTTGACTCGAGCAAATGTTTCTCTTAGTCTATCCATCGCACGTTCTCGGTGACGCACATTCCAGGTTTAATTTCCTTCTAGCAGACCTTCTGTCACACATATGATAAATGCAAAGAGATTCTTCACCTGTCATTAATCCTTCTAACCACTAGAGACCCGGCAACCAACACAATAACAGTTTTAACTCACCTGGATCTCTGTAAAGAACACAAAAGCGTGGATGTTGTTTTATTCTCTCTTTTATCGCACTCCAATTCTTTTCTTCAAAACAGTTATTTTGAATGTCACTCAAAACGACAATGGACGATGCCTCTTGATGGAAGCTGCTGCTGGAAAGGAGGTTAATGTTCACATGTTTTTAAGTGATGGGAACTTTCAAAAGTGCACAAAAGTTATATCGCATGTCTTGGTGAACTCCACCCCTGTCTACGTTTTTACACGCTTGTAATAATAAATAGTTCTTACACGTACACTCTCAAACTGAAATTGAATCACTTTATGGAAAAATAAACAATAAAAAGTGTTATTTGGTTAATTTATTGACTATAAAATTCATCATTTTTTTATTTAAGAACTTGGAGGACAATTTATTCAAAATAGTTTTAAAGCAGTTCGTACTATTTTTTGAGTATTACTTAATAAAAACAAACTCACTGAAAAATATTTTGCTCATTTTATTTATTGTTGTATGTTCACTCATTTGTTTCGTTTCTCCGAATTTTGAAGACTTTCAATATTTGACCTTAAATAGATAAGAAGTGACGAAATCTGGTGTTATTCTAAGCCAAATATTTACAATGGACTCGTTTGTCAGTTATACAGCTTGACCTATGCCAATAAATGTCTTAGGATCATAACTTATCGATTGCGGCGTGGCACAGAGCTAACAATGACCCGGCTAACCGTACTTTAGTGTATGCGTCTTGTTCGGTGAACCATCACCTACCACAGATCGACTGATTAACGATTATTTCCTGCTTTCATACAGTATTGTACTACATCTTTAACATGTGTATTTCTTCTGTGGTAGCTAACTTAATGTAATATAAAAATGAAATAACGAAAACTTTGATACTAGTTTCTTTTTGTTCAAAAAAAAATACGTGAAACTTTATATAATTTTGAGTAGTAATAGTTGTCTTATGACAACATTTTCCATAAAACTATTTTCTTACTGCAATTATTAAAGCAGCTTATGTATGTAATTTAAAATTGTTATGAAATAAGGTTATACTAAAACTTGAAAAGATGCGTTTTTTACATTTCCTCGTAAATTTGTATCTTAATCCGCAGTCAAATATAACGTATTGTGTAAATGCCATTTCCAAATATTCTTATACTTTAAACTTTAACACGTTATTTTCTTCCAATTTTAAAAAGTTCTTATACGTCCAACATTAACACATTACTATACTTTCAACCTTAACATGTTATTTACTTCTAACTTCAACAAGTTATTATATTTCCAATATTACCACATATTCTTATATTTTCAACTAAATACTTGATTTTGGTTCCACTTTTTACGTATTATTTACTCCCGATTTTAACACGTTGTTTAATCCCAACTTTAACACGTTATTTTACTACTAAGTTTAATATTCTATTTTGTATACCTAATATTAACAAGTTATTTTACTTCAAATTTAACACGTTATTTATTTTTAATTTTAACAAGTTGTTATACTTTAAATATTAAAACGTAATTATACTTTCAAAATTAACATGTCATTTATTTTCTCCCAACATCACAAGTTATTATATTCCCAACATTAATATGTTATTATACTTTCACCTTTCCACGTTCTTTACTCCCACTTGTAACATGTTATTATTTCTCAACATTAACAAGTTATTTAATCCCAATTTTAACAAGTTATTTTACTTCCTACCTTAATATACTCTCAATTTTAACACGTTATTTTTCACTCAATTTTAACACTTCAATATAATCCCAACGTTTTGTTACTTCCAGCACGTTATTTTACTCCAGACTAAGCAGTTTCTTAAATATTTTTTAAAAACAATTTACATGTAAATGTGAATTTGTTTAGGAGCTTAATTAAATTAATTCAATATAACAAACTTATTTTTTTCATAAATTTCCATTATTAAATGTAATTCTTTAAGCATTACAATAAGGAAATTCTCTTCATTATATAATTTTTTTTTAAATTTCCATGTCTCTTTACATTTCATCTTTCTTATGTTTTAAGCTTACTATCTTTTCCTCATTATTTGTATGGCTCTACTGCACCACACTTCTCATGGAGTGGCCGCAGGCTAATGTTTTTAATGTGTTGAAATTGTGTCAACATAATGTCTTAAAGAGCAGGGCTTTTTGTGACCGAACAGGATATATAAAAACCAACAGATTAACAACGAAACTCATTTTTATAAACCAACTAAATATGATGATTTATTTTTTGTAAATCTACGTTTTCCTTGGGTCCTATATTTATGGCTTACAATAAACGCCTCCACATAGAATTAATTTCTATTATAATCTCATACGTCAGTGACGAAACGTTTTCAAAAATAAGTGCAGAAATTTAAAATATATAAATAATAATAATAATATATAAATATATAACCACAGAAAAAATATACATTGAGATAGTATACACTAATGTATTTACTTATAGATACGGTAAACACAAAGCTCATAACGGATGAATTCCGTTGCCATATTGTCATCAGTAGGACTGTGTTCAAACTAGATAACATAATTAGTAGGAAATAAAATAATTGTTCAATTTGTTGGCTACTTCGCCATTTACATTAATTATTCGTGTTTCCTATAGAATTTTGAAACAGCTTTAAAGAAGATTTACAAACTTACGTGTTGATAAACTACACTTAATCTACTTATAAAATCTCGTTTTTATTAGTTATTAAAGGATTTGTGTGCATATACATTCTAACGAGTACAATCTCCCTCCATAATTGAAACTCTGCAATCGGAGTCCATGTAATTATCCACCTATCCTATCCATAGAAATAGAAACTTTGCCACCAAAGGCTACATTATATCCACCAATCTTATCCATAGTAAGTGAAACTTTGCCACCAGAGGCCACATAATATCCACCAATCCTATCCATAGGAATCTTTTCACCACTTTGACTCACAGTATGAAAATTTGCGTACGTTTGTTTGTTCTTGAGGTTTTAATTTTTTTCAAATTGCAATAAAATATATTTATATAGCCTTGGTTTTTCAAATCGTGGGTCAGGCTTGTTAACCAACAAAATTTAGAAATTTTTTATATCACTATCGATATTTTTTTGTAATTGAAATAATTTCTGACATTTAAATCCTACAATATTCAACTGTAACTAAGTGTTTTACAGCCTTAACACCTGTCTCCATAATGTTCAAAATAATATGTGTTCCACAATACAAAAACAAGGGAGGTATCACTAAAAAAAAGCTAGAAACAATTATAAAATAAATCGGTACTCTAATTGCCGGAATTTGGATTTTGGTAAAATTTGGCACGTAGTTTAGATTTTATTATTATCGTAGTTACATGATGGTTACTAAAAAATAATGGTAATTAAATTTCATTATCGAGGGTATGTGAAATTGTTTTCAATATTTGAATCTCTGTGCAGAGCTTAAAACTGGAAGTTAGGAAACAACCGAATAAACCAAAAACAGGGGGGAATGTATGTTTTTTCAAGTCAACGAATCAGATGCGTTCTAAGTATTATCAAATCAAATGTATTTATTTATACAAAGTGTTTCAATAAGATTGTAACCCTGTATATAGTACATGTTTGTATTATTTATTTTTATACAAATTTGAAAAATTACAACAAAATTCAACACACCATGAAAATTTTATAATTATAATAGATGGTAGGCTATCAAGTTTTTGTGAATGAACTAACCTGGTATCAAGTTTTTGTGAATGAACTATGACCAAAACATTCCTGCTATCGTTTCGTTCTCAGTATTAGAAAATACTAAAACCAACACTTTTGTTCTTGAACCTCTATTACTGCAATAAATTGTTGGTTTATTGCACTACAAACATCGCCATTTACAGTTTTGTAAAAAAAAAATGAAGATTCTATTGCTCTCCATCAGAATAATCCACACCAAATACCAATTTCATTTCAGCGTGATGATTATTCATGAAAAGTGTAAGGATTTTTCAACTCCCCATTTTCTGGTGCTTGACAGTTAGTTCATCCAGCCATTCAGATGAAACCAGGTATCGTCAATAAATAAAAACGATCGAAACAGCGAAGTTTTTTACTTCGAGAAGAACAGGTATAAAAAATGCAAATTTCGCTGAAATTATATGTTTTTGAGAGTATTTTCTTTAAAAGCAGTCACTTTTAGTTATATAATATTTGTGACACCTCTTCGGTAGGACATGTGTCATCTTCAAACAAAACAAACTATACTAAAAATTAGATACATTACACGAAACACATTAACGATTAATCCTCATAATTTAGTAAAGGTGAAATAAATATGATCTGTCCAGTCATGAGACAACATCTTGTTTACACAGGATTCTACAGTGTAGTAGAAGTAAAGGTGAAATAATGATTAATTTTTCGAAGTCTACTTAAAAAAAATTGAAAATAGATTGCCTACTTGCGTTTCTGTCTCTGAATAGCTCTGCAAGACTGTTGACAGGTTACCGCTAATTAATTGTAGAATGGACCTTGGTCTCTCTCTCTCTCTCTCTCACACACACACACACACACACACACACACACACACACTCACCCACTCACTCACGATAACGTTGAAGTTCAGAAGAGATTACAAATTATCTTATAAAATACATAGTTGTTTGATTTTCTTAAGAATTGTTTTTAAAATGAACGCAACATTACTCATAAGTCATTGCACACAAAGGAATATTTTTCATTTTTATTTTGTGCAATTATTTTAATTTGCAAAGTATTATTATTTTACTATCCCAATTTTCATTTCTGTATTAGTAAGGTTATGTGTAATATTGGTGAGTAATTTTGTAACATATAAGTAAATGTAATATGTAGACTGTAGAAGAAAGGGTATTTGTTGTGAGGTATAATTATTTTAAAATGGAATCCCCTCAAGAAGGAATATTTTTTGTTTAATGATCATGGGATGATATTAATTACACTATGAAAAGAGCTTCATAAAGTGTATTGAGAGAAGAAAACCGTATTTACTGCTTTGGTACAGAGCTCATCTAAATAAATCAGGAGAATATCTTTAGAGTATTAAATTCTAAACATTTCAATTTATTGTTCTCTACTTTAAAGTTTACATCCTCGCGTTCGATTCATTGTTTAATTGAAGATTACACAGGTGCTTATAAAGGTATGAAGTAATGCTTAATCAGTTTTCTAAGGATTGCAAATTTTCGAAAATTCTTTGGTCTGATGAAACAACATTCACTTTTTTTAACATTTGAATAGCTACAACTTTATCTACTGGGACATTAGTGCCCCAACATTGTGATTTAAAGTCAACGTAATCAGTCAGAAGTTTGTATTGGGGGAGGCCTATCATCCATTTGGAGCAATTGGCTTCAATATTTTTATAGAACTGTTACTGATAATAGACCATTTACTTAGAAATGTTACACAATTATGTTATTTTAGTATTTCTTTCCGCTTAAATCATGTTCCTGGTATTTGGAAGGTGGCAGAAACTATTATCCTAGTAATCCACCAAATCGTCAGAACTCGTATAGACCGATATCTTTAATCCCAATAACTAAAATACATAATGTACATAAAATAATTCAATGTTTTATTTTGAGAATTACAGCGTAATAACACTGATCTAATCAACTAGCTAGTGTTATTGAAACTCGTCCCTGAATTGCGCAAACAACATTCTGATTGCTGGTTATATTAATCGAATTCAATTTGTATGATGCATAGATTTACCCAACACACTTATTCTTTGCTTAGACAATAAATCAATATTTAGTCGGAAATCTAATTTAGCACTACAAACTAAGATTTCATTGTGTTTTGTAAACCATGAAAGAAATTTGCGGTGGTCTGGAAGTAATTTTAAAAATTCAACTGTTAATCTTCAATGAATTAATCCCCTGCATTTAGCTTTCTCCAGGCATAGGCTTGACCTCGATACAATAAAGTGTAATTCAGATTTATTAGTCTGTTTTATTCAGAATTAACAAATCAAGAATATAATTTTTAAATTACTGATGCCCTTATATTTCTAGTACAAACCAAAAATGGAGATAGTTCATGGCAGATATTTATTATCCCCCCTTAGTAGTAATCACTTTACCGAATTTTATTAGTATAAACGAAAATTGTATTTATTATTATTTACCATATTTTTCCCGTGGTATATTTGGAACAAAAGTAGATAAACAAGCTCATTGCGATTTAATGAAATGAGTTTGTTAGGCTTCGTAGACCACAGAAAGACAAAGTGTTTATTTCTGGCTTTGGAGTATTTGTAACGGAACCTACAAATCCTACACAATATCCTACAGTACGGCGGTACCAAACTGTAGTATGCCTATGCAGTACTCTTTCAGGTTGCGGGAGAAACAATAATTAAATAAATGAACTAATGAACTCTTAATACAAAGATAATGTTTTCATACAAAAAGTATTATCCTATATTTATTTTATTATTATTTCTATTTGTTGTAAAATAATGCGCATTTCAACCATAATATTTCTATTTATTTTTATTGTTTTTTCAGTAGAAATAAAATAAGAAATAATAATTAGTTCTAAAGGTGTACAATAACAGGACAAAACCAGCTGCAATCTTAAAACTGTCAATATTGTCTAACGACATATATATGTGAATAGAACGGAAAACACTATTTTAAGTTTAAATAATTGAAAACACCCAATCGTCGAATTGATTTCTATGAATTATAACTTTGAGTTATTCCTTTACATAGAATTGTATAAAATTTAAATTAAGGTTGTATAAACATAAAAGTTTAAATTGAAAATACTGTTGTAAACTTCTTTATGTGTTTAAGTGTGACAATGTGCTCAGATCGTTTTTTTTAAATATATCTTTTTCCATAACGCCGTAAACCTGCTACTTCTTTGACCACCAATTTCATGGATTCAATTTTTTTTTAATGAGTCTAATTGTATTTCTATAATTACATCAATAACCAATTTTTTCAATAATTATACAAAAACTGAAATGCTTTATTCACTTAATTTATTTAATTTTGTTTTGATATATATTTTGGTATTTTATAAACATTAGTAGGCTAAGTTACTTATACTACACATATTGTTAAATATTTTGTACAGTAATTAACAAGTTGTTGTTTTTTTTAATTGCAACTAATAAAAGGTAAACTTGGATATTGTACAAGATATCTATTTAAATAATTTAGTTTAATATTTATGAACACTCTAATAATGTCTTTACATACTCAAGCTAATATTGTGTTGTGATATTTAAATACAAATGTGAAACATAACCACCAATCTTCACTATTTTCATTATTAAATATGTCTACGATAAAGTAGTAAGCCAGTTTAATGTGGATTCTGTCGGAGGTAGTCCAAACAATAGTTCTGCTATGGTATGTTATCAGTTTTGTTCTAAGACTAATACTTATCATATATAATCAGTAATAGAATTTATATTGGGAAGGGACATTTAAAAACATAATTTAACATTACTAGCCGATGTTTTCATATAACAACTAATCAATAGTAGTTGTTCAGCAAAGATTGGCACTCGAAATCCAAGTACTTATCTAACAAAGAGAGCCAAACATAATTGAAGGAAGTATTGCTACAGCCTAAACGGACAAACCAATTTTTATATGGTTATCATTAATCTCTTCGTTGGATGATCTTGTTGTGCTCTATCAAGCCCAAATTTTTAAATTTTGGTATAAAGCTAAAAAAATAATTAAGATTCTTAACAACTTCAAAAAAAACGTGAAGTACTTGAAGAGAGCTTTTATGGCTACTTTTTCCGATAATAAATAAACAGAGGAAATTTTTTAAATTAACAAATTAATTTTGTTGTTAATGTAGATAAAAATATATATTTCTATAAATTTTACATGGTAAAAAAACATTGGGGAACTATTTTCTGTTTTTTTTTGTTTTTTTTACTTCTATATATAGTGTCATGTTTTTAAACGCAAATATTTTGTACATTGTATATTGAACATTTTCAACAAACATAATATGAACACATTTCTGAATCTTTAAAATAAATATTACAACAAAGGTTTGACCTAGATAGACTCTCAGAAAAGTAATGACTTTAATGTCCTATTAATGCTTTAGGTAAATTGGAGTTGAAGGTTGATTCTGAAAACAAATACAGTATTATTCATAGTAGTATACCGTACATTAATATCTAGAATCTTTTCATAATACATCATTAATTAAATAAAAATGAAAAGAAAAAATAAAGGACAATAGAACAAGCGTTGGTTTATTTTACTTTTTTCCATCTTTATTGGCAAGAAAGGAATTTTCAATCTCAACCACAATTTTTGTCAATACTTTTATTCCAAACTGCCAGAACAACAGCCTGCCAAATTACTGTTCACCTTGCTATTGAAATATCACGCTCCTCTCACGCCATTGTTTCACCCTTGTTTCATTTTGCAACCCTCGCCCTTCAACTTCCTTCCTCCCTTCATCTTTTCCTCTTTTTACTTTCTCTATGCCATTGTTTTCTCAATGGATGAAAATTTAAAATTTCTGATTGGAAGGTATTTAGTGCGAACTGACACATGCTGTTTATTTACAAGTGATCTGAAACAGTTATTCGTATTTTGTCTATATGTATGAGCTGCATAATCCATGTCGGGAAAGTTCTTTGTTTCTTTAATGTAAATATTATGTCAAAAATATCTACCAACCTTTACATCTCAGCATAAACTTGAAAGCTGGATGAAACACCTTATAGCTCATCTTACACTGACGAAATAGAGACAAAATATGTCAATACCAGTCCGAAAAGGTAACGGACTAAAGCACTTTTTATTAACATATTTTGGTTCTTTTAGTTCAAGCTAGCTGCCAATACAATAGATATGTCTAAGCACAATACCCTGGTAGGATCATTCCATGAAAAATCATAGAAAGACTAAAACCTTAGTACAATATGGTTATCATGAGCTTTAACTAGAAGTTTCTTTCCGTTCAAAGCTAATGTTTTACTCACCATACTGTACGGTGTAGAAATCAATTTTAAGAAACAAGGTTAAATAATCAATCTCAATCGAATACGATATACCCTTAAGACGAATTTATAGCACAAACATTGCCAGCTTGTCAATTTAAATATTGTTCAAAATCATTTTCATTTTTGATAAGGGAGCTCCCTTCTAGACGAAATTATAGCACAACCATTGCAAACTTCTTAATTTAAATATTTTTTTCAAAATCATTTTTATATTCGATATGGAAGCTCCCTTTTAGACGAACTTATTCAGTGTGAATAGTAACTTGCCCAAGTTAGTGCAGTTTTTTGTCACAATTTATTTTATTTCTGAAACCTAAAAGAAACAATTAATAGATTTAATATCAATGTGCAGTTAGCCATGAAATAACAGTCTTTGTTGACAGTGTACAATAAAACTAGTGCTACATATGTAGTAATCAATACATTCACTTACAATCTACACCTACACATTTTTTTTTCCTTATAAACCCTCCAAAACTCTAACAAGTTATCATACTAGAACATTCATTTATTATTCTGTATAGTCGTCCATGAATAAGTGCAATTTAAATGTTCTCACATACAACAATACATTCATGTCTTTTAATGATACAGTATAGCTAAGATAGATAGTATATTGTTATGTCCTTTAACTTTACGTTATTACGGAGATACAGTAACAGTATTATATTGTTTATGTCATTTAACTCTACGTTATAGAGAAGATAGAAATTAGTTATGATAGTATATTGTTTATGTCCTTTAAGTCTACGTTATAGAGAAGAGAGAGATTAGTTATGATAGTATAGTGTTTATGTCCTTTAAGTCTACGTTATAGAAAAGATAGAGATTAGTTATAATAGTATATTGTTTATGTCCTTTAAGTCTACGTTATAGAGAAGAAAGAGATTAGTTATGATAGTATATTGTTTATGTCCTTTAAATCTACGTTATAGAGAAGAGAGAGATTAGTTATCGAAAAGAAAGAAATTAGTTATGATAGTATATTGTTTATGTCCTTTAAGTCTACGTTATAAAAAAGAAAGAGATTAGTTATGATAGTAGATTAGTTATAACGTAGACTTAAAGTTTATGTCCTTTAAGTCTACGTTATAGAGAAGAGAGAGATTAGTTACGATAGTATATTGTTTATGTCCTTTAAGTCTACGTTATAGAGAAGAGAGAGATTAGTTATGATAGTATATTGTTTATGTCCTTTAAGTCTACGTTATCGAAAAGAAAGAGATTAGTTATGATAGTATATTGTTTATGTCCTTTAAGTCTACGTTATAGAGAAGAAAGAGATTAGTTATGATAGTATATTGTTTATGTCCTTTAAGTCTACGTTTTAAAGAAGAAAGAGATTAGTTATGATAGTATATTGTTTATGTCCTTTAAGTCTACGTTTTAGAGAAGAAAGAGATTAGTTATGATAGTATATTGTTTATGTACTTAAGGTTGCTGTACAATTGCTGTAAATTGATAGGTTAAATTATAAATTCTATCGTGTATTACAATTTTAATACAATGTTAAATTTTTAAAACACATACTATTTTCTTTGTTTATTCAAATGATAAACTCTGACTTTAGTAAATTAATTGTCAACATTGAAGCTGTAGCAACGTGACAGGTTACAATAAACTAAGTACCCTAATAGGTGTTTTGTTGTTATTTATTTATTTATTAGTTAATGACAATCGTAAAACACACAACACCTATACATTTTATTTTATTCTTGTGCAATTTTTGAAACTGACCTGTGTAATAGATCTGCTGTTTAGATTGAAATTGTAAAAACAAGTTTGTTTAAATACTTTCAAATCAAGGACTTCTTCATTAAAAAGGAAAGATCAGTGACGTCATATGATTGTTATTTATAACTTTAACAATAGACATCTCAGACTACTGAACTCTGACACAGAACATCTCAGGAAATCTGTACATGCAGTCATCACGTGAAAGCTAAGAGGAATTTACTAGAGTTACGACTGGCATAGAAATCCAAATAAAGGTTTAATGAATAGACGTTATTCTTCCCACGAAGTCATTTAACCCAACCATTAATTTGGAACTGTTAAAAGTATTGTGTTTAGGTAAATATGTTTGATATCTTATATTTTGTAAGAAATATCTTTTGGGTTATAACCTTCTTGATAAGCTGACCAAGAACATCTTCATTCGAAGTGCAACTTCTAAAAATCTCCCTCTCAAAATCTTCTTTTTTTAAGAAAATCAACTGGCAAATAACTTAAGTGATAACATTCCACAAATATAAAATATAAAATTTTTTAATGAAATTAAGTAGACAATTTTATATCCAATTCATTCATACAATCAGTACTGTCTGCCACTTTAAATAATTTACCTGTTTTTTCTATACATTTATACTTGTGTGTGCGTGTTTTGTTTAGGTTTTGGTTTTTGTTTTGTCTTAGTTATGATATTTGTACTGCAAAACTTTTATGTTCTCAATTTGAAGGTCCGTAGATAAAATTTAAAGTTTAAGAAACTTGATTAATTTTACGTTGACCATCTAAAACCGAATTCAAATAAAAATCCATAAAGGTGTTTGAATCTTTAACTTTTAGGAAAGTTTATTGTTTTTAAAGCCCAGATGTATTCTTGCTGTTTCTTCTCATTTACTTTCTTATATACTCACAAAACAAAACTTAAGCCCAGGATTGATCAAATTTTGACACCACCTGTCTTGTGTCCTCATTTATATAGAAAATTGTTAAATTATAATTCTTGAGCTACGAACCAGATTCTTTTATTTACTGCTTAAACTTTTCTCTTTTTTAAAACTTCAAAACTATGCTTCTCTTGCGACAACTTAACAATATATATTGATTTAAGCAATTACCATAATTATTTGGTAATGGTCTACCAACCGGGACAATCCAGGAATTCGGGAAAAGACGGGAATTTAAAGTAGTCGGGAAAACTCGTGAAAAAGGCGGGAATTTCGTTTTTTTTCCAGATTATATCAGTCATAACAAAATATCCTCGAGGTATTTTTATTATTATTTTTTTTTAATTGAAACGACTACTTCATCGAAGTAGAACAAAAAGTATTATCAACACGTGGTCATATTAAAACTAAACTGTTAGCTTTAGGCCATTTTATTCCAACAGTTGCAATTCATCTCGGTCGTGTTGCGGATGTTTTGTAGTAAGAAGAAAAAAGCGGTAGCGTGAATGCTATTTAACGCTTCCTCGTTTTATCACATACCGTAGCCATCGGGAATGATCGGTTATTTAATTATATGTTACTTTATACAACACAGATATAATATTAAAATAAAATGCACTAATTTAATTCTTAGAAAATTCGGAAAATAATTTCCGTCAAGTGATGATTTATTTTAATCGTTTGTAAAGAACATTTTTTTCGTTGAAAATTAATAGAAAATCGACCAAATATTATAATATATATTTAATTTAAATTCATTTTTGTAGCTGTAAATCTGCTACAAAATTTGCAGTAAGTCTCTTGTATCAGTAGTATACCAACATGAATGTCAACGGTCAAAAAATTTACGTTGCATTTTATTGCTTATGATTTCTATCATCTATTCCGTGCTTTGCATGCCAAATGCGAAGAATGATATTTTGTGATCATTATATATATAGCTACCATAAGAAAAAATCAAAATTAACATTTTGTCAAAATCATCTCTAACTAATTTGATCAAATTTTCCTTAAGTGTAGCCTGGAAGAACCCAAACAAAACGTTTTGGTTGCCATCTCTACAAGAACGACCCTTCATGAGTTGTTGAAATAAAACAAATCGGCTATGAGGCTATTATAAAAGACTAATTTCTCAAAATCGGCTCAACCGATTTCGATTAAACTTGTGGAAAATAATGTTAAAATGCTACTTGAAAAAATTTGGAGTATATTTTAGTATTATTTTTATTATTTTACATTAAAAATCAATTGCGTTTACAGAGGTTGAAAAAAGTCTATAATACCAGTTTTGACTTTGAAAATTGCCAAGACATCATTGTTTTAGAAAATTAAATGACCAACAATATTATTTTTTATATTGAATAATAACAGAGCCACTTTTAACACTTTGAAGGTTAAAAATAACAAAGATTTTTTACATTTTTCGTGTAATTACCGATAAATTAAATGGAGCGTTGTGATCCAAAATGTAGCACGGGTAAATTTGTAGGTAGGTGAATAAATTGCAAAAAAATAATATGAAAAGTAAGAAGCGCACTGTAGAAGCTTCAGGGTGTTGCCACAAGACAGAACATCCAATACAAAAACATTAACATAAGACCGTAGATAGATACACCTGAAAGCATGGTAGGATAGTTAAGAGAAAGGTTATAAGGGCCAGAGCGATACTTTGAGAACAATTATTGAGCTAAGGGTTATTGTAGTTTTTAATATAACGATAACGATAAATATAACTATGCTGTCTTTAATTCTCCATGGAAACGTCTCATTTTGTATGGTAGCATTTACAAACACTACAACATGGTAACAAATACACCAACACTACAACATAAATATTTTATTATCATATTGATAACTTGTATTTTAATATATTTCGAGTTGGTCCAGTTTATAAATAGATTTATCTACAGTGTTTTAGGAAAAATGTGTTTAATTTTTTAATTGCCGTAACATCTTCATTTATTGTAAAATTTTAAGTACTGTATATTAAATTAAAGGTATACAATATTTAACAAAACATGCTCCATTATTTCCCCGTCTATATTGTACTTTAAATAACGATGTGGTATTTTACTTTCCACAAATAACCTATGGCAATTTTTTCTCTTAGGCGTAGCTATTTTTAATACTTAAAAGTATAAATATATTTAACTAAATTATCACTTGTATTTAGTGATGAGTGTTGTCTGTCAACATGCTACCTCCCCCATCTCCCCCTCCCCTATATTATAGTCTACGTACTTTCAGTAACCTAACGATGCCATAATGTACTTTGCACTGTGACAAATAATCCATGGTAATTTTCCTCTTAGGCGCAGGAATTTATAAACACTTAAAAGTATAAAAAATTTAAATGAATATTATCACTTATATTTAGGGTTGAGTGTTGTCTGTCAACATGCTATCTCTACCTCTCCCCCCCCCCCCTATTGAAGTCTTCGTACTTTCATTACAATGCGGTATTTCACTTTGCACTGTAAGTTAAATGAATAATATCACTTGTATTTAGTGTTGTTTTTTGTCGACATTCTACTTCCCCCCTCTCTCTCTAAACTGTGGGAGATAAGATCATTTCCTGCGTTATTTGTTTTCTCGAGTTCCTTTCCAAAAAGAAAATACATGTTATTTCTTTACAAAACAGATGGTCTATCTTCATAAAAGTTGACTGTCAATTTTTTTAAAAGTACTTAGACTACGTTCAGTGATAAAAACGAAATTTCACAGAGTTACGTAAAACTCGTGAAAGGGGAGGGGAGCTTACACAGATAGCACGAATTGATGGACATTCAAAAATAAATCTTACCGTAGACAATACACTGAATAATGTACAAGTGGTGATACATACATCGCCTGGAAAGTGTTGGCGGTACCGATATACTGATACAGTGAGATAATACTTATCTTGCCTTGATAAGAAATAATGCTACGAAAACCTTTACACTATACAGTAAAATAAAAATAAATGTGTAAAAATTCAACATAAAATATAAATTAAGGGACATATTTAAAGTTATGTTCATTTAAACTTGATTTATTTTCATTATCTCTCCCGGACTTTTTGTTAACTGCAGAATAACGGAGGGAGTGTCTATTATCGGCAGTACCGTTATTCAGTGAGGTAACCTTGGGAATAAAAAATAATGGTGCGAATTGTTATTTCCTTGAAGTCCGTATAGTAATAATGTACGTGTATATCTTTATAAATTTACTATTAGTACACTTTGAAATAATAGAGTTTTATAGAAAAGTTATGCAAAAACGACCGGGAATTTTCAGGAAAATAGTCTGGAAAACCGGGAAAAGTCGGGAATTTCATTACCAATAGCTAGTAGACACCCTAGCAAGTTATTATGTACTCGAAATGTAAGTCAAAGGAATCCTGCTGGATAGCCTCTGTAATGTCTGTTATCCGTCCAATCCATGGTTGGAAATATTTAGATCAAATTTGAATTGTGTCCTTTTTTAAAGTTATAACTTTAAATCTGGGTTTATCAGACCATAACAAGAAGTTATAATTTTCTGAAATATGCTCTAACAATTTTGATCTATTAATTATAAGAATAATAAACTAACACAATTTCTCACACACATACGTTTATTGGTCAAACGCGATTCAACGAAACAATCGCCATCTTCATTGATATTTGAGCTACAATGATCAGATTTTAACTCTGAGTTCTTGAGTTATAATCTGATCATTGTAGCTCAAAGATCAATGAAGATGGTGACTGTGCCATTAAAACGCGTTTAATCTATAAATGTAAGTTATATGTGTGAGAATTATTATTCTAATAATTAATAATTCCTCACTCGTCCAGCTCAAAGTGTATTAATTTTGATCTATATTTAATTATATAATTTTCTAAAACCTTTAACGGATTGATTCGTCTACTGTGTACTCAGTGGGGGTTTTTAAAGGTAAAATCTAACAATTTTGCTGTTGGAATTTGGGAGGAACTTGGAGTAAAAACAGCTAAAATTTACATAATAATAAAACCTAAAAAAAATATCCAATTGAACTATTACTTTAAAAACTTTATATAAATACTGATTTAGGCCTTTCAAAAATCAATTTCTTGTTAATAGGTATTTAGTTTATATTACAATTCAATTACGATGTGTTCTGACATTCTCTAATGTAAAGTTTTAAAGTCTTCTTGCAGTTCTGATGCTTGTAACAAAGGAATCCTTTTATCAGGAATAATTAGTTCCCTTAATGTACAATCTAAGTTTACTTCTGTATGAAAAGTTTTTTGTTAGCCATCAAAGGAACGTCTTGTACAACTCATTCAGTATGCAAAACATTTTTAATCATTTCTTAAGAAGCGAATGGTGTATTCGAGAACTAATAAAGAAATTCAAGATTTTATAATCTCCCTCATGCAATTCTAACACCAAAGATTTTCTCCAGCAGTCCTACCAAATGAACAACGTGTGGTTTGCTCATTTTTTATTTTGGATTGAGAACCAATGTCAATAGTGATTTTTTAGTAAATCAAGTTTTACTTAAATTCTCACGTCCTACAATAACTCATTGTGGCTTAAATGATGTCCAAATGTGTTGTCGACTATTATACAAAAACAATATACCTTCATATTACTTTGTTTTGCTTCATTATGTTAAAGTCTATGGTCTATTATAAAAATCTTAATTTACAAAATATTTAATTTCTGATTTTGATAAAATTTCGATAGAAAACGAAAATATATAGTACAAACGTCTAACAAAAGTAAAATAAAATAAAAAATTACTATTTATGAGTAAACCATCTTCTTTAAAAATTGATTATAATTAATTAGAGGAAAGCTTACTCTTTGCATGAGTGTATGACATAAATAGATTAAGTGGAGTCTCTATTTAAACATAAACAGTGTTGGTGTGCGCGCAAGCGCGCATGCGATGTTACTAAACTAGTTTTAAATGATGAAAGAGTAAAAGAAAAATGATAATATCATTTTATGTAGATTACTGTACATAAGTAAGAGTTTTTCTTAAACCATAAAAAATATCTCTGTATTTATTACCTCTTATTCAATTGGTAATACCTAAATCACAACCAAGCAGAAATAATTCTTTATAAAGTTTTCATATTTTAAAAGTTATATAATTCAAACTCTTAGAGTTACAGTAAGCCTTACAGAACCTAAAATTCTTACAATGTGGAGGTGCAAAAATTATAGAATAAGGGTTATGAAAGCGGATATTGATATAATAAAAATACTAATAACAATGTAAATTCTGAATTAAATAAATTTAAAAATAAAATATAGATATCTTATTGACTGGATTTGAGAAGTATTAATATTAAAATTGACACGAAATTTTTTATTTAGTATGTTCAGGAGAACCCATAAAACAGAATTTTGAAATCAGTAATTTCAGTGCAACGTGTATTTCGACACGAATACAAAACAAATTCACCACATGCAAATAACATACAATGTTAGTTCAAACAATTTGAAGCAACTGGATCAATTTAAAAACAGAAATCATCTGACAGACCAAGTGTATCAGACGAAAAAGTTGTATTTATTAGACAATCTGCAATCAGAAGTCCTAAGAAGTCAATACCTCGACGAAGCCTAGAGTTAGGTATTCCAAAAACAACAATCCACAAAGTTATACATAAAAGACTGAAATTACACCCATATAAAAATCCAGCTATTGCAGGAATTGAAACCTGATGATGGTGCAAAACGTTTAATTTCGCTGTTGAAATATTGAACAAGATTGATGAAACCAATAGTTTTTAGAAAATATAATTTAACAGACGAAGTTACATTCCATATCAATGGGGATCGGAAAACCCACATACATTTTTTAAGAAAATACGCCACTCACCTAAAGTTAATGTTTAGTGTAGTGTGATGAAAAATCGTCTGATAGGGCCTTTCTTTTTTGCTGAAAAGACAAATAATGGAATTGTGTATCTCGATATGTTAATCAATTATTGTTTCCCTCAGCTGGATGAACTAGAAAACATTCAAAATTTCATTTCCAACAAGATGGCGCACACAATCTCTGGCTATGTAGACAAGTAAAAGAATTTCCTTCCCAAGAAATCCTGACAGTCCTGATTTTCTTTAGGAATTGTCATCCTTAGCCGAAATGTTCCAGTTTTAAAGCACTGGGAACTCGCATTCACCCTTCTTTGTCTGCCACATAACACACATCCATTGTACTCCATACATTGCCCAGAAGTTATGACATCTAGACTATGTATAAGTTCAACATAGACGTGGAAGTAAGATTTGTTGGAATGGTTGTGAAAGTTGTGAACCATTTAATTTCTGAAAGCTCTGTAATTTAATGCAAAAAGATTGATCCCTTCAGTTTATTATTATTTTTTTAATAAATTATTTTATTTATTTTTTGATTTCTTTTATTCAGGAAACACATTAGTTGTATATTTTTTTATATTATTATTAAATAAAATGATCTAGTCAACAAAACGTTTAACATTATTTATAATGCGATATATCGCTGAGTATAAAACACAATTTGTCTTCTTAACAAGAGGTCACAATAATTTTCTACATTAAATTGAGTTCAATTGGCAACAAGAAAACAACTACTGACTTCATCTTAGCTGAGTCTTTGACTCTTTGTCAGTTATTTCAGTTGTTTCTGTTGAGCATAGTGGTTTGTGCTTAGCTTTAAATATAATATCTATAGTTGTTGACTTTATTGCTGCTTTTCAATGTAGACAACTATTTTCCATATTTTTTTTAATACTTTATTTATTTACTTTTCATTAAACTCGTTCATTTTTATTATAACTTATTCAAAATTAGAAATTATTCAGCAGCCATAATTTGGGTTTCTAGTTTTATGTTTTAATTATTTGTTAACCCAAACTTTACCATAAATCAATCCACTACAACTGCATAAGGTGTCATTCAATGCAGATTCCTTATTTTTTTATTCAATTTCTGTAATTGTTATTATTTTTAAGTTAATTGACAATAGTATTTTTCCAGAGATTTCACAAGTTTTCATATTTTATTTCAATACATTTTTACCATCTACAGTGTTAATTTAAATATCATTACTAATTTTATGTTTATTGACGAACAGACATTTCAGTCTCTTCAGTCTTATAATCAATTGTTCATTTCAAAAGTAACTTTCACAAAATAATAAAGAACATTTTTATATTTGTGTTATTAACATGTCTGCATATAAAAATCAATTTATTGCCTTAGTCAGTATAAAATATTGTGAATTTTTATAGTTATACACAATTAACCAACACCACTTTCACAAACAAGATGTATCTTACAGAATAAAGTTTTAACTTTCTTCATTGCATTTACCTCTGACAAAACAACACAAATTATTTAATGTGAGTTCACAAAATTAGTTTACAATGTTCCATATGACTCCCTTTTTATTATCTATTTAATTCTATTATGATAATTGGTGACACTTAATGCTTTTAACTATTTCAAATTAAATCTTATGTGTAGGTATATTATAACATCTTTTAACCTAAACCCGTTTATAATGGTTTTGTTCTTTCTGTGAAATCAATGGTAATAACATATAAGTACCTTATTACTGTCATTGCAGTTCTTCTTATTCAATGCTATTAGTTTGACATATTATTAAATTCCCTTTTCACGTATTTATTATTTCAAATTTTGTTCTTTAAACAAAGCCACAGTTCTGTGTATTACAATAACAAGCAAATATTTAATTTTCAGATAAATTTATACTTTATATTTATGGAAAAATAAGTTTACACCTCAGGTAAAACAAGTTCCTAGTAATACGTTTAGTTTCTACAAGTATTGTTTTGCAATAAACGAAAACGGCCGGCATCTTGGAAACAACATGCCTAAGACGGCAAAAGAATCAAAATACACTTGAAAGTGAAAAAAACAACAGATTTTACTGGAAAGGTGTTGTTTCTCTATCTCGCCACCGTGATTCAACTACCCTTGCTGCCTTTCATCCTACCTCAGCTTCAAGAAAACTAGTGCGTCACTGGGAAGTGGCGATGGTGGACTTTTGTAGTCACTGAAAAACTTGTATAAACAATTTTAGGCAGTTTTATTTTGTAAAAATACTTTAATATCTGAAAATAATAGCACAGTGGACAATTAGGTATAAACTAATAAACTTTATTTCGACCAAAGACAGATAAAATGGCTAATCTTAAACCTATTTTGTTATTAAAATCAAAACTATTATTCGTTTAATATGTGGTGAATGTTCAGTTCTATATATATTAACAAGGAAAAGAACCAAATCCACTTTTTTACAATTTTGTTATTTGTTTCTTCTAAAATATATAAAATGGGATCTGGTCTTTCTGAAGACACTCTATGGTGGTCAATCTATACCTTCGGTTTGGGTTTTGATATCCTCATCGTTTGTCTTCTAGCAATTTATCAGGTTTGTGAATAATTAATTATAATTATATATTATATTCCTTTAAATATGGTACTTAAAAAAGTGTACCTACCATAACAAATATCAAGACCCTTACTTATTTAATTTAGATTTAATGCATGTCAAATTTATTTGTCAAATATGAGCTATTACCAAAATTGTTGACGGGAAACTTACATTCTTCACTCTTAATAAAATATTAAGTTCTTAAAAGTTTTTAATTTATTTGATATTTAACATAAATGAATATAGCCTATAACTCCATATACCCTATATATATACTATATAACTCCATATAGCCTATAGGTAATTTTAGAAAAGTGGATTGCATTGCTAATCTACACTCATTTGCGTGATGCTAATGATTTAATTTAAAAGCAGAACCATAAAACAGTTAATAATTATGAAAAACACTGCAATACTCTTTGTTAAATAGAAGTAACTTTTTAATCTACAATTTAACCCTAATATTTCCATTTAGCATCCTAATTACCTAATACTACCTCATATACATAATTTTTCTTATATTACAATATACTTTTTTATTTACTTCAAGTATTTCCACATACTAAATATTTTTAGCCAATTTCCATTTTTACGAAATGTATATTTTTCTAACTTAATAATATTTAGTATGTGGAAATACAATTATAACTTTGTATTGCTATATGTTTACATTTCATTATGTGCTTGCATTCATTTTATCATTTTCTTTTAACTTTAGAGTGTAGCCAAATCTTTTATTCACTATTTTTTATAAGTATAGAAGCCGTGTTAATGGCAACACCTATGTCCAGAACCATGAAATATGCACTGATAACAGTTTATTCAAGAGGAACTCCTCTCATATGTCTTATCTAAGTTATTTTTAACCTTTAAATGAAGAAGAATTAATACATAGATGAATTATTATACCAACTTCATAGAACTTTATAGATTTATTAATCTCTGAGTTATTAGGATATACTTGTGTTTTTTATAAAGATTCATTTAGAATCTTGGAAATTAGCAGTGTGTACACATTAACTTCAAAAAAAAAATTTTTTTGATACTGTTAATTTAGGCCTATATTCTGTCAACAAATTATAATTTTGGTAAGCAGTTACCTTATTTCATTTCAGTTTACAGTATTTTAAATAATATAAAGTGTTTTGAATATGACAATATGTTTAATTTTTAGCACCTTTAACTATAAGAATTATGTTCTAAGTAATATCCATTGATGCTATGTAAATATCTCTTATTTACTGTAATATGTATTATAAATTCTGTTTTATATTTCTTATTACAGTTCAAGAGAATGCTGAACAAAGAACTTAGTCACTTTTCAGAATCCAGTAAATCCGGAAACCAGATCTCTGAATACATTTGCTCTACTTTTCTCGGTAAGTAATTTTTACCAATATAGCACTTATCTTGTGTACAGAGTACTTTAATAAGAAAGGTACACATACTACATGAACTGATTCTAGAACTAAACATAGGTCCTGAAACGCTTTATTTTCCATCTATCGGCCATTTTGCATTTTCTTTTTTTTTTTTTATTACTGATAACTTTAGACTTTATTAAGATTTTGAGTTAAATTTGGTATACACATTTTTTTATGCTACTTTTTACCAGTATACGAAGAAGCAAAACTATATTATATAATTTATCAAAATTTTAATATTTTATTTATTGTAAAGTTAACTAATCTCGAGATATTATTTTGTCGTTAAACATTTTAAACGCCGCCATTTTGAAAATAATATAAAATAAAGTCATTGTTTATGCTGCCATTATAAAACATAAGATACATAAACCATATACCAAATTTTAAGCCAATATCTTATCTATTTTCATAGTTATGTTTTTGTAAAAAATCAAAATAGGGGATAGAGGAGAAATGATTTTGGACCTATGTTAATATAAATATTTTTTTTATTTTTACATGTAGAAAAGTGTTTGTATGTCTTTATAAACACTGTTATAATTAATAATAACCACCAATCTATGGTTAGGTTAGGTAGGTCAGTTTAATTTAGATTAGGTTAGGGTTTTAAAGGGGGGGGGGTTAAGGAAAAGCTGAAGTAAATAGATGAATGCTAAGAGAACAGAGAACAAGCGGATTAGGAGATTATTTACTATTTTCCCATTTTAAAGGCGAAAAACCTTTCAGTCATCATCGGTATACAATGAAAACAAGTAAAGAATATAAAATAATGACCCACAGCCCTCGAATACTCTAATAGCGGCAGGGTTGAAAAAGAACAAGAGTTGGTCAAGTTAGATGGATAGGAAAGATGAAAGACAGTGGTTCTAACACATGTCTGCATTGAAAAAGATGTACATCCAGCTAGAGTGCCTCGGGAATGTCATACCCTATTAGTGAGTGCCTGAGAGTATTGTTTACTTTTTTTTATGACACACAACAATAGTAGTTATCATCATTAAACCTAAAGTTAAACTTAAAACTATATGAAACAATAGTAAGACCTGTTTTAACAAAATGAGAGATGAGTAGCATTTAAGAATTTTTAAAGTCCACAATTGAACGATAATATATGAGTTGGGACTGATCGAGGGATTGTTCTATAGGATTAAATTAAATTATCTAATACCGTGATGGTAGGGCCTATACTTAAATTCAAAAAAACTGAAGACTAACATGGATTGAAGAAGTAGCGAGAATCAATGAAAAGAGGATTAGAAACCATGAAATTCGAGTACGATTAAGGATGGACGATCTGATGTGTTTGATGATATACGGAAGACGAGACCGTTAGTATGACGGAGAAGGATGTGAGAATGCACAGAATGAAGCTGAATTGTTAGATTGGGTAAAACGTACAACGGGTTAAAAAGAGTTAATACTTTCCAAGAAGTTGCATTACGTCACATTCTGCAGATATCACAACATTCAGAAACTCATAAACTAAAACAATTTTTTAGTTTATTTATAAATTTTTTGTCTTGTATTAATTATAAACAGTGTATATAACGGGTCTTTCAAAAGTAAGTTAATACTTTAATTGACTATAGTTTATTTATTTTTTAGTATAGAACAAAATAAATTAGATGAATTCCTTTGTAATTAAAAGATTCAAAATAAAACTAAATTACTACTTGTGTTGTTATTAAGACAAGTGTTCGAAATGACCCCTATTCTCCTCCTAGTGTTTTTCTATATATTATAAAGAGGCATTTTTTAACGTGTTGACATATATCTCAGCTACGTTTTGATAATTGCTTCTATCAGTTCTTCAACAGACCTTTTCGATTGAAGGTTTTCCGGCCCCCTTGATCTCTCTATCTGACTCGGTGGTTTCAAACTTACTAACAAGCTTTTTATACTGAATCAATACGATGCATGTTTGTAAAGGTAAAGTCATGATGGAATTTTTTAATTTTTTTATCAATTAAATACAAACTAGTACAAGTTTACTACCTACTAGATTTCTGTGTTTAATATTAGTCAATAATGAGAAAAATTGTTGCTATTGCAACGAATAAATACCAATTAAATAACAGCTAATGTTTTAATAAACCGCAATTTATATCCGGGGATTGGACAACAAATAAAACCATAACCATTTAAAGTTTTAACTTACTTTTGAAAGACCTAATATATTTAAACTAAATTTAGATATTGAATTTTCTTTTAATGAACAACCTTTATTTCCTTCGTTTACTGATTAAATTGATACTTGTCCACTTCTAAAATTTTACTATTTCTGTCAACCAAATAGTACTTAGTTTTAAAGAAATACAAATCTATAATACATTATATGTTATATCTAGTTTATAAAAACATTAATTAATTATTATTCAATATAGTTTCATGTTATTTCAGTACATTGAATTTTTATAATTAGGTAAACATTGAGATAAACATTATGCATTAAAATAACTTTAGCATTCTTTTCCAGGTAACTTTTTTTTCTATTTGTAAGGATAAATATTTTATTTGTCAATTTAGAAATGTCAATTATATCTGGTAATTATAGAAGCTTCTAATTAAAATACATACTTTCTGAATTCTAGTTCCTAAATCTCTATTAACTATAATAAGTATTATTTGTTTCCCCAACAAACTAATGGTGAACATTTTATATTGCAATCAGTATACTTTAATACTAAACTTGTTTATTTGTATGAATTGAATTTTGTACATGCAAAAATTATTTTAAAAGGGATAGAAACAAATCTATGGAAGTATAAATTTTAATCCATTTTTAAAAATATAAACGTTAAAAAGGTTTCTAATGCAATTAAATACTAGGGTTATAGCAAAGCATATTAGGGTCAAATCTAATCGATCCACAAAGCTAGTCCTATTTGAACTTTTCACTGTCAATAACGGTTCCCTATCCCCCCCCCCCACTCTTTCTTTGTTAATGTTTGACTTGCAAAGAATTCCCTTTTCAAAACCAAATTAACTAAAAAGTCCTTAAAATATATATAAAAGGAACTATGGTCCTTATAAAGCTTCTTTTTTTCAAATGAGAGTGAGAAAAAATATATCTTAAATTTTCATTGGGTTGTACAACACATGTAAAGTTTGACATAAACACAGTGTATAAATCACATCAGGTATTCTTACTAATGGTAAAATAATTGTAACTAAAATACAAGTAGCTTAATTTATTACAAGAGTTTTACAGTTAACACTATTTGAACATACGTTTTTTATAATGTACCTAATTAAAATGTATATGTAAACTCTGCAATTTATTGATCATAGGTAAACAATTTAGTAACTATGGATAATTTTAAAACTTATATTCTTAAATTAAAAATAAATCCCATAATTTCGAAGTTAGTTTTCATACACTATTAAATATGATTGTATAAAGGATATAAAGTTATATTGTGCTTATCCAAATTGCTTGATGTAATTTTGTATACAACTTATAACTTAAGGTGTTGAAATTATTCTAAACTTAAATTAGATATATGGGTGAATATTTATTTGTAGACCCACAACATTAATTTAATTAACATTCACAAATAGGTTACACAAAAGTAACATTGATATATGAAAAAATTCAAATTTTGTTTACAGATTTTATAAATGTTAATGGTATGATCTTTTTTTTACATGACAGATATTATTATATTAACAAATTTGTACCCAATTCATATCACTATCTATGATCGTAACTGCTTCTGTTATTCAACGTTACAATCTGTTTAAACTTTTCAGGAATACGTGTAACAAAAACCTTATCTTTAACATAACCCCACATTCAGAAACCCAAGGATGTCAGATAAAAAGTTTATGATGGCCAGGTTATTATTCCATCCTTGACCTATCCAAACAGTCATTGTGCATATTATACAATCGCACAAGCAAACATGCACCATCTTGTTGAAAGAGACACCATGTTCTTATCTCGTTATAATTCTGGAACTAAATATTTTTATAGCATGTTCAGGTAAATAATACAGTTTTAGAGAACTCATTAAATAAATAGACTGTGGACGTTCTACACAAAAGACATTAAACATTGTTGTGTCTCTTACATGTTCTAAAGACATTGTCAGCATCCCATATTCTCGCATTACGATGGTTTACTTTGATAGAGATGGAAAGTAGCATCGTTATCCAATCTTTTGGGTCATCGATTTCTTTGAGCCTCACAAAGGTCTGACATACTTATTCGATTGTTTCATCTGAAACATTAAGTCTACCCTGACTTAGCTCCCTAAATGCTACTCAGACATTTTAAAGGAAAGTATTGTCTCTGCAGTAATGGTTGGTATTTAAGCTGATTTATTTTTATATTTGGGTCGGAATTTCCTTTGGACAGAAGTGCCTGTTTGTTATTCATGAAACCATGAACAACACTGAGCATGTCCTGTATAGAAATATAACTACAGTTTTTAGAACATATGATAATATAATTCAACAGGTTCTAAGACTAAATATAACAAATTTAGCATCTCAATGCATGTATTGAAAACAGCTGTTTTTCAAGCAGAATGACGAAAACATATTTTTATTATTTTGTAAAAATACATTAAGACAAATATTTTATTTGTAGTTTATATATTTCTGTAAACTAACCTTAAATGAAAGCATATTAAGAATAGATATTAAAAAAAGAAATATATTCTTTATCTTAAACAAACCTTAATGCAATACTAGTTGATATTAACCTGAATCAAGAAAAAGAAGAGATATAAAATGTTTCTTTGTAAGCAGTAAAAACAGACTTGGGTACTAACTTCTTTTTACAGTTATTGGTGTATTCAAACTGCAGATGATTACAGCACAACTTGTCTCATTAAAAATAAAAACTACATTAAAAAGTCACATTATTTAACATGATTTTGTTAAATATACAATAAATTGTGGTAAAGTTTAAATAAATTTCATTTACATAGTTTAGTTAAAATTAATTAACTATATTGATCTTTTTTAAACTTTTTATCATTGAAAGGTTATGAAGGCAAAATTTTGAAAAACTAAATTTTATCAGTTGGTTTATAAACATTCTAGCAAAATCTTAGTAGGCTTCAACCACAATAAAATATTATTGTCATCTTCCAAATACATCATTCATTACAAAATAAGTGTTGTTAATTAAATAACTTTTTAACTATATTGTATAGTTTGGTTTGCATAACTGTTATTAATTTTTTTTTTTTTTTAATCCACATTTTCATTATATACAAATTCTATTTTACTTGAAATTTTAATTCATAATATAATAAATTTCAGACTTGGAAACTATTAGAGCTGGCAAAGAAAAATAAATATTTTAAGCTTTTAGCACTTAGTTCTTCTTCCAAAGCTAGTGATTCACTACCATATAAATTAACTATTTATAAAATGTTGTAGGATTTAATTCTAAATTATGGAGAATGTTTTCTGCCTAATTAATGCATAAATTTTGGTAAAAAACATTTGATTACTAATAAATTTTAATATTTTGCCTAAATTAAATGAAACGAGAAATATGTTTTGCATAATTTAATTTGTTTTGCTTCTGTCAATTTTAATTGAAATTCTTCAAATAAGGCAAGAGGATATTCTCTTCATTGAGGTACTAAATAGGCTCACATTTTTTAATAGGGTGAGATACACTTGAATAAGTTTACAGTCTAGAAGTCCTATTTGTAACTATAGGGTAATGTGTTTTATATAACCAAAAAAATAAATATGAAACATCTTTATTTTTTTTAAAATACACCAACCCATCACTGCAAGATGAATAAAGCAATAATAAATATATTTTTCAACCCCATGAATAAATTTTAATCATAAATAGGCCTATTGTTCCTCTTTGCCTGCTGTTTTGAAGCAATATCACTAATTACATTATTGCTTTGAAGTATTTACAGTTATAATGTGTTTAGTAACTTTTCTTTTGTAAGAATTTCCCTTTGATATTTTGTTATGCTTCTCATAAAACCAACTCCTTAAATTGTTTTTATCCTAATATATATGGACATTTGAAGCCATACAATTTAGTGTATATATTATATATATATATATATATATATATATATATTGTATATAAAATCCAAAGGATATGTTGACAACATTGCTTGTTTTTTCCAAGTTACAATTTGTGTATATTGTAAATCTTCATCTGATGTAAATAATCTTGTCTAATCCTTAAGTTATTATCTGTATACATTTAATTCCTTTTCAAAGGCTATGTGAAATGCATAAGTTTTGCTTCCTATTTGCTAAGATGTATGAACTTGTGAACAATAATTAGAACTGTAACTTTTCAAATTTCTGCACCAGAATAATTAAATGATTCACATACATTCCCACACTCGTGCAAATATTTTTAAAAAATATGTTTTATAAATATAACCAGGCCAATACATTTATTGTGCTAAATCTTTCACTTTCATTTTCTGACAAATATTTAAATCAAACTATAATTTGCATAGGTTGTGTGCAGTTTGTCACATTATTACAGGTAATTAATCTTCACATTTTACCGAAATTTGTTACACAATTAATTGTTTTGGGTAATTTTTAAAAATGTGGTTTCTAATAACATCACTATAAATCTTTTTTTTTTTGTTATTTACTACTTTTCGTGGTGGGGGGAGGGGTTGTTAAACAATCATTGGTTCTATTAAGAAATATTGGCTTGATCGAAATAACGGAAACTTAAACATCTGAGGTTGTCCAACTTTGTAATGAATCTGTCATGAAAATTAAATTTTGCTGAAATACCGACTTCAAAGAGGTAGGATTGGGGTGGATGAAATCAATAAAACTTGACAGCCTTAGCGTGAGGTAGGTTAGGAAGTGGGTGGAAGAAAGGTCTTGGCTCAGAAATGGAATTGCTTAGGTGATAATGCAAAATTTTCATTTTCCCCTAGAAATAACTGGAAAATAACTACTGGAAAACACATTTTAGTAGTTATTTTTATTTTTTATTTTATTTTTTAAGCAAATGGATTAGTAATTGAAATATATTTAAAATTTTATTTTTTTAATAAATTCACATTTTGCATTTCTGTTTTTAGAGAAAACCATTACTTTTGAAAATATTTGTGATATAATTTTTGATTTTAGATTCACATTATATATATTATATAATGTGAATCTGTAATTTACTTAAACTTTGTATATACTGTAAATCATAATTTCAATTATTATAATAATTTGTATAAATATATTAAGAATAGTTATATTTTTTTAAAGAAATGTCCTAAGTGACATTTATTGAAAATGTTTTAAATTTGGTTGATGAGACATTTTCTTTTCTTAAAGTTCCTTTGCATGTGTGTGGTGTGTGTGTGTGTGTGTGTGTGTGTGTGTGTGTTTGTTTTTGTTGTTAATAAATGGAAATAGACTTAAATGTAATAAATATAATTTAAAACATTTCAATATAATTTTTTCCATTCTTATATTATACATTTCATTTATCTACTACACTGGTGATAAACATTTGATTAAAATGAAACTTACAATAAACTTCTTATGAAATTATATACATATTCCATGGCCTTTTATATGAAGTATAAAATAAAATGGTAATAGCAAATATCAATATTCTTTACTGACTGAGTGTTACACTTTGTGATCCAAGGACTTAAAAACACTTTTTTTACTATGAAACTCAATAGTGACTGTCATTACCAAGAGTCTTGGTGTCTGACGTGACCAATGTTCATCATTTGTACATAAACACAACAGTGCCCAAATTATATAAAGCCTTAATTTTTGTATGGAAGACCCTAGTGTGCCCTAAAATCAGATAAATCGTAGCAATTTTAAATAACTCTTTGCCAATATTTTATTAATAGTCCTGCTTACAATACCAAATAAAATTTTACACATTTTAAATCTGAATTTTGTATTATTGACTTAGGCTTTCTAAAATAAAACCATATAATTTTATATTAAAACTTGGAACATCCCAAAATTGAGAATTGCACAGTCAAGAGGTAATTCATCACAAACTAAGCAATTTCAAGTTTTCTCATATATACACAGCTGAGGTATTTGTTATGGCCGAGTTACGAGAATTGATTGTGAATGCTGGTTCAAATGTGTGAAGTTACCATTTTAGTGAAATTGTGTTAAGGTTAGTTATCAGCAGTTAAGCTAGTTGATGACAGCCATCAAATTGTTTTTACTCACTATACAACAAAATATGTGAAGTTTCCTAAAAATATCGAATATATATTGATGTGGTATCAATTTATTAATATACATCAGTGACTGAATATTCTAAATCATAAACTTTTTGTAATTACTAACGAATTTAATTATCTAATTAGACCTAAGTTAGACATTTATTTAATTTGTACACCTTATTTATTTAGTACATTTTACACCTTATTATTTTTTTTATTTTTATTGTTTCATCTTCATAAAGCTAATTATATTATAATGTAGTTAACTAAATTTTCATTCATTGCACATCATTTATAAATGATTTGGCAATTGTCAACACTCAGCTGGTTCCCCACTTTCTCTCTGCATGACAAAATCCATTAAGCGATTGTTTACCCCGTGGCTTTTTGAAAGCAAGAGTTTGTACACCAGTCTAAGCTATGATCGTGCTCTGTTCTATATTCTGTTGGTGTGAAAGTAAAACCTTGTTTTTGTTTAACATCTTTCTAAATGGCTCTATATATTTTTAGCTCTACACTCCCCTCACCATCAATAAACACTTCTAATATTCAAAAATATCCACAACATTTTAAGATTAATAAAATGAAATTTTTAATTCTACAATCAATTGTAACGAAATTAATACAACACCACTTGTAATAAAATTCCCTAATTACAAATGTAAATGATTCATTATATTTTCCACCTTCACTACAAAAATAAATTAAATTAAAATGATCCCTAGTTCTAATTATTTTCTATAACTGTATTTAGCACTTCTATATCCATTTATTTTCCTCAACTAATTCCTTATTATATTTACTAGAATATTTTCTGATCACAAATACAAAATAGTGTGATCAGAAATGTTCCTGAGAAAAATATTTGTTATGTTTTTATGTAAAATGACAGAGAAGAAATAAAAATTATTGTTATTTGTAAATGTAATTATTAAATCGCATTAGGGTGATTTCACACAAGAAGTGTACAGATTGTTGAAAGCTGAAGCAGGTATCTTAACAATGTTATTATTCGACATGTTCAGATAGGAGCTAGCAAGCCAAGTATAGGGCTCTATGAAGCTGTGTGTGGCTCGCATCTATGCAGCGGACAATTTGTTTTACGTACAGACCAGTGTTTTCTTTGCACTGAATATTTTAAAGTCGTCACATTTTCTCTGTACCTTTCAATTTGTTACATTTATAACAAATTATAATGGAGAAATATTCGTTGTTAAAATTTTCACACAAACCTTTAAGCAAATCCAGCAATTTGGGATGCAACTTTAGCATATCATGATAGTAATTAAAACATGGGTGGAGATATAAAAGTTAGCAACAAACATATACTTGCAAAAAACATCTTCAACTTCCAAAATATCAGTAATAATGAATAAGAATACTATAGTAATACGATAGAAATGGCCATGTTTGTATGTGATATTAAACCATGATACTGAAGTTCTGTGACCTGAGACACTGGCTCAAGGAACCTGATAAATGGTGCCTTGTGGCTCAGTGTATCAGCTGTCAACATCCAGCTCATAATCTCTTGTGTGAACTCAGCCTTAATGTCTTCTTGTATTATTCATATTTATATTAATTGTATTTTTTAAATTTTTATTTTAATCTAAATGTATTCATTCTCATCTCTTCTTGTTTTAAAATTGGTGTGCATGTATCTATTACAATTACATTTTTGTTTAAATTATAAATCAATTAATTTGAATAAAAAATCACCATATTTGAAAAGTTAATAACAATTAAGTAAATCAGATATTAATATTTTACAAACAATATAATTCAAAGTAAATTTTGGAATAACATGTATAAATGTGTATATTGTTAAATATTTGTCAGTATTAATTTCATAGAAACCATTTAATCATTTAATGAAAAACAAAATTAGCTTTTTTGTGTGTAGCTTTTTCACTTTTTTGAAAACTAAAAATTTGAATTTACATAATAAATAAAACCAATACATCAATTTTAATACAGCTCTAAAGATTTTGATCAAATTTACTTAATTAATCAAAAGCTTAAGAACTCAAATAAATCTTATTGTTTGCTATCATCCCAAAAATGCTAGTTCGAGGCCTATCAGTCTGGAAGTAAAATAGAACCATGGATGTTGCTATTGTTACCTACAAAGTGTGATATCAATAGAAAATGGATGTGTGCGGGATCAAGTGTTATAATGTGAAATGGAATCGGGAACAGGACTAAACTTCAAAGATCATAGCACAAATTTCAAAAAATTGAAACTGGAAAATGAACCGGAAAATGTTTGGTAAAATATGGGAATGTAGTTTTTTGTATGATTTGAAATTTATTTTTTCCTTCAATCAGGCTGTGAATGTATAATTTATTTTTTATTGTATCAGAATGGGTAAAGGCAATTTCTAACTTATGATTAAATCAAAATAAGAGAATACAATTTTCACTGGGTAGATACTTATTATGTTATAATTATTCAATATTTAAATCTATATCTCTTGAACCAAGATTGTTATTTTTTTTCTTGATTAACATAAAGCTTGAAATAATATAGTCATTGACACAATATAAAATGAAAAATTATAAAAAATAATTTTGAGAGGAGGTTCATATACAACTTAAATTTAAAAGGAAGTATAATTGGATTATTTATAAAAGTCCATATTAAAACTACATATTTTTTAAATACCTCAAGACATTACAAAATAAATATTTTATAAAATGCATTGATTTGCTGAGAAGCATATTCATATTAAACAAATAAATTAAACCTGCTGACTTAAATATACATTAATATTGAGCTTGACATAGATAGAATAAAACTTGATTTATAGTTATAATTTAGGTATTGTAGCTCATGTATCGCTGAGGATGGCGACTTTGTCATTGAAACATGTTCGATATTTAAACGTAATTTTTGTGAAATCTAGTGTTCGAGTTTTATTCTATCCATGATAACTTAAATTATCATAAATATACAAAAATACCATACAAATTGAATAATATACTACTGCCTTTAAATAAGTTCATAATTGTCTATGGGACAAGTGAATGACATGATATTATATCTATATGTATATATAAATATGATTTTATAGTTTATTATAGTTGCAACAAATGTATTCCTAAATAAAAATTATCTTTTTTTCCATTTTGGAAAAGTAGGAAACATGATCTGTAATGTGTTTCATGTACTTGTTGCAAAACATTGAAAGCCAAACAAAAAAAAAATCAAAATTGTATCCTCGAGGAAAAATTCTTCCCCTACATTTTTTAAAAACTATCAAATTTATTGTCAGAGACAAAAAACATACCATCATCATTCCACGAAGTTTTTTTGTTCCAAATTTGTGTCACATTTCGAATATTTGACCCTGGGCTGTTATTATGGGCAAAAACTATTATGGGTTTATTTTCTACCCATACAATATAGTACTTTGATATGTCATATAAATAAGGAACTAAAACATTACTTTTTTTTTAAATTGACCCATATGGGTTAAATATCGCAATAAACCATAAATACTGGGCCTAAAAAACTTGTTTTCATTGTCTTACAAAATATAACAATTTTATTTATTATTATTATTCCATTTTTCAAATTTCAGACTGAGCATAATTTAAAATGAGTTTCCTATAAATAAACAAGATGACTTTTGGTAATTGCATTTTTACAACATCTTTAGTTTTTCTTATTTATTATAAATAACACCCTTCTTCTCGAAATGTAAATATATATAATAACCTTATATTAAAAGGTGAATAAGCTATTTTCTTCTGTAATACTGGCATTTACTTTAACAGACAAAATCGTATGAGTGTCAAACATGTTGATGAATGCTAGTGTTTGAATTGAG
The DNA here is from genome assembly GCA_963513935.1 of Aphrophora alni. Taxonomy (NCBI): domain Eukaryota; kingdom Metazoa; phylum Arthropoda; class Insecta; order Hemiptera; family Aphrophoridae; genus Aphrophora; species Aphrophora alni. The sequence goes on from OY740766.1 coordinate 93,021,370, forward strand.
AACTAATTGAAATATGAAGTACATTAATGATACATAGTATTCAATATATAAACTAAATGCAGTAAGCATTAAAATCCAATGCCTGATCCTTGAAGTGTCTGTCCTAGACATGTTTGGTGAGGAGGGTTCCTCTTGTGTCTTTGGTGATGGTGTGTAGTTACTGCAGGAGTGGGGTAAACCAAGAACAGAGAAATATTTGGTTTGGTAATTTCCTATTATTACAAGCCAAAATTTGAATAAGATCAAAATATTTCCTAATAACTGTCACCCCCCCCCCCCCCAGTTTGCCGAACTTCCGGGATCCTGCAGGCACTCTTAATACAAAATAAAGTGATATTGTTTTGTTGCAAAACATAATTACCGGTATTGAAATAGAACCTTTTAAATGGACAGTGAATTTGCGACAAACCACAATGATTCTTTGTTCTGGTTTGGTTTGTACCATTCTCTCAAGTTTATCAGTTTTCAAGTTCAAATATCTCAGTTGTTCCAATCAAATTTTGATAAAATTATATCCTTTAAATAAATGTCCAGAACTACACATAAAATAAAATTATATTTTGTGTATAAAAAGATAATATCATAGTATCTTTGACAATTTCATTTTTATATTTTTTAATTAATTAATTTTAAATGAAGCTGATAAGTTACCCACAGAACCAGAATTTCTTTATACGAAGGATTAAGTATCATTATTAATCATTCTCTCTAATTAGTGTTTGTATGTGATGTATTGTAGCTCCAATACAGCTATGTATTTATTATTCAACTTCCTTGAAACTTAAGCTTGTATTTTTTAAATAAAATGATGAAATATATTTGTACTAACTTAAGAAATACATCTACTCTTTAAGCTTAAATGAAAGATCTTAGAAGATGAAATGTAAAACAAGAATCCCTTATTTCATAAATTCAATTAATTCACTGCAACATGAGTTTATTTAGCTTCGTATTGTCTGAAATCTGTAGCTAAATGAGCAGAATAATATTCGTGAGCTGACTCCACTGGAAACTACAAATCACTAGTTACTTAACTCATCAATATTAACATTATAACAATTGAATGTGTTTAATGTTTGTGACTTTCAACATTATGTTCAAACAATACAACTTTTACCATACCTTTCTTTTGCAGATAAGCAACAGGAGCTGGACCTCCCGTCGCTACGGGTAGATGAGGGTGTTGGTGTAGATACTATAATGGCAGCAAGTAGAGGGGCCACCAAAAAGAAGGAAAGAGGAGGCAGAGTAACACCAATGTCTCATATCTCGGGAGTAAAGCGTCCCCTTACTCATACAAATAGTTTCACAGGCGAAAAGCTACCAAAGTATGGTGTGGAAACACCATTTGAAGATGAACTAGGCAAGGTAGGAACTCCTCTCACTATAAAATATGAACAAATATAGGCTACTTTATGAAGGTTTCAATACAAGCTCAAGTTTAACGGTCTTGGCTGAAAAATGAGCAAGAGTCAAAAAGCTTCTTTTGGTCCTAGTGGTGAACTATATTTTTCGTTATACTGGAAACATTATAAGAAAACAATTTCTAAAAAAATTAATATGTTATTATCTTCAAAAAGTTACACAAGTTTTTAGCTATTACAGCTATTTAGTTTGTGTTAGTGATAACTAACAATTGCTTTCCATTGTCATTCTTTGTATTTTCTGACATTTTCCGGACTCATTAAAAATACAGCAATAAACTAAAATCGATGGTAACAGCTGTTTCATAGGTTATTTACAATCAAGAATATCAGTTGTTTTTATAGATTCATTATAATCGTTAATTAATTTGTATAAATGAAGTAACAGCTGACGACCTCAACCTCAGCTGATGTTTTTAGGTCCTAGGACTAAATAGAACAACTTTAGCATCTCAATGCATGTATTGAAAACAGCTTTTTTTAAAGCAGACTGTCGAAAACATGATTTTAAAACCTTTTTCGGTTTAAAAATTAATTAGAGTTTGGAGTTTTGAAAGAAAAGAAAAACCGGGATACTTGTATTATAATAATTACTTAGGAAATAAAGTATCCTCCAATTAGACTCTGATAATCCAAACATTACTTCTCCATATACCTCTAATAAGGACATGTAGATTACAAACGTTTTGTTTTCCTTTTTTCTATCTTTATCATTATGTGTAAGTATGTTTAATAGTTTCAAGTTTTTAAAACTTACTTTGTGTTTATTATTGCTTTAGCCTACATTAAGAAAAATAAAATAGAAGTTTTCCCCCATAGTATGATTAACAAACCAATACAAAACACTATATTGATCAATACATTGGTTTACCTATTAAAGAAGTAATTTAGTGGAAATATACAGTAAAATTTGCTGAAATAAGAGTTATTTTCCTACTGCATAAATGAAAATGTCAGTTTGTTTATGTACTTCATATACTCATAATTTCAATTAATGAAATGACCATTACCAAACAATTGTACTACATTTTAACAGACACTCGATATTTTAAAATTGAACAATATTTTAGTGTCAATATATATATATTATAGTATAGTAAATACTGTATTCTAGTTTTGTAGTTATTTGATAATGATAGATTGTTCATATTATTAATATAGTTAATCAGACATTTACCATTATTATGTATATAAAAACTATAAATATAGTTTTTAACGTTGTAGTTAACTAAACAACATTTAGAGAGTATAAATCAACTCATGTTATCAAGTGTAATCCTAAAGCATAAAAGTTAAGAGCAGTAATTTTTAATTTTTGTAATTAAAAGTAAACTATATTTATTATGTTTTTGGAATGAATGTTATCCTATCTCTTGTATAAATACCAGACATTTAATGTACTGAATATTATTTAAGTTTTCTTTTTATAAAATTCTTAAATTATATCAACATTCAAACAACAAAAAATAGTTCTAGGTTAATACATTAGTCTTTCATTCAGTTTGGCAGAGCGGGCTACATTTGAACTGTAATTAAATTTTAGATGTTTTTCCTCTGCATTGCAGCGATACTCCTCTGGGACTTCATTTTCTCTGTGTGAAACAGTCCTTTTATTTTTTCTGTTTCAATGTATGTTTTACAAAAGGCTAGATAAAATCTGGAAGAAAATCTATTTATATCTCCCCCTTATTTTAGAAAACATATGGATGGTTATATCACCTCCCTTTACATATCCTTTTTCTACCACTCCTCTTTTTCTCTCACATATACATTGCTATGCTGTTAATAAAATGAATTTCACATTATTGTAAAACTCAAATACCTAAACTTTGAGTGTTAAAAATCACAAATGATTGAAGCTAAAAAAACATTACAAGCCATTCAATATGTTAAATTGTCTGACTTATTCATCATAGATTCCTTGGTGAGCTTTAAGATTATGAGATAATATATAAACACCCACTAACAAATGATGAAGTAATTTTCAACAAATAAGCATCACCTTTCAGTATAGTTAGTTCATGGAACATATTTGAACTAAACTGTTAAAACTTTAAAAATATAAGTAAAAACACTTCTATATTTTAAAAGTACATACATTAAAATTAATATATTTTTTTAATCTATCAAAAGTAACAGCTTATATAGTAATAAATTAAATATTTGATAAAACATATCTTTCACCTACATTTATACATATACCTTTTCATGTTTCATATGGATTGTAATGTTTATTTAGATTGTACAACTTGTCACACAGGTTATTATAAGTTTTCCTATTAGGCTATAGTACAAATAAATTTCTTAAATGTACTTAACTTTGTTTATACAAAAATAAATTCTTAAACTCAAACCCTAATTTTAATGAGTTCCATTTAACACGAAATATATGTTGGTAGTTGGTTTCTTGGTTATTATTTTTAATTTAACAAAATGTTGAGTTTGTTAAATTAAAACTAATATAACTGTTTTGAATTAATAATAATATAATAATAATAATAATAATAATAATAATAATAATAATAATAATAATAATATTATGATATTAATAATATAATATCAACATTTGGTCAAACATTTAATATCAACATAACATCAAAATTGAAATTTATGGTGACGAATAATTTTTATTGGTTAATATTTTGTTTAATGGGTGTGTGAGAAAGTTTATGCAATGTTTTTGCACTATTTATTGTAAGACATTTTAAACATATTTTTTCCAATGGTTTATTATTATTGTTATATTATTTGTTTCTTGCAATAACTAATTATAAAACAATCAATTCTCTTTATCTCCAGAATATCTGATTCTTATATATTTGAATTTTTTATTTTTTTATTTTCAGACATTGGGAGAAATCGATAGATGGGGGATTGACATCTTTAGGATATCAGAGCTTTCAAATAACAGACCTCTTACAGCTGTCGCCTATTCAGCTTTCCAGGTAAACTATTATATTTTTTAAAAAGCACATTCTGATTTTTCCTTACTGTTAACATACTCACAAAATATTAATTTCAAAAAATAACCCATTACTAAGTAGAATTAAACTTACATATTACGCTAAAACTTACCTTAATTTAATCTTATGCATATGATTTATCTATAGTATATTATTTAAGCTATTGTTTTTATTGTTTATTTTTCTGATAAATATTATAGCGAAATATAAAATGTTTATTATAATTTCAAGTCTTTTTTATGAAAACAATTTGGAATTTCCCATATTGAAAAATATGGAAGAAGATATATTTATATTTTATATTTCCACGTGTAATGTTCGTTTTTGTTTATTTTCTTTTAGGATGATCAACCAGGATAACTGGTAATTGCATAAATAATTTTTCCAAAGTCTATACTGAAAATAATCTTTTAATCTTTTTCAAACAAAAATTAGAAATCCCAGCAATATTTCATTGATATTCAGGAATGACATTTAAATATAAATTTCCACTGTACTTAGCTGGAGTTCAGAATCCCAGGACCATGTCTGTCTTCACAACAAGGAATTTTCACACACAGAAAGTTCACATAACATCCTGCGACAGCAGAGCGAAACCGTAAAACCTAAAACTTGTATTATCATTTAGCGGAAAGATAGATAGAACTACAAGCTTAGCTACCTGGCAAAAGACTGACTCAAAACAGAACTCTCCCCTTGACCGTGGGCTTAACCTTTACCCTAGCTTAGTACAGTAGTTACAGGTCATTTTAAATCTTTATGTGACTGGAACATACCCCCCACCACTGAAAATCTGTTAGTTCATATAACTGGTTTCTGGCTCCGATAAAATTAGTTCCACAATCAGATAACACCAATGAACAAAGTCCTCTTCGAACTAGAAAACGTTTGAAAGCGTTGAGAAAAGCCGGAGTTGAAAGTTCTGTTACTAGTTCGATATGTATTGCTTTCACTGCTAAACATACAAAAATACATATGTATGCTTCTTTGTCTTTACTCCTCTTCTCCTTATAGGTATTATTGGGTAAGGACCTGCATAGTCCACTCTGCAGTGGGCAAATGCTTTAGCTTGTTGAACTCGAAGTTGAGCAGAGGCGCTATCTTGGGATAAACTGTTTGAGGTTTATCTTTGAAGCAAATATTGCACTGCTTCAACCGTCGTCTAACTTGGTTGCAGATTGAGATGATCCCATACTTCAAGTGGAGTAATAAAATAACTAAGTGAGCTCCTGTGTATAAGTTTTCTTGGCGGCAATGATCTATTAAGAGATCTACATTGGTTATTTTTTGGTAGTAGAATAGGGTGGCGTTGGTTGTGAGGTAAATCTGAATTCTGCAATCTACCTCCTACTCTTAGCAATCCATCTTCTATGAATGGATCCAAGTGGCGTAGATTTTTTTCACAAGGCTCATTATTTTTCAAATTGTCTATTGTGTTTTTAAAATGAGTATCTTGAATATGTTTTATCCACATCTCCTCTGCTTTGTTCAGGTCAAATATTGTTATTGGTAAATCTTTAACGGGTTTACGTTATAAGAATCTTAAGACATACATAGCAGTTTGCTTTTAGCAGTTTTTTGTATGTTGACACTCTCTCTAAGAGACAATCCAAAACAAAAGGCTCATGATTTATGGTTCCAACAATTGTCTTAACTTTGACTTCTTGACTGACGAGTTCTAGTGGCGTGTCTTCTGGTGTTATTAATGGCCAGTTTCGTTCATCTAAGATCACCCATGATAGTCCTAAAAATCACAAAGGGTGATCACTTAGCGCCTTGGATGCCAAGCCTCTGCCCTATTTTTTTGCAACATTCTGGCGTAATCACATGTGACTAGCTTCCACTGTCAATGAGAGCTCTTAGCGAATGCGGGTTTCCGTGATCATCATAAACTGTCACCTGTGCTGTAGCTAGTAACACCTGTGCTGTAGTTGGTGATGAGTCTTTTCTTAATGATGAAGAACAAAGCATTTGACTAACCGTATCAGCAATTAAATCTTCTGCCAAAACTGGTTTCTGTGATTCTGAGGATGTGATGTTCAATTTTGGCGATGAATTATGTGGAAGTGATAGTTTCTGTGTACAAGAGAGTTATGTTTGCATTTGCAGATAGTGCAAGAATATTTTGATTTACATTCGGCTAGTCTATGACTGTTAACTATGACTGCTTAATTGAAACAAGCTTTAAGTTTTTTTAACTATTATCCAACGTTCATCCACCGACTTCTTGTGAAACCGACAACTATACAATTGATCTTTATTTTTTAAACAGAGGACACAAAGATTTCCATTTTTGTCATACATAACTTTATTAGAATTAGGTATTGGATCACTTTCATAGTTTTGGCTAACAAAAGATTGATAATTTTTTGAAGGATTATTAACAACTGGTTTGATAGCTGTAGATCTCTTACTTCTACTTAATATTTTTGCTTGTTCTCAAATTCTCAAAGTAGAAATTCTACTAGATTCTCAAATTAAGGCATTTCAACTTTTCGAAAGGTCCTCTCAAACTGGGGATTTGTTTCTGGATCAAGTTTTTTCAAAGCAATGTGCAAAAAAATTAAATTTAACAAATCTGTTATATTTAATTGTTTTAAGGCCGAAACTGACTCGACAAAATGCTCTAAAAAGGAATTCAGAGATTTTTCAGACTCATTAGTAATGGGTTTGAAATCAAGTATTTTAGTTAGATAAGTAGAAGCTAACCGTCTCTTATCATCATAGCGTGAAACTAGAGACTGATACAATGTCTGATCATTTTCTGCCGTAAGTAAAACTCCCGTGCAAATAGATTTTGTGGAACCTTGCAAATGTGTGACTAAGTAATTAATTTTTTCTAAGTCCAATAAGGATTCATTTTTGTGTATAAGTTTTCGAAACAATTGATAAAAGACCAGCCATTTTTCCTGTGACCCATCAAAGTTACATATTTCCATTCGGGGAAAACAAGGCATTGCTTTAATATTAACTGCACTTTTCCCTCTTTGACCTTCTTCTTTTTTAGCATGTGCGTTCTCCAAAGCTGTTAAATTAGAGTTAATATAGTTACACATTTCATCTATACTGTTGAGTGATGCAAAACTCGGCACATAATTTTGATCAATTTACAATTCAAGTTCATGACATAAATCAAGAGCGTCTGCAAATTTACTAATAGATCTAGCATGTATCATAAACTTCTGCTGAATATCTTTATAAGATAACTTCCTAGTCATATCATATATATTTGTTGTACTTGAATAAATGCATTTTCTTTTTTAGCTTTTACAACTTAAAAAGATTTAGCCATTGTGACTTTAACCAAAATCTAAATTAAACACAAGTTACAAAATATTCAAAATTATTAAACACAATCACTCTAATAACAATAATAACAGTTAATTTTAGTTCTACAATACTTATTCTAATATGCCAAATATAATACCAGTACTAAGGATCATTTTTCATAGAATAATATATAATAACTCTTCTATGTATAGACTATACAAACAAAGCAATTACTCAATAAACAAGTGAATCAGGTTGTTCAAATAAAGATATATACATCTTGTCATATTTTTAAAGTTATAAAACTTATCTCTGTTGTATACCATAATTTTCTTCCATATTTGAAATCCTTACTTCTTTCTTCTTTTTTTTAAGAGCAAATTATGAATTATAGTAATAAAATTATGTTACTGTATAAGACTAATATTCCCAGGGCCGTCGCGTGGTTTGTGGGAGCCCAAGGCGAAGTTGAAATCGGCGCCCCCCCCCCTTAAAAACCCCCGTATTTTGTCCGTTCCAGTTTTGGTTCGGGGGGATAAACCCTAGCTCTTTAGAGCCATTCCATTATCCACCACCTATGGACCCGCCGTGTTCCGGACTGGAAAAACCGGCAGATATAAATAAAATCATCACGGACCACCCACCCTCCCCTACATATTTTATATACATACATTTTTATTTACATTTGATTTATTTATTTACATAATTTTATATTTCATTCTCCGTTAATGTCTTTAGTGCTCTTTCTTGTAGTCCATAAATTCAAACTTTAAACTTTGAAAGGCATTCGCCTGGCTTTCGCATTAGCAAAAGTTCTTAAAATTTCTTTGAAGTCTAAGTTTTTTGCTGTGTCATTCTCTATTGAAAGAATGGCGAGAGAGTTCAGCCTTTCCTGTGCCATTGTAGAGCGCAAATACGTTTTTATGAGCTTAAGTTTACTAAAGCTCCGTTCGGCACTAGCAACTGTCACGGGTATTGTTAGTAAGACTCTTAGTGCGACCCACAAGTTTGGGAACAAATCTGTACTGTTTGTGGTTTTTATCTTACACAATAGATCTTTTGGTGAGACTTTGATGTTCTTTTGGTTTCCATGATCCAAAATCGAACTTACATGTAAAAGTTCATGATACAGCTCAATGCCGTTTATATCTGACACTTTGGTTATTTCGTCTGTTAAATGTATTTCAAGGTCCAAGCAACTTTTTTTTAGATCTTCTTTTCCTGGAAGTTGAGCATCATCAACATTACTCAAAAATCCCCACATTTTTCGGTGTTCCTTCAACGCAGATGATCTTTTCTCAAGTGAGGCCAGAACGTTATCTACTAATGGATAAAAAACTTCTCTTGTAAAGGTTTCTTCAGATGACGATTGCACTTCCTCAGAAGACTCATACAAAAATACGCGTTTTCTTTTTCGAATCCTTTTCTCGGAGAAAACAGGTTCTATACCAAGTTCGGCTGCTATTTCTTTAGCTGAGATTACTGCGTCCACATATCCAGTCTCTCTAAACCTGTTTAAAAACTCCAAACACTTGTTGAACTTCTCAGAACAGTCACTGATATCTACATCTTTACCTTGAATGCTTTTACTGATCAAATTAACTTCAAACAGAATTTCATTCCACAAAATCAGAGTTACGATGAACGAAAAGTCTTCCATCTGACTAATCAAAGATTGAGCTTCAGAGGCTGTTTGGGGGTCATCTATTTTGTCGCCTAACTCAACCAACGCATCTCTGACTTCCACATATTGGTATCTGACAGCTTGAACAGCACTTATGCGAGCTTCCCAACGCGTTTCACACACTTGCTTTAAAGTAAGTGCTTTAGTATGGTCGTTTATTATACACCAGCGCTTTGTTGAACTTGAAAAGATGGTAAAGAGTCGTTGTAGAATACCAAATAAAGACGTAGACTTAACTGATGATTTTGCTCCATCAGCAATCACTAGGTTTAGGCTATGGCATCCACAGGGAATAAACACAGCCGAAGGGAATTTTTCCAGTACTCGGGCTTGAACTCCATTATGTACACCTGCCATATTAGCGCCATTGTCATATCCTTGACCTCGACAGTTGGTCATGTTCAAACCACACTCTTCAATTTCTTTGAACAATAAGTCAGCGAGAGCTTCTCCAGTAGTTCCTTCGGCAACTCGATAGGCTATAAAACTTTCTTCTATTTTGATTTTCCCATCTTCATCTTCAGTGACATAGCGAATCGTTAAAGAAACTTGCTCCTTGTGACTTATGTCTGGAGTACAATCAAGGATAACGGAAAAATATCTGGCTTCCTTTATTTTAGTCAAGATGCTTTGCTTTACTGAATCACCTAGTATAGTTAGTAGTTCATTTTGTATTGACACGCTTAATAAATGAAATTGTGTTTCTTTTTCAGTTATACGTCTTAAGTGTTCCATTAGTACAGTATCAAATTTCCCTAAAAGTTGTACAAGTCCAAGGAAGTTCCCATTATTTTTGGTAAAAACTTTGGCAGATGACCCACGAAACCCCATATTGTGCTCTGCTAGAAATAAAGTAATTTCTACTAACCGACGCAACACTTCTGCTGAACGCTGAGCCTCAGTTTCAATTTGCCTTATGATGTGCTGATTAATTGAAGTGTCTCCTTTAATTCTTTTTTCTGCTTCAAACCATTCAGCCATATTTTTGAAATGATCTGGTGACAACTCATGGGATTTTAAACGGTCTGTCAAATTTTTCCAGTTATTAAAACCCATTGCTTGTCCAAAATTTGACTTTGATGATGGATTAAATAGCCTACAACAGAAACAGTAGACAGCATCCGATTTTTCAGAATAAATCAGCCATCTCCTTGATATTCTTTCTCCGTTTTCCAAAATCCGATATCGAGATTGGTTTGAAAAGTGCCTACCGTCGTTATTTTTTGGGTAATCACGGTCTTCTTTAAAATATTCAGTCGGCCCTTTCAAAATAAGTTCATCACGGTGAACATGGAGAACACGCGCTGGCCACGTTGATGGATCTGAAGTTATCACCGGCACCTGATCTGGTTCAGATATTAATTCAATTTCAGTGTCTGTTGACAGTGTTATCACTATTTTATTGTCACTAGAACTATCACAATCACTGTAGTCACGATCGCTTGTAACGGTATCATCAGCAGTACGGCCAGTATGGGAAAGTACAGGCACAAATTCTGTGTCTTTGGCCTCTTGCTCTTGAATGCTACTTTGTGAGGAAGAACTACAGCTTGATACAAACGTAGTACTGATCTCAACAACGGGAACATTTTGTGTCGTATTGGTTTTAAAAAAATTTGTTAGTTTTGGCACTTTACTTAACAAAGCCTCGTTCGCTAACTCACTTTCCTTGTTCAACCTTCTCCTTTGTGCCCCTGACAACTTTTTCGACATAATAATGCTTGAGTTTTCAACTAATATCACATAACTTAAATCTAAAGGCACCACACCATACACACGCACTGTGTGGACTGTCACTATTACACTATACGCTTATACACTTCACAAGTTCACAACAACGGTGTCTGACGCGTACTGAATGCAGCCAGCGACTGACTGACAAGTGACGACTGGTTGAGTTTAGTGTAATAAGTTGAGGGGAGGGGGGGCGCCGGCGCGGCGCGAGCCGCTGTGAGTGTGGTGAGTCATGACAGCTTTGGATTCGTATCAGTGATTTGTTTAGCAGTGCAGCGCTGCTCGTCGGTATACACAGTTGCTGAGACTGATAAATCTATTACATTACCAGTTATGCATAGACAGAATTTTACGTACTCAGTAATGCATCAATTTTATAATACAGAGTTCAAAACAGTTGTCAAAGTGCTTATAAATAAAAGTAGATAACACGTGCATGCATTTTTTTTTTTACCCCCGCTCGGTGGCGCCCCCTGGATTGCGGCGCCCAAGGCGACCGCCTCGGTCGCCCCACCCACGCGACGGCCCTGAATATTCCTATAGTAATAACTTGAAGTCCCTTTACACTGCTTTATAAATAAATTGGTATTTATTTAATGTAAGAAATTATGTATTTAGTGAAATACATATCCGGCATTGGTTCAATAAACAAAATTTATTATTATTACTTTATGTAAAGTTAACCCAAGTAATATAATAATAGTAATCTAAAAAATGTTAATAAATATCTTAGTTGATATGTAACTTACAAACAAGCTCATTATGTTGTACAAAGATGAATATCCGAATTTGAATCCTTTCTTTATTATTTACCTGTATTGTTTGGTATTTTGTTATAATTGCCTAATTTATGTTAATTTATATAGGTTAGTCTTGTAGTAGATAAAACTTAAGTTTCTATCATTAAAACAACTTAATACATTTTCTTACAATCTTTGCTGTTGGATAGTTTGGAAAAATAAATATATATTTTTCATTTTATTTATTTTTCTTATTTTTTAATTAATTTTCTTTCTTAATGTCTTATATTTTATGCTAACCAGACTAATTAGGACAAAAAAACTGCCATATCACAGAAAAAAAACTAAGGTGTACCCAAACCTGGTCATCAGTGTAAAAGATGTTATATTAATTTACTTTTTTATGAACAAGTAGCTACTCATCTTAATTTTAAAATGTAATTCTTTAGAAGTAATTATAATTGCACTATTGGGTTTTACTTGAATGAATTGTGTACAGTTGCATTGTTTCCTTTCAAGTTTTAATTACATCAAGTCAAACTAATGTAAAACCAGTTTCAGTGCTTAACTAAGTATGACATTCCATTAAACTATTTAATAACTCTTCAATATTTATTTTGTATTTTGTATCTTCATTAAAAATTATAAATTAATTTGAAGGTATAAATATTTTAAAAATAATATTACACACTTAATAACTTTAAAAATAAACTTATTGTTTAATGTTGTAGCTGCTACTCCTGTTTTATAAGAACAACATCTTTTTACTCATGCTGTTTTTAAATTGCATTGTCAGATTGATAAAGTTTGTTTCTTACATCTATTTGATGTTGACTCCTCAAAGGTACTTTGAAAAATGTAGTCAAAATCCCTGAAATATAACAATAGTAATCTAATAAAATATTATTTCCTCTGGGTAAAAACTAAATTCATTAGGTTTCCCTCCTTTTTTTCTTTTATTTAATCTGTATGTTGGATCTTATAAATTATATTGCATTTATAATACGTGAAATTAGCTGCAAATGTCTCATTGTTGGTGATCATAAACTATTGCACGATGATTTAGAAATTAAAATTACAATTTATCACCTCATAGACCTATTAGATGGAAAAAGCGAAAAATGCCAACAGTAAGACTCTATACCTGAGGTCTCCAAACTACAGCCCGCGGGCCAAATTTGGCCTGCCAGAATCATCAATCCAACCCATGACTCCTCGGGTCGTCCCCTGACATTAAAAACAACTGCATTACACACTGAAAGATAAGTAAAAACGTTATATAAACATATACTAAATCTCAATTTTTTTGTCTGTCCCCATTCAAAAGATATTTCAGTGGTTCCATATTTTTTTAATTAAATGTATACAGTATTCATATACATCAGTATATACATCAGATCTATGTAGTACATACTGTTTTAGTGTTCAAATAACAAATTATATTATATAGTCAAACAGATAGCATAACGTTTAAATTATATAAATAAAAATTATTATATTTTCTTTCATTAAATAAGGTATCATGTTAACTTTATATTATCAATTTTGTTTAATTTAGTGTTTGATATTATGTATTAATTGTATATAAATTTGATATTTTCTATACATTTGATTTTGAATTGGTTTTTTTACAGTCAAGAGAATTGTTAAAAACGTTCATGATCCCAGCTAAAACATTTGTTCAGTTCATGATGACGTTGGAAGATCACTATGTTAAAGACAATCCGTTCCACAATAGCACTCATGCAGCTGATGTCACTCAGTCAACCAATGTCCTGCTCAACTCCCCAGCATTAGAGGTAAAATTGCCATAAAATACATAATTTATTTTATAAATCAAAATATTATTAGCTTAATTTTAAGATATTCTCAACTTGATAAGAAATAATGTAATCAAAACATCTTGACCAGCAGTATTCAATTTATAGTTAGTAGATAACTCTTATCTGACTTCCACTGCACATTTGAAAAACTATTTTTATTCTGGTTCAGTATTGTTATCATAAACATTTTCATAAAATTGATAATGATTTAAAATATGTTGTTTCAGTGTTAAAAATTATTGTAACTTAAGTTAAAAGTATATGTGATGAATTTTAAAATATAAAATTTTGTCTTGGAATGGTTTCAAATACCTTCCCAATTGAGAGTTTAGAATCTTAATTTTGTATTCCCTGTTAAATTTATAGTTCTTATTGAACATTATTATGTTCTAAATATTATTAATAATAATCTTCTTCTGTTGTTCAGTCTGTGTTCACACCACTAGAGATCATGGCAGCACTCTTCGCAGCTACTGTCCATGATGTTGATCACCCTGGACTTACAAATCAGTTCCTCATAAATTCAAGTAAATATAATAAAACAAACACATTATTGTTAAATTAGAATTTAAAGTTAGGTGTTTTTATACTTTTAAAAAGATTATTAAGTAACTGTAAGATAATTTCATTTCCAATATAACTCCAATTTTTAAAAGGTGTTTAATTGCTATGGTATAAACTATTAAGCTAGGGGATAATGTGTTCAATATTAGGAGGTATTTATTTATTTTAATATATATTTTTCAATAATCTCATAGTCATATCTTTTTAGATATATATATAAAAGTACTGACACTAGTCTATACTGAAAAAATAGCCGTTACAAAATGTACACAACACAAACAATTATTTTATCAGAGTGTGTGAAATACTAGCTGAATAAGACTTTTATCTACTACTAAAATAAATTATTACCTTTTCACTCAATTTAATTTTGTAATAAGGACAGGCTCAAAGTAAATTTTTGAATAATATTTATGGAATTACATTAATCTAATTAACCTTTTAGGAACTGTACTTTAAACAGTTAACCTTCTATTTTTCTGAAATTATACTGTATTGTGCCATTTAAATTTAGATTCTAACACCACTAAACGTGTTTGTAAATTTGGTATATTGTTAGAGTAAGTATTTGTTTAAGAGATTAATAATACATTTTATTACCTTAGATTGAATCAGATCATTAAATATATGTAAGCTCATATTTAATACACTTAATTTATGTTTGATTTGTGTTTACAATAATTAAAGTTCAAAATTTGTTTATTGTTATACAAAGGGTATATCTAGAAAGTAAAATCCGATGAGCTATTAAAAAAAATATATATATACTTCCAAACTGTTTTTATTATGGTACATGTTTGTTTCTGCTTATAACAACAGAAAATTTGCTTATCATGATGAATTGGTCAGATATTTATTGTTTATATTTGTCTGAAATTAGACTGTATTTGCTGTGTTTAAATTTAGATTCTAACACCACTAAACCTGTTTGTAAGAGTAATATATGTATAAGAAATTATTTTATAAATACACTAAATTTTAGTTTAATTTATTACATTTACTTAAAAAATTAAAGTTTGAAATTGGTTTATTGTAATAATTACCTTTTGTTTATTTTAATATATAGGATATCCAGAAAATAAGTTCCAATGAGCTATTAATAAAAACAAACAATATACTTCCTAACTGTTGTATTGCTATTTGATGCTGCAATTAAAAATGGTTTTATTGGGGGGGGATTATATTATTAATATATATAAATTTTGTTAAAGCATTTGTAATCCCCGAGATGGGATTGCTCTGCCAGGTGCAGTTCACAGTTAAAGGTTTTGACACATAATTATTCTACTACCCTAGCCATCTTTGATGAACACTAATTTAATAAACCAAAACTTACATTGCAACACTTAATTTTATATGATAGGAGGAAATTGTTCAGATGAACTTTATCACATGACTAGTATCCCATTAATAGGCCTAGTAGATGGGTTTAAACCATATTAAGCCAATTTGCGAGTGCACTTCTCATTAAGCCCCATCGGGGTCCTAGCGTTGACCTTTCGAAGGACTTAACCGAACATTTTGCAACAAATTAGCACAATTATAAACTAATTGAGGCATAACTCAGAAACATCTCCTGGCATTTTGACTTACAGTTTCACACAGTTTGTTTGTTTGACTTGTTGTTTTCGTGTAACCCCCAGATGTTGGAACACATGAAAATCACTTGATATGATTTCTGAACTGTTGGGGGTGGGGGAGATTATCTAACTGATCCTAGCTGCTGATAGTTAAGAAATGTTGAGTTGTGGTGGCACTATGAATCAACATACACCCTTCATAAGCATACTATATTGCTATCTCTAGATTGCATGATGAAATTTCTTAAGCTTATCACAATAAACACTGCGATAAGAAATCTTAATTAAAGACTGTGGACATGATCTCCTGAGTAAAAAAGTAAGTATGTTGGTGAAATTTTGTCCTTAATGGCGATAAAGTTTGTCTCCACTTCATGACCTGTTGCTACAATTCAGAGGTTGAGTGCAACACCCATGTTTCATCTCCAATAACTATATGGCTCAAGAAGCCATCTCTTCCATACTAAATCATTTCAGAAAGGCATTGCCTTGCCATTTCATTTTATGTTGAACGTGACAAAATGCTCAGTCATCTGTTCTCTGAAATATTCTCATAACTTCTTGCACCAAATCTTCTTTCCACAAAGATGGTCGACAGCTTTCTATTAATAATTATGCACATTTTCACATCCTTCATTAAAAAATTTCACTTATCTTCATACCATCTTATATACCATTGAATCACTCATTGTATGTTTTCCATAAACATCACAAATTTATGAATGATTCTTTACATTCAGAAACGGATCACAGACTGCATTTCACATTTGGTATGCATCTTGATTTTCTTAAACATTATAAACACACACCACAATGTGTAAGCACTGGTCAAATGTCTGAAAATGGTATCAGTTCCTTGCCATTGAGTTAACTAACTTGGCAAGCTTGTGCAACATTCCAGCGATATTGGTAATAATTAAAAACACTTTCCTAATATCTCTTGTACATATAAATCTTATCTCCATCTCCCACCTTTATAAATACTTATTTTAGTAAGAATAATAATACTAATAGAAACCTTTAATTAATTTCAGGTTCTGAACTGGCTTTGATGTATAATGATGAATCTGTATTAGAAAACCATCACTTAGCAGTTGCGTTCAAACTATTACAAAATGAAGGATGTGACATCCTTATAAACCTTACCAAAAAACAGCGCCAAACACTTCGAAAAATGGTTATTGACATGGTAAAAAATAATTTATTACTTCTTTTATTAATTTATCTTTAACTTAGTATTTTTAATTAATGTAATCAAAGAAAAATATGTGGCTATATATAACTTAATTTCCAACATCTTACCACATAAATCAATTTCTCGTCTCTTTCACACTTCACATCATATGTTATGAGATTATTTTTAATATTGCTTTACTGTTCTTAATTTGAAGATGCAATATTATTATTTTTTGTCCAGGTACTTTCAACTGACATGTCAAAACACATGAGTCTCTTAGCAGACTTGAAGACTATGGTTGAAACTAAGAAGGTTGCTGGATCTGGTGTTTTACTTCTAGATAACTATACTGACCGAATTCAGGTAATTTTGTATGATTAATCATGTATATTGTGTTTTATAAATATATACAGTGATTTCATAATCTCTGTTTGCCTCTATGTTTTATCCATCAATAACCATCATTTATACAATATTAGGATGAACCGATTTTATACTCTGTACTAAGAACTCATAAGTACACATGTATATACATAATTTTATATATTTTAAACATTAGTTCTAAATATTACCAATGTATAGCATATTTTATTCTTTTTAATAAAATTGCATCTTTATTAAATATGTATTTAGTTCATTGTTAATTTTAGTTTCAGATTTCCTCTGAATCTGAATATTTTAGAAATTTGTGTATATTTAGTTGTCCTATTGCATCTTTTTGATTATAATTAATCGAATTTATAATTATTTATCAATAAAATCAATTCTAATCAAAAATAATATGATATGAAACTAATGTGGTTCATTTCAATTTGTAACATAAACAAACAAATTTGTTTTTACCAAACACACAAACTCAGTCCCTCTCAAAATTTTCTCTGACAAATTAAACGTGGCTGATTTCAGTGGATATAAATAGGATATTTTTAATGTTTTCTAAACTATGCTACTACTTAAGTAGCACAATGGCTTCGTGTTATGCATTTTTTTTTAAATCATTTAAAATCATTTTCTTGTTGTAAGTGTTTGTTGTAAATACTAATGTAGACGTGTAGATAAAATTTAAGGACTTTTGGTACATTTTGCAACAATATAGTTATAAATAAATAAATGTAGTTCATCGAAAGATATGTAGGGCACCAACTTAATTTCTACCTCCTTCCTGAAAAACATACAAATATTATGACATACTTGTTACGATTTTCTATTCTTGTTTCTTTATTGATTGTTATTTCTAATTACTGGTTCCTTTATTATAAGCCTTACCAAAGCACTAATACTCAATATAAGAAATGTTGATATTCCTCTTCAGTTACTTAATCCACACCACAATCTAATTTATCTTTTTAAATTTTATCACTAGTGTCTAGTCTAATTAGTTCCTGAGGAAAACAAGCAAACTAATTTTCTATTTTGAAATACTTATGCTTTAAAAAGGTATCAAAATAATATATAGATGAAAAGCTTTTTCAAATATTATAAGCTATCAAAAAAAATATATGAATAATTTCTGGACACCTCATGATATGATTCTTACAAAAGTTCATATTTGCAGGTATTGGAGAATCTTGTTCATTGTGCTGATCTAAGTAACCCTACAAAGCCATTGCCATTATACAAACGATGGGTGGCACTTCTCATGGAAGAGTTCTTCCAACAAGGAGATAAAGAAAAGGAAGCCAACCTAGACATCAGTCCGATGTGTGATAGACATAATGCTACAATTGAAAAATCACAGGTATATCATAATTTAAATCCTTAAATATTAAATTGATTATCTCATTTTCACTTAACTAACATATATACATAATACAGAGTAACATATACGATGGGTCAAAAAATCTCTTTTTAGTTTTTTGTAAAAAATTCCATTTTGATGTCCCTGAGAAAGAAAGAAGGCTTTGAGATTGATGTACAAACAATGTAAAAGCATCTGTACTGTGCCTTACCAAACAACAAGTAAACTGTTTTGATTAACTTTCATAGATGACTATATTTAGGGTATGTACCAAAGCTTTAATATTGATGTACAAACAATCTAAGGGCATCTGTATCATAAAATGGGGTGAATAGGAAGACTTTTTGATCTTTCTAACTCTGTACAATTTTTAAAGTAAAGTATAAATTATAATGTCTCAAAATGTCGGCTTGGTTTCTTCTGTAAAACCCATCTATCAAAACAAAAAATTTATACTGTTTACAAAAATTTCACATTGTAAACTTTGATCAAAGCATAGTCATTTACTGAAAAGTTACTTGGTCTTTTGTTAAATTCCATCTCACTCTCTGTCGTAGACAAAAAATAAATCACTGTCACTGCTTTCGTGAATTGAATAGTTGATATCAAAGTCTACTTTGAAAGAAAATTCGTCCTCTGAGTTTCTTGCATTTTTCCTTTTTTGGTGTTGTAGATGTTTTTTTCTTCCTGGTACCAGTATCAACATTGGATGTAGAAGGTTGAAGCTCACTTGATTAACGGTCAATTAAAAATATGTAATACCCACACTTTTTCCTGGAATTACAGAAACTATTACCCTTTTTATCTTAGGCTTAGTTGATTCCGAATGATGTAGAGCCCTTAGCAGTTCTTTGAAACTTTCATCAATAGCTTCAACACGCAGCTCTTGATTTTAAAAGTATTGACTTTAAAGTATTGATTTAAAAGTATTGACTTCCGATTTAAATAAACGAGACCACATTTTTTGAACTCAGGCAACACATTTTGGGGTTTTAGACTGTCAAAGAGTCATCTCAAAAGGACTGAAAATCTGTCTTTGGGTACAATTGCCTTCTTTCCAGGTCCATTTCTCCAATCTTCAAGAATTGTTCGCCACGCCATTTTATTAGGGGGGAAAAAAGCCATATCCAATGGCCATGTCAGGTGTGTGGAGTTACTTGGCAAGAACACAGTGAATGACAAGTTGTCTCCAAATAGAATTTTTTTACCATCTAATTTCTTTGATTAAGGTATGGCAATAGTGTCGATCCAATTGGCGAAACAAAAAGAGTGGAACCATCTTGACTTGGAATGGTTTCATCTAGAATCCACCAACCCTCCAACTGTCATACATGTGTTGTGCTTTGTGTAAACATATGGAGGTAATATCTTACCATCATCTGATGCGGCAAACTTACAGAAGTGCATGACATACTTGAATTTGTTACTTGTTCCGGATATTTGCAGCCTCTTCTTGTTTATTATCAATTTTTTTCCAGTATCATCCTTCAAGTTAGTTTCTTCGTAGTTCACAATGTTACATGTTGGGATATACTTCAGTTCCTGGCTAAGGTTACCAAAATAAGCTATTGTTTCTAGTGACACAATACCACGAGATCGTTTGATCTTCTGACACATTCTTAAAGACAATTGATTTCTATGACATTTTAAAAAGCTATAAACAAAATCTCGACCTGACAGGTTGTTGACAAAAAAATGACAACAAATATTGTAACTTTCTTTGTTATAAAACGGGCTAGATCAGTATTTCCATACCCACTAAAACACATATACCTTTATTCCCAGCCAATCTAGAAAAAAATAATAGATTTTCCTTTTGCGTCATACTACTAGTATTGTATCACTTCTTAAAGTAAATGTTGAAGTTTTGTTCCTATTTAACCTTCTATTCCTATTCATATTCACCCCGTTTTACAAAACATATTATGGGTTACAAAACAAATTACTGAAATAATTTTTATTAAATTTCATAGGCCACTATATTTAGTCTATATCCCAAGTGAGGCAAACGTGCGCCCTGGATATTTGATATGACCAAACGTTTGCACCTCTTATGATTCCGGGCGGAGGGTTTAGTTAAACGTGCTAGGAGTTAACTATTAAATATATTTCAACATTAATTAACGCTTAGTCTCAACCCAACTAATCACCATGTTCACAGCCAGCTTATGATAAGGTGCAATTTACTAATTAAACTAACTTATTAATTACTACAATTGCTTAACTTAACGGTTATAACTTACGGTTAGGGAAAGGCGTGATCGGAGAATTACGTTAACCCTTTTAGGTCATAATAATTCTTACTGATTTTTGTCGGATGACCTACTATTGACTACGTAACACCTGGGGGTCGATCAGACCCCGCAATTTATGGTTTATGTAGCCATTTAGGTTTATTACCCAAATGATTAAACTCAACACGTAACACAACTGGGTACTCGACTCACTCGTGAACCACTGTGTGGGTCTTGCCTACGATGTGCGCACATCGCATATCTTTAAGTCATTCCCCATATGTGAATATGTCGAGGCGGGGCGATACGAAAAAGGATCCCCGTATTCCTGTGGAATCGCCACAAAAGGTTTTGAAATTGATATACAAGCAATAATCAATGTACATTGTGTGAACAATGTAAGAGCGTCTGTACTATGCCTTACAAAACAAACAACTGAACTGATTTTGATTAAATTTCATAGATAACTATACTTAGGCTATTATCCCAAGGCTTTGTAGAATGTACAAACATTGTAAGGGTGTTTGTACTGCCCCTTATAAAACAAACAAGTGAACCGATTTTGATTAAATTTTATAGGTGAGCATACAAAACATATTATGCTTTACAAAACAAATTAATGAAAAGATTTTTTATTAAATTGCATAGGTCACTATACTTAGGCTATATCTCAATCCTTTAAAATTTATATACAAACCATAAACAATGTACACTGTGTGAACAATGTAAGAGCGTCAGTACTATGCCTTACGAAACCAATAAGTGAACCAAATTTGGTAAATTTCATAGGTAAGTGTACTTAGGCTATTATATCCCAAGACTTAGAGATTGGTATACAAACATTGTATAGGCATCTGTACTGTTCCTTAGATTAGACTAAATTAATAAGAGAGGTTAAGGACTGGTCCCAGGCACCAAGATCTATTGTGTAGCTAAGCCTCATATTTCTAACCTAGTAGAGTAGTGCTCTAGCTCGTCCAATGAGAGTTTACCAGAAGTTCGAAAGCCAAAAATTCTATACTATTATTTTCAAGAGCCTCACAATCAAAGATTATGTGACCCACAGTCTCCTCACTCATCCCGCACATTCTATATACAGTTTCATCATGGTATTATACCTGGTTTCATCATGGTTTCTATCCTGTTCAACTACACCCTCAGACCACAGTGTCCAGTAATAAGTCTCGAGATTTGTTTGAGTTGCCCCCTACCCAAGCTCAGTATTCTCCCCATATCTAGCTAATGAAACTTTTCTTAGTAGTAGTTTGCTATGGGACTGTCCCCTTAATCTATCCCATCTTTGCTGGTGTTTTCTCTGAACTCACCTATTTATGGTCGTCAGACACACACGTATCCCTATTACTGGCTCAGGTCCTATGAACTGTGACGCAGAGCCTCATTTAGCCAATGTATCTGCCTCCTTATTTCCCTCAAATTCTTTATACCCCTTTACCCAATAAAGATACCAAACTGGATTTTATATTTGTCCCTGCAAATGCTTTGATTGCTGCCTGACTGTCAGTGTAGATATGAATGCAGCTTTACTTAAAAGTCTGCTTTATATTCTCCAGAACACAGTTATATATGTCAATTACCTCAGCATGACAAATTGTGACATACTGTTCCAAGAGAAATGAATGCTTCAATCCTAGTCTAAGACCATATACCCGAGCACCAGTGCCTTCTTTAGTTTTGGGATCATCAGTGTAACACACCAGGTCCCCTGAATTAATACACGATCCTCTTCCTTCCTTATAGGTCAGTTTAACTTTAAAGGGTTTAGAAAAAGGATATCAAGTACACAAACAAATATACATTGAGTGAACAATGAAAGATGGGGGGTCTTTACTGTGGCTTAAAAAACAAACAACAGAACCAATTTTGTTTAAATATCATAGATAAGTCTACTTGAGCCATATCCCTAGGCTTTGAGATTGATGTACAAACAATGTAAGGGTTTCTGTAATGTTCCTTATAAAACAAACAAGTAAACAGATTTTGATTAAATATTTAATTTTTAGGGTATATCCCAAGCGTTTGAGATTAATATGCAAAAAATGTATATCGTATGAACAGTGTAAGGGCATCTATAAACAATGTACTGCGCCCTATAAAACAAACATGTTAACCAATTTTAAATAAATTTCGTATCAGAGTATATTTTATAGTATATCCCAAGGCTTTAAGATTGATGTCCCAACAATGTACTACAACAAAAATATCGTTGTATGGGAACTGTATTTGACAAATAATTAGAACACAATTAATTTAACATGCAAGGATTTTATACTGTAAAAGCAAGCTTTGCTGTTTTGAACGAGTTTGTGTAAGTTGACTATGACTTCGGTCTGATGGCACGATACGTGAACCCATTGAAACAGCGAGTTTCTGAGTTAGTCATCTTGAAATAAAAAATCAGTATTTGATGAATTTTGAAAATATGAAATAAACGGTTTTAAGAATATGTAATGGTAGTACGTACATATTGTACACAAATCATATCTAATACTAATATTTCATATTAATTGACGTAATTAAAATTAAAGACAAAGTAAGAAAGGGAAAAATTTTCAAAATTGTCAAAAAGATCCAAAAACTTAGATTTCCATAATCTACATGGAAATCTAAGAAAATGTTATTATTGAAAAAATTTGGGAATAAGGATTAATTAAAAAGTAAGCAAAAATGTGCTACTTAACAAAGTAAATAAAATTAAGACAAAAAATTTTTAATAAAGTAATTAATACAAAGATATTAAGATATATAAAAGCTATAACGAATTGAGTAAAAAATATATTCCACACCAAAATCAAAAATTAGTGTTTTCACACCTTTTGTGGGGAAAATGGAAAGAGATAAAGAATAAAAATTTCAGATTAATAAATAATAATAATTTTAAAAAAAGAAATGTAAATCCTAGGTCAAAATATTAAAGGAAATTTAGTAAATTGTGAGTGCAAAAAGAAGTGAGAAAAAGTATGAAAATCGATAGATAAGGAAATAGGACAATTTTTCCTTTCGGCTACGAAACTTATACGCATAATTTTACGAAAAATCAAAAAGTAAAAATTACAGAAAATTACCAAGTTCTACAAGTTTAAAATAAAACAAAAGGATTTGAGCCCAGTGTAAAAGTTTAACTTTGCAGGACCAGAAAGTGCGGGAAACTGTGACATTGTGAGGGGTGGAGACATGAAGCCAAATGACAGCAACATTTAAAATATAAACTAATTAATGGAAAAAGTAATTTATAAAGGGTTTAGAAGAGAAAAATTAATAGTATGCCAAGATTCAGAATAAATAGTACAACAGAGTGGAAGACAGAAAAAATAAATTAAACGTATCCATAAGGAAGAAAAAGCAAATATCGTATCTCTGCAAAAAGGGGAAAAAATTGGTATGAGAATATTATTTATTTTGGCTATAAATAGAGCCGCTGATCCTCTCGGAGGACTCTCTTGTAATAATTTTTTAAAGGTGAAGATCACCTTACTTGACGACAGTTTGTATTAGATTCTTGAATTAAATTTGTAAAGTAAAAGTCAGTAGTAAAGTAAAGTAAATGGTAGAATCAATTGAGTATTATAGTCAACTAGAAGGACAGATTTACAAAGGTGATAGCAGATTAACAACGCAGAACTACTCCATAAACATAAAATCCAGGAAAGTCAACATCAAGGTTTGACATTTTAAAACATTTGATAAAACAGTGAGTTGCCACTAAGTGCAATAAAAAATAATTTCAAATCCTTTAATAGTTTAACCTGGGATAATTTTTCTGTTGTGAATAAATTGATGTGTTATGTTTAATAAGTATTTAATGTGTGTGGAATTTTTTATTTTAATAGAAAAAGAATTGTTGAAAAGTCAAATTCTCAAATAGAAAGACAAATGTAATCAAATTAAGAAAAAATTTAATTTTTTTAAATTTTGGTAAAATACCAACCTGCTCTTAATTTTAAGAAGTTATTTGTTCTATACTAATATAGAACATGAATTTATAAAGAAAATAATTTTGTAAAAAAGTTGATGAAAAAATAATTGTGTTTAAATATCAATGAAAATTGAATTTGTTGCAAAAAGTGATATATTATCCCATAACTAAGAATTGTGCTTGCAATTATTTTAATAATCCACACACAGGTTAACACATCTAAGTGTGATGGAGGAACTTTCCAAAAAACTCTCTCTTGAGATAAGTAATAAAAATATATAATTTACTTGTGAGCTCCCTGAACTAAGGGAAAATTAATAATAATTACTGGAAGCGTTAAATAAAGGGGGTACCAATAGTGTAGGCCCAACCTAAACTGTTGAAGAGATTAAGAGGTTCAGGTGAAAATTGAAAAAAGCCTATATCTATATACTTCCAGTGAACCGCCTAAATCCACTCAATACTTTTGAAATAAAGCCTGTAATAAATATTACATGGTTTGAGATAAGTGTGCGTTAAGGAAATGGTGCACAGCCTAGCTCAGTGTACAACAGAAGAGCTGAGTTTTTCCATTGAAGTACATTGTGTGAACAATGTAAGGGCATAGTGTATTTTTTGTAAAAAAAAAAATGTTTTTTCATTCATTTGGTGATTGAAGTTTCTGCAAGTCTAGCTTATTACAGTTGATTTCGTTATGATATTTTTTTCTCTTACTGTATTTTAAAAATATTACAGAAACTGTTTTTTGTTTAATATTCTGTTCCAAACTATTTCAATTTAAATGTAACACTTACAGCCAATTACCTTAAGATAACTATGAATATTTTTTTTGTTCTTGTTTTGAAGGTTGGTTTCATAGACTACATTGTTCATCCATTGTGGGAAACGTGGGCAGATCTTGTACATCCTGATGCTCAAGACATCTTGGATATGTTGGAGGAAAATAGAGACTGGTACCAAGGTAAGCTTTCATAAACCACTCACTTCTTACTTTAATAAATCCCTTTACAACCATTGAACTGGCACATGTTAAAGGTTTTGTTTTCTTAAAAAATTAATAAAAAATATAATTTTTAAACAAAACCTAACTTATAAGACATCATTTTTCTCAGAAAGATGCATAGAATTCATCTATGTAAAAAAAAAAAAAATTTTAAATAATAAAGAAAAAATTAAAATTAACTTATGTAAGTTTTGGAGTAAATATGTTAGATGTCAAAAAATGAAGTAACCATTTTTCAGAAAAACGTGTATCATCCAAAATCAATAGCTTACCAACTTTTTCTAAGATATACAAAAGTTTTGTGTAATATTTGTGAATATATTTAGAAAAAAATAAAATAAATTTGTTACATTTAAAAAAAAAAATTGTTTACGAAAAAAGGCAAATTAATCCTTAATGTTTTTTTCAAAAATTCACAAAAAATATAATTATTATTCAAAAACCAAATTTTTATTACCTATGTTCTCACAAAGATACATAGATTTTATGTGTATAATGCAAAAACTTTTAGATTTAAAAATTTTAGAGTTATGAGGTCATATATCAAAAAATCGGAAAGTAACGGAGGCAAAATTCTACAGAAATAGGTATTTAGGTAGGTACCAATAAAAGAAAATTTATAAATAGGCCTATATAATTTTATAAACATTTTGCATACATTTTGGTAAAAACATAATCAATTTATAAAATTTAAATTAGACAAAATTATTATGATATATAAAACTAATGGAAACTTGTTAATATGGTCACACCAGATATATCATAACCTTTCTCTATTTATAGATAGGCCTATATAAATTTATAGACATTTTGCATATATTTTGGTAAAAACAATCAATTTATAAAATGTTCATTAGACAAAATTATTTGTATTATTAAACACAATGTGTTTTGCTACAAATTTGCTATGAAGGAAGACCAATTTACAACATAACCTCTATCTCTAGATAGCCTCAATATTTGATGTCTGACAATAACATTCACTCAGAACAATAAATTCTACAAACAATAATACTGATATTGTAATTTTTATACACAATTCAATAACCGCTAGATGGCTTTCATACGTCATTTTACTCATAAACTTAGGCTTCATTCCAAGCTAAAAACAATAACATGAAACTATCTTTTGCCTATTCAAGTACTACCAACTTGTAGAATGAAATCTCCTCTATAACATACTATAAAGATCGATTACAAAATATCGATTCAGTAATCGATAATCTTATTTAGTAAACTGCACCGAATGCCAAGTGAATTTCGTTCTGTTAGGTTACTACTTTCGTCAAGTAGAAATATCTTGCGATCTATGAGACACAGAACAATTTGTAAACTACGGTTAGAAAGAGAAAGATGTGATCTATAGAACAGTGTTTTGGTCGACCTGTTTGACAGAAAAATGGATTTGTGATCATATGTGAAAAGTGGAGTAAGCTTTTACTAAAAGGTGCACGGTTCAAATCTATGACGTTACGTTTTAAAAATACGTGAACTTCAGCAATTTTTGGAATATTATTTATAATGATTTGTGGTATTTTTTTTTTTTTTCTTTTTTCTCCATGATTGTGTATCTACGGAACATTACCTTTCCAACACTGTTCTTTTTATTGCGATAGGACGATCCAAAGTGGGCGAAATGTTGAATTGCAAAAAACGTGTTTTATAGGTGAACCATAGCCAACTAGTTCGGGAGTGTGGGTCGATTTCGGATACTTGCCAGTACAAGGGTTAAAGCAAAATATTTGTCCAGAAGAATAGTTTTCAAATGTTGTATACTCCTGTTTTCTTTCTTTTTCTTAAACATAATGGTAATTGGTTTCTGTTTTCACCAACCAACATTTATTATTAACAGTAGATATCAATATGTTATTTAGGGAAGGAGAAAGTAATGCTTTATATATCTTTTATAGGTTAATTTAGTTTATCATATTCCAGAGCTTATCTGAACTAAAAACAAACGACCTGGCTATTTTTGCAAGTATAAGTAAATAAACTGTTTAAATATATGAATGTAATATTTGTTTTATATTTAGCTATGATCTGTTAAGTTTACAGAAATTTCAATTTTTGTTTAATTTTTATCTTCTTTTATTAAAAGTTACTATAGACGGCAACACGTGTTTTATTTTCATAACATCAAACCTTTATAAATTTCACATAATTATATAAATTCACTATTAGTATCATTTTATAAATTTGTTATTATGTAGTATTTTTTAATTTACTAAAGACAATTGATTTAAACAGTTCCAACTGGTAATGAATAATATGTTTTCTTTTTTACATGAACACAGATGTACGAATATAGTTATGTATTTTAATTTTTAACCATAACCTTTCCAAAGTAAATGAATTTACACTTAACCATTTGAAGTACATTAAACCTTACATGGCTTTTATGACTCAGTGAGTTATAAACATGAAATATCAAAGTGGCCTACGACTCACAAGAGTCACAAACATAATTTTTTTCAATTCAACATTTCCTCCTCTAAAAATTGTCGTATCGAAATCATGTATGTGCCATTGTAAAGGTAATATTATCAGTTTTCATTTTTATATAACCAAAAGTTCATAAGATGTTATAAATAAAATGTAATAAATTGTTAATTTAGTGTATTTTGCCACTAGCAAGTAAGATGACAATACTCATTGTAGTAAAAGACAAAATTATTTCATTATTTATCTAATTTTCACAAGTCCACATTTCTGTCTAACTACAGTGACACTATTTTATAGTAGCTCTTACAGTTATGGGGATATAAAAGTTATATAAAATCAATAATTCATAAAACCCTTTACAACTCATGTGATTCGTAAACATCGCCTTTTTTTAATTCAACATTTTGCCTACTAAAAGTCGTCCTATCACCATAATTTAGTTACCATTGTAAAGCTAATGTTCAACACATTCATACTTATATAACCAAAATTCCATAAACCTTAAGAAAAATATCTAATAAATCGATGTAGTTGATGTATTTTGCCACTAGAGAAAGACACGTCAACATTCGTAGCAATATAACACAAATGAAGTCTTTGTACGTTCTTCTCAAGTCCAAATTTTTTCCCAACTATTTCACAGTGTCATTATTTCATAGTATTTTTCTTTCTCTTTCAATCTGTGCTTTCCAAATTATTGTAGCTCTTATAGTTATGGAGATATAAAAATTATACAAAATCAATAATAAAATTCATAACATATTTTACAACTTAAGTGAGTCATAAACATCACTTTTTTCAGTTCATCTTTTTGCCTACTAAAAATTGTCCTATCACAATAATTTAGATACCACTGTAAAGCTAATGTTCCAATCTTTTATACTCATATAACCAAAAAACCATAAAATGTAAGAAAATTATCCAATAAATCATTGTAGTAGGTGTGTTTTCCCACTAGGAAGAGACCACATCAACATGCATCGCAATATAAGAAAAAATGATTTCATTGTTCATAAAGTTTTAGTAAATCATAATATTTGTCCAAATACCACAAAAGTTGACAATATTTTATAGTATTTTTCTACCTCTCTCGATCTACATATACTAAATTATTGTAGATCTCATAGTTATTGAAATATAAACATTCTACGAAACTTTTTAGGTATTTTTCACTTTTTACATAAAAATTCATTTTTTGTAATGTAAATTTTATTAATTTTTACTAACGTTCACAATAACTATATTACAAATTTTGTTTATTATGAAAAAAGTTGCAAACATTTTGTTATATGGTATATATAGGGGGTTTTGTAGCATTTTGGTTCCAGTTACTGGACAATTTTTTGATTCCAAACATACTAACTTCAAAATTTGTACATCTAACATTATTTTCATTACATAGATGAATTCTATGCGCCTTCTGAGAAAAATTATATATATATAATATTATAACTATTTTTTGTGAATTTTAAAAAAAAAACTTTACAAAAAAAACACAAAATTGCCCGCCACTTTGGAATTATAGTAGGCGTATTAAGGGTTAAACTATGTGGTTTATCAATCAATTATTTGTTTAAAAAGGTATGATTCCACCAAGTCCGCCACCATCTGAATCTCAAGGTGCAGAAGGAGAAGAGGATACTGAAGCAGGAGACTCAGGAGGAGGACAAATTCGGTTTCAAGTAACATTAGAAGAAGGGGAAGGAGATGAGTCTGAATCTATTGGAGGGATGTGACGGAGACTGGTTGGACTCTGCAAAAAACTCAGCGAGAAGGTCACACTCTGGTGGTCAAGCAGTGCCGACTTCCGCAGTTGAAGGTCATCAGGGTATACATTGTCCGCCGTCGCAGGAAATTTCCCAGCCTTGGTTTACCTAATGGAGATAGCTTACTGTAGATTAATTATTTCATGTCTTTATATTCTTTGCCTAAAGGTCAAAGATTGTTACCGTTGACACAAACTGGTTATTTGTACTGTTGCTATTGTAAATTAATTGTATTATATGATAAATATTTATAAATACAGTTTTAAAACCATTAAGAATGCATGACCAACTTAATATGACAAATGTCCCTTTCATGTTAACATTCTTTCTTCTATGACTAAAAAATATATTTGGACAAGTTCAATAACTATATTAGAAGGACATTTATTGAGTAATAAGTTTTTACATTAATTTATTAAACACAATATAGTTTGTTTCCCTTCAGACATCATTAGTAAATATTCCTATGATAATATGTGCTGAATATTACAACTTTTATTTGTGTGTGTGTGTGTGTGTGTGTGTGTGTGTATATATATATATATATATATATATATATATATATATATATATATATATATATATATATATATATTACATTTTTATACATAACAGTACAAGTAATTCCTGAACTCTGGAATAAATATTTCATCCTGATATTTGAGTTACTTCTGAATCTAAATTGTGTAATTAACATAATTGAGCTCTCAATGGTAGCATCACTATACTAATTAAAAATTAAGTTCCCTAAGAATCTTAAATTGATAAAATTATATTGGTTTGTTAACTGAATCATTTTTAATGTGTTATTCCTTTGTATTTAAATAACTAACAAAAAATTAGGTTTCAGTGTTTTAAACTTATATAAATATATAATATATATATATATATATATATTAAATGATTTACCTTCATAAAAATACATATGGGATTTAAAGACTTCATTCAAATTAATTAATTTGATTTTTGAACAATTATTGAATATAAATAACTGCTATATAATCAATAAATATAATAATATTATATTATTAAAAATTTGAATACTAAAACTATAAAGAACAATTTAATAAGTTATGGAATTGTTTTCTAATTTGTTATTTTGCTTAACTCATTTAAATTTCTTAATAAACAGAGTTTCATATCTAATGATGAATTTTAGTTTACTTATCAACCTAGTTACGTAAAAAAATATATATATAAAACAATAAAAAAATCAACTCTAAAATCATTAAAAACTGATGAAAACTGTAATGTCTGGATTTGTTGTGTGTGTGTGTGTGGTCATTTTTAACACAATAGACGATACAAATATGATATGTTACAAAATATGATACCACAATACACATTCAGAAACCCTATTGACAATGTGATTCAAAAGTTTTAAAATGGTAATTTCATTTTATTATTATGTGGTCTGGACATATTATGTTTGGCAATAACACACAACTTTAAAACAAGTTATATAAAAAAGATATTTATTGAAATAAGTAACAAATTGAAACCTTGAATCCAGAATGCATAGAACCAAAATAAGCCTATATGTAATAAAAAAACAAGTCAGATAATTTAATACAATAGCAAATATATGTATATAGTTATGGTAAATACGTATTCTAGAAAATTTATATTTTAATGATTGAGAATTCAAATGTTAATTAGGCATTTTCCATCGAGAAATAAACTGGGATATCAGCTTTAAAGGTTTTCTCAATCTCTCGAGGATACCCTCTCTATGCTATGATTAAATTAGTTTTGAGTTTTCTTAGACTTGTATAGCAACATGTCCTTTTATACAGACATATCAGAAATGCCCTCTAATAACTTTGGTAGGTATTTTATGTTTAGATATTATTTTCGATTAAAACTAATTAAAACAATAATTAGTTTTGAAGTAGATTTTATATAGGAGGAATAAACTCGACTTACAAGTTTGTTTCCTTATGATTTTTTCTTTGTTACAACTCAAATCATGTCAAAACATTTCAAATTAAAATGTTAACATTCAAATTAAATATTTTATTTATCCAGTCACTACTATAAAACCCTCCTTTAAATAAACTTTTATAATGTGCATTTAGTAACTTATAATTATTATAAATGATAAACATTTATAAAATATTTGTTTTGAAATTAATCTGAAAATTACTATAATATTGTACGATTGTATATTCTGATGTAATAACTTAATTATAAAAAAATTCTTAAGTTTTTATAGTTACTTAATATTGTTGTCTGCTTGAATGTAAAGTGCAAATACTCTACAGTAAACTATCTCTGACACTAACAGAGTGTTAATTTGTGATAAGTTCACTATTCAGAATTTGTTTTATTTTACTAAAACATAATATAGTGTATGTTTAATTAATTTATCTAACAAACAAGAATGTATTTCAAGCATGTATTGACTGTTTAATAAATTAGATAGGTACCAGACCTGAAAACTCAGGGCCGAAATGAAACCAAACAAAAAATATGAAAATATATTTAATTTTTTATATTTAAAATATAAATAAGGAGGACATCAAGAAATCTAAAATCCTGCCATATTTTACAAGTAACTTTAATGGCGCTAAGAATGAATGTTGGATTGTCAATTAGTTACAGTTTGTGAAAGGTTAAAATCACTTGAAGGCAGTATTTTCTTATGTTAAGATTGGTTTAGTCTAGTGTTACTGTTACCATGAAATTACGCAGCATAATATATATTGTTGATAAACATTTTGAATTAGTGATCTTTTAAACACACCTTAGTTGTTATTGTATGTATTTTTAAAATTTATTATAGATGCCTTTGTTTTAAGAAGAAAAATCGTTAATTGGCATTTATAGATTTAACAGAGCTTGTTATTGAAATAACGGAATGTCATTATAAAGACTAATTATATTTAAACAAGTATATATATATATATTGTTAACTAAAATCATGTTTTAAATAATATGATTAATCTTTTTTTTCTTCAAATTAACTTAAATTCTTAGTTATTTTGAACAAAACTGATTTCATTTGAGGCCTTTCGTCTAATTTTTCATGATTATTTTGTAAGGAGATAAACCATGAGAATTTGAGTCATTATTAGCAATATATATAGAAATATATATATATACATAAGATATATATTCAAGTAGATTAGAGACAGAATACAAGGATATGGTTAAAGTTGTCATGTGTTTCAAACCATTTTAATATAAAATTCAAGCAATGAAAAATGATTATTCATTTTTATGATTATGAATATGATTATTCATAGAATAAATGATTAAATCATTGATAATTATTAATAAATTTATCTTGACAAAGATATCTTCCTGTGTTTAATGTTTAAAATATTTGATTTTACAAATATTGACTGAAATATTTCAAAAATAATATTTAGCATAATATGTTCAATGTATTTTAATAATTTTAAAAATAATGTTTCACTAAACCAACTGCACACGTTTACTATTAGAAATGGATCGGCATGTTGTTTCATATATTTATTTTTATATTGATAATAAATAAAGGTTTGATTTTATAAAAAACCTTTAAAGATACTCAAGAATGGTCTTACTTATGTAAAACATTATGATAACCAGATATGTCTTCATAACTCTTATTAAAAGTTTATATTTGTCCCTGTTTAATAGAAGAGTTGGATGCAACCAATAAGTGTTGTTTATTGTGAAAAAAATTGGAATGACATTTACTAATAACCAGTTTTCTACAATTTGACTGTATTCAGAATTTTAATTAATTGAACATTTTAAGTTTTTTATTGTTCTTCACATCCAAATTGAATGACAATTAATTGGTCTAATGAGAATTGGAGAATTGTATAAACACAGGGAAAAACCAATACCAGCCTCGAATCCATGTAGCCTTGATGGTTAAGAAAGGATGAGCTCATGTTGCTCCATTAAGTATTAAAAGCACAAAACAATTTAATTACCAGGAGCGGCACTAATTCTTTTGGGCCCCCCATAAAATATTAAATGGGCTCCACGGAAAATGTTAAAGGTTCAATTATAAGTACAAAAAACCCATGTCAATCGTCTGAAATGTCGCATTTATCGTAAAGCTAAAATGTAAAGTCAAATTTTTATAATAGTGTGATTTCTTTTTTTCCCATATCTGGAAGCCTCTGCTCCACAGGGTCTGTGGGAGTCTTATTGCTGCCACTGACAATAATTAAAAGTGACAATCAATGCAAATAAAAAAAAAAGAAAATGGAAGGTAGTGAAGATAATTCTAATTCTTAACTATTATTTAGTACTGTATATAACAGAAATCCTTTATACAAATCTATTTATTGGTTTAGTTCCTTAAAGGTTTGTTGTCTATATTAAAAAAAAATAAATAAATAATTGTTAATTTCCTCTCGCAAAATAAATCATTTTTATCTACATGTAAGACATCCGTTTTTAAATATTAATTTTCCTTTTGAAGTTAATGACAATTTTCCATAACTGCAAGGTTTAGTAAATCAATAACTTTCTGTTTAATTTTTCAAATAAAATTACTATTGAAACCCACTTTGAACACTATGGTATATTATTTATATTAAATGTTGTTGTTTTTTATAAAACTAGTGACAATTTTAGCCACATCATTCTGTCAAAAGTATATTAGGCAAAAGATTATTAAAAAATAGGTCGATGGATTTTAAGACAGGACGCTGGCCGTTGCTGATGATTATCCATATTTAGTGAAAATATTTTAAATAAAATAAGTTTTGTTTTTAGTCATAGTTTACTACTATTAATATTATTATATTATTAATGACTATTACGATAAGACACATTTATACTTTCTTTTTCTTGGGAAAGTAAAGATGGATTGGCTACAGATTTATTATGAATCTGTGACTTTGTGGTTTGTATCTAGCTTGAGAATTGCAGAAATCATTGTCTCCTTAAAACATATTCTAAATTTGTAGTTCTCTCATTCCCTTTATCCTATATAAAGTTCTTATGAATTATATAGTATTAATTATTCCTGGCTTCTTGTGATAACAGTAGAATTTTATTTTATTTTTTTAATAACAACCAGTTTTATTCATTTTTTTGTTTTGTTCCATCAATTGGCTTCATAATGAGCTAGTTTCTTAATTTGTTTAACATATTCTGGCTTATGTAAGACATATATTGATTTATAATAGACCCTATTACAATAAAATATTATTTGTTTTAAATAAAACTTAACATAATTCTCTCTGAATAAATTGTAAAGCTTTTTACTACTTAATCTAAACACAAGATTATCAATCTTTTCAACTTGTTTTTAACCATAAACTAAAAATGTTAAATTGAATTATTGATTCGTTGAAAATTATAAGACGTCCTAAGTAAAATACCACTGAAAATGTCATTAAATATTCCTTTCTATTGAACATAACTTTTTAATTAAATATATTTCTAAAACACTTAGATAAATAATTATTATGTTCTATATGACAAAAGATAAATTATTATGTTATATTATTATTTTTCCAATGACAAATTATGTTCTGTCATTTTATTTTATTTAGAATCAGCAG
Source organism: Aphrophora alni (assembly GCA_963513935.1). NCBI lineage: Eukaryota > Metazoa > Arthropoda > Insecta > Hemiptera > Aphrophoridae > Aphrophora > Aphrophora alni. Next base: position 93,056,962 of record OY740766.1, read on the forward strand.
CAAACATTTACATCACTTTGAATTCCATGAGAAAACTTCTCAATTTTGTTTATAATAAATCGTTTCTATGGTTGTTAATTTTCAATATAAAACATCACTTTATTAATATTATTTAAAAAATTAAAAACAAACAAACTGTTATTTGCATATCAGATCTGTTTTAACTACCAATGTGTCAATTACTCAAGAATTTTAGCACAAATGTCATTTAACACCATTAAATTGTGTAAAGTAACACCATGTATTAGAAAACATCCTTTTGCTTAATAATTGAACCCCTCACTACATCCTCATTTCCAGCTAGTACAATTATAGAGTCAGCCAAAATAAAATAGTTTTATAATTAATTGTGTGTAAAACTGTGCCCTGGTGGTACTTTTTAGAAGTTATAGCTTTGGCTTTAGTTTTATAATCAAATATGATTTTAGATATATTAAGTACAAATTATGTAACGATTGTTTATTGTTGACTTGTTTTGTTGGTTTTTAATATTTGTGTTTTAAGTGTCTAGCTAATGTTATTGTTTGTAGTACTTTTTTAAATACTTACTTTATTTGACATGTGTTAAATGTGTAAATGTGGAACATCAACAACGGATAACACACAGACCATCAATTTAAATTAGATTTTAATTATCCAAATATTTTTCATTATTATACTGAAAACAAAATCACTCTTTTACAACTTACAAATTCATGTTTTTATCAGTTTTATTCACTTTGTGGAAATGTATAATTCATTAATCTACCTTTAATAATGTCATTTTGTTAACAAGTTAAATTATGTGTTAAAATAGAAAATAAATTTATAAAGGGCTAGGATTTTATCTGAAATCCAGATACCACTAACCAGGATCAATTCATAAAATATTTGTATACTTAAATATAAATAATATATTTTTAATTACCAAAGTGGTTTATAAAACAATAATATTTCTACTCTTCCCTAATATTTAATCAATAATTTGTGTAGGAAGGTGGAGGAAATACCAAATAATAGAATTAGAGATGTCCAATGATATGTTTGATGCAGTAAAATATTAGTCCATTTCTTAAATGTGTCAATCTCTTTTTCTGTTACTGTACTCTAAAACTGTAGTTAATTTATATTTCGAAAATCAAATCACCATAGAGTAATTTTTCTTTTAAAAAAACTCTTCTGATTACTATATATAGTGAATTAGAAAGGAAAAAAACAAGACTTTTTATAACCAAAAGTGAATTTAAAAGACATTTTGTAAAAATTGAAAGATAAAATCATAACTGCCAGCTTATTTTCATGACATCATTGTATAGAATCTCAAAATATAATATTTCACACAGTATAAGTATGAGTAAATATGTTCTTATAATAAAATGACATGTATTCTCTATTATTTATCTATTTGGTCAAATATTCAGAATAGTTTTCATCATTTTATAGTTTCACAAGAGTTTGCTGTTGATGTTGTTAGATAATAAATAGGAAATAAATAAAGAACAAAAATTAAGTACCAGATCTCCTGTCCAACTTAAAGCAGTATTAAAATGAACTGAATTAAATGATTTATACTATACTTTTTTTTTTTACTGTGTGCTGAAAAGTTCAGTGAATAAAGAAATGTTTGTGATTTGGAATAGATAGATTTCAACTATATTATATAATGGTAATTCTTTTTATATTATTCTTAAGCGATTATTGTGCTGTTATGATACTTTCTATCTTCATATAAAATGTTACATCACAATTTTACAAGACACAGAACAACATTTACGTTTATCCTAAAAATATTATTAGATGAAGAGTTTAAATTTCACTCGCACATGGAAAAGTCATATATTAAAAACTAGATATAAAAAGAACATAGTCATTTTAGACCAATAACTAAAGACTAATAAATTATTTTTTGTAAATATTTATTTGTTTTATGTCTTGTTATTTAGACACGATTTGAAGAGTAGCTAAAAAATAATTACTTTCAAATAACGGAAAAAAGGGATCAGTCGAACTACCATTAGAAACTACATAATATGGTCTAATCTGTTGGCTATAATGTTGAAACTAATTCCTATTGGAGGTTGATAGTAAATTAAATTTTATATTGAATTGAATGTCATTTTTTTTTTATATGATCATGAAAAATCTGCATAGTCTTATTAGGACCTTAATTTAGCTCAACTTTTTGGTCTCATTTTAGTGAGGTGTCTTTGGATGATTTTTCTGGCTCTATATCTTTGATAATCCATGAGATTTCACCACAATATCATTACTAGCAACCCTTATAGTCATTACTATACACTTGTTTTGGTTTATTCACTATCAATATTTTATAAAACAAGCCCTTGATACTCAAAAGTTCTGATATTCTCAACTGTTTAAAATCAGCTAAACATACTAAACAAATTTGTTGAATCTCTATGGGTCACATGAGAATAAAAATTAAACAAATTTCCAAATCACAAATTCACTTAAAATACTGCAATTAAAAATTAGTTTAGCTCATTACTTACTGCTCATATGTAAAAATTGCATATTTTCCAGTCTTTCTTTCTCTTTTTACTTTTCCTTTACAATCCTTTAAGGCCTTCCCCGATTGTAAATACACTTCTTAATCTATGTAATAATATCCATTATATAGATTGTAGAGAGCCTCCACCTGAAGTACCAAGTTGACTAAGACCACATATTGTTATTTGCTATATACTCAACCCTCATAGCATAAGTGCAGTGAGTAAACAGATTGCTTTACTATTTGCTAAGTTTTGTAATTGGGGATTTGGTTAATTTATAATAACAATAAAATATTATTATCGGAGCTAAGAATACACTATGAAAATATTGAACTCCAACTATTACAAATTTTTTTATTGAAACAATTCCATAGTTTTTATTAAAGTAAATAATGAAATTTAAAGTTATAATCAACCAGATAATTCTAAGTACTCCAGATCATAAAAGTGACAATTTCTTATTGAAATTAAATTGTCATTTTAAAAATCTGTTTTATCCAAATGGTATTTGTTTTCCTATTTGTCAACTATACAGATCAAAAGAATATAAACTGTAATTATTCATATATTTGTTGATTTTCATTGTATTATAATTATTTGTATTTAAAACCTTTCAAGGTATTTTATGTGTATATCTTTACACTTATAAAAAAAAAAAATCTTTCTTTAAAATATATAACTATATTACTTATTCTAAAATGAGAGTAAAAGCTATACTTCATCAATTGTTTGGGAAATTGAAGTTAAAGACAAATGTATTTCTGATGCTGTTTTAGAATAATGAAATGTAGTATTTGGATATCAGGTACTATAAACTATGTTATAAAACCACTCCTGTGCCTCTAAGCTATTATCTTTCATTTGTCTGCCAATTATTTTTATAACAAATATACTGCACTTAATGTTAAAAGTGCAACATTTCAAAATAAATTTCTTCATATGAAATACCTTCTTGTGAGAGTTAAGAAGTCATCAATATTTATATTTTATATTACTGCAACTAAGGAAATAAATAATTGATTGGACGTGTTGTTAAAGCCATGAAGGAATGGAATTTTTCTTTTTTTATTGTCAATTCTCTTCTTCCTTGAAATTTTAACTAGGAATTTACTAGCAAGTTCAATTTTTAACTTCTTATAGATAAATATTTAAATTTTGACATTAAAACTAGTATTTGAAGGCTGATTTTACGTATGCTTTGTTACCACTGGAATGCATGTGTGTCACTGTATTTGTCAGTTTATCAGGAGTAGATTATTTATTTATTTAGATATACCACAAGTAGAGATACTTTTAAATAAAATCTTTTCTTTGGGCAAAAGTCTGTAGGAATGCAGCATTAAATAAGAAACCTATTTTTATTTATGAAGATTAAATAACTTTTATTATAAAACTTTAACATTATGAAGTTGTATAAATCCCTTTTTCTGAACATAATTATATTTGATTGTAAAATCTTATTATAAAAATAGGTTCGGTGATTGGAGCAATTTAATATGTTCAGGTAAACAAGATCAATCATATTAATAATTGAAAAATAACATGAATATAATAACCAAAATTAATGTTTTGTTAGATTTAGTTAATTTAGTTATTGAGTTAATTTTTCTATAAAACAGTTGAATAGAATTTTGTTTTCAAAGACATATAAAATATTTCAAAATAATGAATATTATGTTCAAGGTTATGTTTTTCTTTTCAATCCTTCTTCACTCTCATATAATTTTTAAAATTGTAATGTCATTATTTTTAACATTTTAATACAGATAACTTAATCATCATTATAAAGATAATGGTAATAAAAAATTCTTGATTTTATAGAGATAATGGATACTTAAAGAGGTTTGTTCTATCATTTGTTGCGCATGATCAATGTAAAATTCCTTTTGTCCGCTTAAAAAGTTTTTAGACCTTCATTGCTAAAGCCCTTATCTTGCTATGATATGGTATGAATGATACAAAACAAAATATTGATTAGCAATTTATCTTAATAATCAAAATGGCCTACTAATGAGAATAATGTGTTTTTTAAGAAAAATAGATCACATGTTGAAGAGTGTTGTATTTTAAAATTTTATTTGCCCTTTTGTTTTTGTTGTCTGCTTTTTAACAATGTAGGAGGTTTAAAAAACAAAGAAACTACAAAATGTGATTGGTGTGTAGAAACTAATATTGGTTATGTGTATATATAATACCATCCCTTATGTCAATAAATTGTGTGCAATGAGACCCTACCCGAGTCGCTACAAGTGACCTAACCTTTCCCTCAAACCAATAACATTTGAGAATCATGTATAAAATACAAATAAAATATATCAATTGTATCACTGTGTCTTTATACATTCAACCTTTAATTTTTGTATAACATTTTACTCTTTCGTTAGTTATTTGTAGAATGACACTGACGGTTCATAAGAAAAAACTTGCACTATAGTATGTGCCTTGATTATGCATCAGTAAAGAGAAGATTGGGAACTACTATAGTGTCCCTTGGAAGTGTAATCTTTTTTTTTTTTTAATGTGATATTGTTTTATCTTGTCACTTGATTTATTGATTGATTTTATTTGGAGTTTAAAGGGCTTTTAAAAGCCAGCCTTGGCACCGCAACCGATTGCCTATTGTTCATTAATGCCTCCTCATTCTAGCTTAGCAGGTTTGTTCCCCTTTTACGAGTTTAAGTAATCCACTAACTAGCTCTTCCAACAATTGTTTCCCGAGAATTTTGAATCCAAAATCCTTTCGCCTCTTATTGATCAGGGCTTCACAATTGAAAATTACGAAATCTGCAGTCTCCTCATCCTTCCCACACAGTCTACAAATTCTTGTCATTTACAACTTAGGTAATGTAGATTAAATATAAAATATTTTGATTGTAAAATAAAACGTTTAATTTAAACTATTTAGTAATATAATTGCGCGAGACAGCCACATTTTAAAGATTATGGGCTCCTAGACCAAAACCATTTACAAAATTTCTGGAATTATATCAGACTGGCATTTTGTCCACATATTTCTCAAAAGGAGATAGTTGTTATTGACTTTAAATTTTTTAATTCATATTATTAGATTTAGATGCAAATGGTGAAAAGGGGAAGTGTAATAGCTCATAAAGATAAATTCAAAATTGTTATGTTTGCCAAGACTAATGGTTTTGGGAAAAAATGTTTGACTTTGTTTGGGAATAAAATAAGGAGAGTATAAAGTTATTGTTAATCATTAATTCCATTATGAATGTTCATATTACTAAAGTGTCTCATTATTATATTTACACTAAATTCAGTTTAAGTATAGAGGCTAAGAATAGTCAATATCGTAGGTGTGTGCAGGACCCAACTAGTGGGAATGTCATTACCTCCTACTTACCAAGGATTATGGAATACTCTAACCAGAAATTTTTTTTAAATTAGGATCACAATGGTGGGTTTGGAGACTTTCTGTGTGCATTTTTTGGCTGACAGTTTTTTGATAATTATTATGTATGATTTTCTAATGGAATTTTAAATCTTTTTACAGCAAAGTTTGTACAGTAAAAATTATAACTTACACTATTATACTCTGACTTTATTTATAGTAACTAAAAAAGTCATTTTTATCAAGTCTAAGTGTAGTTGTAAACTCAAATCAATACTTTAATTTCTTTTTAAAATGTACTTAAAATTACAAAAGAGGAATTTCAGAGTTACCAACATAACAACTTTTAGGTCTACAGCATCAGTATTGTCGACTATAACCTATAGGATTATTGTTGATTGATTATAAAACTCAAAGATTTGTAATAAGATAGGACCATAATATTTTGAAGGTCGTTGCTGGGCACATCAACTATTTTAAAGTATGATTTTATACAATTGCTATTATTTTGAATGTACCAGTTTGTGAAATTAAATCATAGTGGGTAACTATCAAGAAAGTCCAAACAGTGTCTACTTTAAAAAAATTGTGTAATTTGTTTACTACATACCTTATTTTGAAATAATAATATAATATTTTGATGCGGAATACACTTTTTATTTCACTCAGAAATTACAAATTGGAAAAACTACGATATGCACATAGCAATGGAAATTCGTAACTGAAAAAATAACGACTTAATATAAAGACATTTGTTTATCATATGATGCATGCACATTACATGACGTTAATATTAAAAAAATATTTTTCATTCAATGTTGTTTCTGTCAATTAATCGCACCGGGTTAAAATGGATTTTTAAAATTACAAAGAGAGAGAGAGAGAGAGAGAGAGAGAGAGAGAGAGAGAGAGAGAGAGAGAGAGAGAGAGAGAGAGAGATGGAGGGAGGGAGGGAGGGAGAGAGAGAGAGAGAGAAAGTTTTGAGACTGTTTCGGGACCTGGTGGTGTGGTAGACAACTGTTTGGCAACCAAGAGGAGTTACGATAAAGTTCTGTGAATGCTGCTTTTGGAATAAGAAAACAACGGTTCAACGACTTTGTATAAGTAAGTCTGTTTTCGAAATAATTCTTATTCGATATGAGGTAGTTTCGGAATGTGAAACTAGAGATTGTGAGGACCTGGCTGATTTATAGGATAAGTATGTTCATTGCTAAACTTGTTATCCAACTTAATCTTTCTAATAATCTAAAATTAAATAAAGAACACTTCTATCACAAAAGATAATGGTGATTACTGTAAAAAAAAAATAATAATAATAATAAAATTAAAAAAATAAATAAAATAAAGCTTCTTTTTATTATAATTGAACATTATTATTATTATTATTGTTTTCTTGTTTTTAAACTTTTTAATTATACAGGGTGGTCTAGACCTCTATGTGGTCTACCACCTTTATTGTTTGAGATAGAACAAAATAAATGTGACTTGCATACATAATTTAAAAAATTCTATTTCACACACCGCAAAATGATAACTTCACAGTTCCAATCAATTTAATTAGTGATTCTGTAGATTCAGGCTCATCAAAAGCTATACATCCTTACTTGAAGTTTAATGTAGAATACAATGATAATTTTAAAGTTCAAGGAAAGTATCAAAATATCCCAAAATTTCTACATTTTTGGGTAAATATACAGTTTCTTTGGAAAAAGTCGAACTAATTTCTCTTTAAGTGGGTGTGTGAAATAGATTTTTTTTAAATTGTGTATTTGAGACATATTTATCTTGTTCTAACATCCATACCATGTGAATAAAATGTAGCGTTTGGTCATTTTTATAACACTAATTAGTACGAATTTACGAAAAATTAGATTTGTAAGTTCTATATTAATAAATTATTGACAAAGTTTATTGATACATGAATTTATTCTTTTATTAAAATTTGATGATCTGCCTTTTCTTTTCAATAATGTTGAATAACATAAAAAGTATTCATAGCCAACTCTCCAAAAATGCCAGTTGGGATATTTCAGCCAAAAAAGTGAACATGGGACACCATCGTAGATAATCAAAAATCTCAAAATTGGCCCAAGCGATTTTGATCAAACTTTAGAGAAAAATTTGGTATTACACTCCAAACTAATGAACATGTTAAAAGCAAATTATATTCAAGATTAGATTGGAAAAACTAAAAATTTACCCGGGTCATAAATCTTTACATTCAATAAAAAATTTATCTTCTTAGATGGTCTCCAAGGGTCATTTTCACTTTTTGACTAATATCTTTCAAACCAAGACATTTGTAGACAAGTGGCAACCGATAGGTTTTGGTTGTGCCTTTAATTTGTGTTTTGATCTTATGGGAAATATCCCCAAATTTTGTTATTTAAAAAATGGGAGGAATAAATGTTTTAAGATATGACCAAAAATGTCTATATACCTAATTTTATCACAACTGGTCTATCCATTTGTCTATATGAATGAAAAAACACATTCCAAACATTAAGTTTTTTGAGTTGGTGGACCTCAAAATGGGTATGTTGAAGAAAATTTGGGCCCTTATAAATTTGTTATGCTCTATCCCAAAATTGTCTCTACTACATAAGTGAGAAAATAAACTACAGTAGAGTCCCGGTAATTCGACCCTTAGTAGTTCAAGGTTCTGTTTAATTAGAACCAATGAATCACCCCCCAAAAATACATAAAAAATTAGCAAAAGAGAGAGAGAACTTGACAAATCACAGCTCACAACATAAGTTTAAAACATGCACAGTTGGCACTATTAACACATGTGTTCGGCACTGCTTAGATCACAGACTCTTTCTTAGTATCCTATTTCTTTGAACCGTAGTCAAGTGACCCCTTTACTGGAAGATCCAATGACGTAACCAATAACAGCTTACAATGAAGTTTTCACAGCGCTAGACTACGCTGATTGACACTATACTGCTTAAAAAATGGTGTGACATCATTGCTTAAATGAGGCTCTATTTTAGTAATTTTAGCTTACACAGGTATGCACTGTATTATTATTCAACCTTATTTTCTACTCATTAAAAATGTATTTACATACTTCCCTATATTTTGTTCTTTTTTCTGTATAATCCAAGTTTCATGCAATCCAAGTTTCATGCAATCCAAGGTGAGCTCAGCCCAATTAGCTCATATTACAGGGAGTCTATTGTATGTATTATTTGATTCACCATTGTGAAAAATATTAATCCTTATGATTTAGTCTTCTATCTCTATATTCATTGTGTTTAATATTATTTTCATTTTGTTTGAAGGTATAATCTGAAAAGTATCACCTATACATACTTTATTACTATTGTTTCGATGTAAGAGCTTAGTTTGTGTTGTGTAATAAAGTTAAGTTAAGGTTTCCTAAAAGCAAGAAAATAAGTGAAAGTTATTTTTGTTTTGACAGTGATTTCTTGGAGTTAGCAAAAATGAGGTGAAAACAAATGTTTAAAATTAAATTAAACAACACCATATTTGTTTCGAAAATGAACAATGGGGAAAGAGAACTGAACAAATGTTTTTTACGAAGCAGTAGATAAATATTTTACAACAATCAGAAATCCTCTGATTTCGTTGCACTTTGTTTGGCATGACTGAACCTAAAGAGAAAAAAAATCTTGACATAAAGCATGTGAAAGTAAAAAAAATACAACAAAAATCTTAGACACAAATTGATGGAGTGTAAATGAAAGATTTATAATCAAATAAAATGAGAATCGATCCAACCCCACCTAAAATCTATAATTTTTGTAAACTTCAGAAGTGTTCAATGTAAAAAGGGTAAAGAAAAATCAAAATCATTGCTTTTTGGAGAGGGAGGGGTTTATTGTAATGCTTACGAAATATAATGTATTGTTATTTGGAAATTTAAATAACAGAAATAATTATGTTATTAAATTACTAGTTAATAAAGACTACAGAATCATCATGAGATAAAACATTTATAGAGTGTAATATTATAGAGTGTATTCTATTATAGAGCTTAATATAATACAAATATCCTATTTTATACATTTTAGCTAAATTCAAACATTTGTAACTAAATTTATTTGATTTTTTTTTTCTATTAACAAATGGTTAAGTTAACTAGGCGCACTAGGAAATAATTCTAGTAAAATCTCTTTCTTATTAACTTTACCCATTGCATTTCTGGGTATTTCATCTACAATTTTCAAAACAGCTGGTAACATATAAACTGGTAACTTTTCTTTTCCCCAACGTTGGACTACTCGCAACTCCAACGTTTTTCCTTCCTTCAACTTCACAACAGCTGCAATCTACCAAAATAAAATGTTATTTAACAAAAGTCACAAACTTCTTTTTTGTAATAGTAATTGTGTTACAGTAGTCTGTGTTTTTAAATAGATATATCTAAAACTTAAATTTCATATTACGATAGACACAATAATTTCATTATAATTATTTGGTAGTTATATTTCATTGTTAGAGTCTAGTACTATTACATGCAGAATAAAAATCTTGAATCTTGATCTAATTTACTGTGTTATATTGATATTCAAAATATATTATATTTGTGCCTTACTCTCCTAATTGGAGAAGGAAGAGAGCATCTAGAATCTTCAATGAACACAAAGTCAGATGGACAGTTGGGAACCACAAACCATACAAACCACAAGGAGGACATGGAGTTCTTCTGAACCTGCTTCAGCAGGAGCTACTGCCTTTACTGGTATCATTGTTTCGAGCTAGTTATTCCCTGTCATATATTCCAAAAAGATGGAGGGAAAGTAAAGGTGGTTTTTATACCAAAGGCTAGCAGAAAAGACACTGCAGAGCCTAGGTCATACACAGACCAATTAGCCTGATATCCATCTTTCTTAAAATAATGGAAAAAATCCTAGATAAGCACATACGGAGTGAAACTCTTGACAAGGCTCTACTCCATGATGCTCAGTATACCTATCAACCTCTCTAACTCACCACAACATCTTGTTATGGAGGTTGATAAGACAATAGAAGATAAGGATAGATCTATGTGCCTTTCTAGATATTGGAGGCACTTTTAACAAAACCTCATACAACTCTATTGAAAGGGTGTCTAGGGAGAATAAGATGGAATCCTTGACGGTTAGATGGATTAGATCTATACTAGTAAGTCAGAATATAACAGTCTACTTGAGTGGTGAGTAAAAATCAGTGTCTGCGGTGATAGGTTGTCCCCAAGGAACGACATTGTCTCCTCTCTTGTAGACGCTGGTGATACTTAGGATACTGGAGGATAACAGCTTTGAGACAATAGCATATGCCGATGATCTGCTAATCATAGTTAAATGAAAGTATGATCAGACAGTGTCTGACATCATGTAGAGTGCTCTTTTGTTGGTTTGAGAATGGTGTCAAAAAAAGGGACGTAACATCAGCCCTGTCAAGACAACCATTGTTCCATTCTCAAGGATAAGGAAGTTCACTCATGGACATTTAATATTGGATGGTTTGAAAATAATTCCTTCCAAAGAAACAAAATATCTGGATCAAACACTTACCTGGAACCAACACACTGAAAACTATCAAAAGAGCGAGCTTGGCTATGTAAGGATGCAGACGTCTTTTTGGTAAAACTTGCCAAACAAAATGAAAAGAACATTGATTGGCAAACTGGAAAACCTGCAAGAACAGGAAACCACTCAGTAGGTCATAACAGTATTGGACAAAATGACTAGGACGATAACTTTTGAAATGAATTTCTAGACCCTATTCCCAGACTGACAAGTTTGGAAGGAAGGTGGACCTGAACTGGATGATGGATTCCTCCAATGGTATACGGATGAATCCAGAATGAAAGGAAAAGTAGGAGTTTTTTCTTTCAAACTTTAGCCTTAGTAAATCCTTAGGAATAACTCCATCCATATTACAAACCGAAATACATGCAATAGAATTCTGCACCCGAGAAAATATTCATCAGCAAAGATCTATATCATCTCGGACAGTCAGGCAGCTCTCAAAGCTCTGTAAGTTCATACCCTTTTGAGTCGAGACTGATCTGAAAATATCTACAAGTAAACAAACAACTGGCAACAAAGAACAAAATCTCCTTACAATGAGTGCCAGGACACGAAGGAATACTAGGCAATGAAGAAGCGCATCACCTTGTCGAGAAGGGTACAGAGTCAAACTTTGTAGGATCTAAGCCATTCTTTGGAATGCCTAGAACGTATTCATAACATGGAAGCAGTAGGAACAAGATCAGAAGACTCCAGTATTCGACCAAATACCCTGGTACAAGACAAACTAAAATATTCATAGCCTTCTCTAAAACAAAGGCTAAACAATTACTGGAACTTAGCAGAAGGGAACTTAGGCTGATAATATGCCTACTCTCCAGACACTGCTCAGTAAAATTAAATAAGAATACCACCAACCTTAATATCTAAGCATGCATCTCAGAGCTAAGACTGAGAAGTCAAAAAACACAATCACGGTAACACACAACTAACGTCAAATACGTGTTGTTGTATCAGAGATACAGCAACAAGTGACCTGGTCCAGAAGGCGTGACAAACTATTAGGGGAGTGGCAAATTGTTAGTTGTATTAAGCTTCCTAGCCTGAGAACGGGTTAGGAATTCTTATTTAATTTTACTTCTCACATAGGCTTAGTTTCTAGTTTCATGTTTCTTTAGTTTTTAGTCACTTGATAACGGGAATTGATTCTTATTCCCGAAACGTCGTGTTTTGATTTTTAACACACAAATGATGGCAAATGCCCGAAAAATGATAATAATAAAAATGAAATTCCATCATTATCAAATAACTTCAAACGGAGACATAGATAAACGGCTGAACACTGGTTGTGTGAGTGCAAACTTCTAGACTATAAAAGGCTACTTTATTTAAAGCCACTAACCGCGCTTAGATATTAGGTTGTGCCATATAGAAAAACGCTAACCTCACATTAAGGGTTAATAAAATTTTCTAAACAAAATAATAATAGTAAGTTTGGTACTAATGCAATTTTGTACTGAACACTGAACTGTGGTTCAACGCTGGAAATGTGGTTAATACGAAAAAAAAAAAAATTTATATTAGTATTTATTCATCTCAAAATTAAATTTAGCTTTATTGAACCTGTGAGAAGAAAAAAGAGTAAGTACCTTTTGGCCCCAAGTAATGTCAGGTATTCCTAGGACAGCAACATCCTCCACATAGGGATGATCAATGATCACAGATTCTATTTGAAGAGCACTAATTTTGTAACCACCACTCTTAATTATATCAACAGAAGAACGGCCCAGAATCCTATAACTTCCTTCAATAAATTCTGCAATGTCACCTGCAATAGACAAAGATGTAAATGATAGAAAAAATTGCAAATTATGTGATTGAAAAAATAAACACATCACAAATCTAAAAAGTTAATAGCAAATAATTGTTCAATGTCAATATTGATGAGAATAGCACTTTTTATCAATTCTTTAAAAAATGGAATTTTATTTGCTTGAATTTAGTATGTATCCAACTAACCAGTAACATTTTATAAATAATAGAGATTATGGTTAATGTAGAATTGTATTAATAATTAAATAAAAGGCAATTTGTACTTCCACAGCAGCTTACAGACTGCTTTTGACAATGCCGTAGTTGGCGAAACCTTGGTCGGCACATATCATTAAAATATACTGTGGAAGTACAAATTGCCTTCTTTCTTTTTTTAAATTTTTTATAGAGTTTAAAAACCAAAATTTTAAAAATGGGGATTGATGATGCATCACTAAACCATTAAAGGAAAAATTCAAACATCATCGGTTCAGCTGTTTAGGCTTTAGAGATGATTTAACTGGACATCTGGAAACCTTCTTATTTGTTTTACAGATTTGATCTTATTTTATGTTAATTGTCGTCAACAAACTATGAAAAGCAGAAACATAAATATACTAACATTTTGTTATGCAAATGCCATATCTAAAAATAGATAAGTTAAATGATACATGGGTGGATTACTAGGAGTGTGCGAGCCCTCAAAATCTGTTTAGGCTAAGGGTCAAATTTCGGACAAATACGCGAAAACTATTACGCACAGCTCAAATTTTAAGCACAGCTCGATTTTATAAGGCCCGTACAGTTTTACAAGTACAACTCTATTTCTTGAGTCTAGAACAGTTTTTTAAGCACAGCTCGATTTTACAAGCCCGTCACTGTTTATCAAACAAGGTTCAAACTGAAAGAATAATATTACAATGAAAGTTTGATATAACGAGAACTGATAAAATGAGGGGGAAAAAGACCTGGTATAAAACAAATCATGGTTACTATCCATGAGATAAAAACTTTGGGCTCTCAAACAGAAAAATCTGCCCCGGAATTTAAATTGGAAAAGGACTGTAGGGCTTTCCAATTCAGGTCTGTTTCGTCACAATTAGAAACCTGCTCTTTTACCAATTTTCGTTCGGTTATCTCTTTTTTTAACTTATCTTGGAACTATGTTATGACAACACTATCGGCACTTAGTTTCTCACCTGAAATATCCAACTGTCGGATACCATGCCGGCACTTTAAATTTATCTAACCATCCTATGCTCGCTTTAAAAGAAGGATCCCTATCAACCGTCTTTATAATGTCAATGGCCTTAGCAATTATAATAGGCTCTGAAAGAGGAATCCCTTAACTGCGAGTTTTAATAAACCATTGATATATTACTGAATGAAGTTATTCAAGTTTTGCTTGTTTCATAGTTTTCCTTTCCTTTATATCACCATCACTACTATGCATTTTAGACACATGAATCAATTTTGTCTGCATCTCATTTAATGTCATTTATAGTTGTCCACCCGATACCTTATATTGGCGCTATAGTGCTAGCACTTTCACCTTATGCAAACGTTTTATAATTTTTAGTTTTTGTGAAAAGTCCAAAACAACACGCTTCCACTTTCACTCATTTTGATAAGACGTTCAAAAGCTTGTGTATGAAACACTCTAACCAAACATTTGACTAGGATATCAGTTAAACGAAGCTAGACACGACACAACTAACCTAACTGACTAATGACATTAGCATTCGCAGAATGGAGAAAAAGAGGATGATGACTTGGTCTAGAAATGTGGGTAGGGTCTACCCCATCTGCTCTTGCCTGAAACGCTATGTTTCCACTTCCTTCACATGTCATATTCAGTAGACAGTCAAGAATTTGTTTTGAGGCTACTTTTTTGATGTTTTTATAACTTTTACTTACGAGTATATTTAATGTTTATTCTATTGTTCATTACATTCACCAATGTGGACAATGAAATATATTGTTATAAAACGATATACTTTTTTGTTGAAATGACGGTTAATAGAAACTGGCAGTTAAAAGAGTGAGGGAAAATCGAGTTTCCACTGTAACTTTAAATTTGAAATTTGAATTCTATATTGCATTGTTTTTCCAGGAAGGCAAAATAACTTGAGTAGAAGCCAAGGGAAGTAAACAAACTTCATGTTTGCCCTTTTAGATAAATTGTAACAAATAACAACCAAAGGTGATTGGGTATACTTGTTTTAAGTATGTAATAAAATTGGGATTTTCAAAATTATATTTCGTTGCTGTTTATTTTCACGTTCTGGACAAAATAAAACATAAGTAAAAAGCCAAGTATAATTCTATGATAAATACTTTTTGGAGTTAATAAACAGATCTATTAATTGTTTTTATCATTCATTGATGGCATTCTCAATCTGAGCTCTTGATCTTTAGCATATTTTCACATGACATAAAACAAAAATCCTTAAAAACTGAACACTTAAAACACCTTTGCCCGAGCTTTTTCCAAGCTTGAGTTTTAATCGAGCTCAAGCTTTATTAAATGAGCTTGAGCTTTAATGAAGTCTTTAAAGTGAGCTCAAGCGTTTATAAAACATTAATCAGCCATTTTTGAGTTTCTGCCAAATTTTAGACTGAAATATAATCAGTATAACACCGATATTTTGTTTTGGAATAGGCAATATGGAAAAAGCAGTGTGAAGGGAAAGGTGAAGTAGTTTAATTGGCAGAAAATAGACACTACGATCCAAAAAGTGAATGGAAATTTCCTTTAGGATAAAAATTGGATTACAAACTCATTTTATTCATACATTTTCTTAATAGTTATACATTTTATTACAAATAAATAATTTTGGATTTGTGGATCAATTTTTCAGTTTGAGTCAAGTTTCAAATTAATAAAAAACTACAGGTTCATAAATAATAGTAGTAAAATTCATCAATATGTGAAATTACAGTGGGAATTTGTGTAAGCTATTTTATAATAAATTTTATATATAATATTAGAACTAACAAAAAATTATTGTCAAATATAAAATTATCAATTTGGAATAGCAGTAAATAACTTTATAATGAAATAGAAATGTATAACGTCATCGGAATTAACAAAAAAATATTGTCAAAGAGTAAAATTATCTGGTGAAAATTGAGTTTAATTAGTACATTATATATACACATATTATTATATAACATTACATCTCATATGTACATTGCCATGAATCAAACACAAGCTTGTTAAAAAGCCCAGTCAAAGTTGTTGCAAGTGTTCAGTTTTTAAGGAGTTTTGTTTCATGTCATGTGAAAATATGCTAAAGATCAAGAGCTCAGATTGAGAATGGCATCAATTAATGATAAAAAGAATTAATAGATCTGTTTATTAACTCCAAAAAATTGTTTATCATAGAATTATACTTGACTTTTTACTTAAGTTTTATTTTGTCCAGAACATGAAAACAAGCAGGAACATGAAATATTATTTTGAAAATCCCAATTTTATTGCATACATAAAACAGTATAAGCCATCAGGTTTGGTTGTTATATGTTACAATTTATCTAAAAGTGAAATCATGAAGTGTTTCTTTGCTTTCTTCGGATTCTAATCCAGTTATTTTACCTTGCAGGAAAAACAATGCAAAATAGAATTCATGACTTTTCATATCCATATAAAACCTAGTTCCATCGGTACAGGATGTGATGAATTTAATGCATCGAATGCCAAATGAATTTCGTGTCGTCAGGTTTGTTCTATGTTGAAGTAGAAATATCTCTGGATCTATGAGACGCGGAAGAATTTGTAATCTACGGTTAGAAAGAGAAACATGTGATCAATGGAACAGTGTTTTAGTTGACTTAAATGACAGATAAATAGAGTTGATTTGATATCGGGAAAATGGCGTCGAGTTTTACGAAAAGGCGCAGTTGAAATTTACGATTTTACGCTACAAAAATACGTGAACTTCACCAATTTTTGGAATATTATTTATAACGTTTTGTGGTATTTTTTTTTTTTTTTTTTGCATGATTATGCATCTACGGAACATTAGCTTTCCAACGGTATTTTATTTATTGCGATGGGACAATTTTAAGTGGGCGTAACGTTGAATGGCAAAATACGTGTTTTTTAGTTGGTGAAGTGAGCCATGACTAATGAAGCGACCACTTTTAGGCAAAAAGTGGTCGATCACCAGTTGGAGGGTTAAAAGTTTTGAATGTTAAGTATGGAGAGTCCAAGTAATAATGATCATCTTTTAAATAATCAATATGTTCTTCAAATAATTTCTCTATAAATGAACCCATTCAGTACAGTTTATGAACAGAAATAAATCTTACCTGTTTTAAACCAATTATTATCAACAAAATCTTTAGCAGTTTCTTCTGGTTTCCCCCAATACCCTTTGAAGACAGTTTCACCTTGTACTTGAAGAAGCCCTGATGTATGATTTTTGTTTAATACTCTTGATTCATGCGAGTTTCCTTCAACAACAACGTTAAAAGTCCCTATTGGCTCTTCATGTACAATACGAACTTTTACTCCAGGTAATGGATTTCCCACAAACCCTGTAAACACCAAAGTTCAACACTAAAACATTCTTCAACATTGATATTATTTAATACAGATTATTTACATCAGATAATTTGCTAACTCTTTTGGCTCAATATTCACAGTTAAAGGGTTTTAAATAGTTTTAAAAAAGGTAAAGAGTAAAAATAAATTATTGATTTTGAAAAGGATGATTCACAACTGCAACATGTTTAATAAACTAAAAAATGGAATATCATTCCTATTTTATTAAAGATTTAATACTCAATCAAAAAACATTGCCTTACACTACATTCCCCAAGAGGATCTCCTCTGTTATCCTTATTATTTTTCTTGGCCCTAGTAGAATTTGTAGTTATATACAAGGTGTGTATATAACACAATTATTTCTAATGGTTCTCCCCTTCAATATAATACCTATTCATACTTCCACAATGATGCAATCTTGTTTCCCACTGGTCGGAAGCATAAAAGAGATAAATTTCTCTCAGCTGTTTTAATACATCTACCATGTTCTTCTTTACAGCTCCTTTAACCACAGATTTCACTTTAGGTAAAGAAAAAAGTAATCTGGTAAATATGGAGGATGGTGTAATAATGTGTTTATCGGCTAAACCCTGCTTCACTGAAAATGCTATATGAGCATTATCATGATAAAGAATAAAACTATTTTTCTAACAGATCTGTTTTTTGTTTCTGACTTTTTTTTCAGCTTTGTTAAAATGTCCTTATAATATTGCTGCTTCTTTGATGTATCTGGATTTGAATTCAGATCTATGTTGATGGACTTTTTTTCATTCTTGGTGATAACGGTATTTCCTAGTGCATGGACTGTCTCATTGTCACAGGAACATATTGGTTTCAGCATAGGCAAGGATTTTTTATTTTAAAGTTGGTGTTAACATAAGTTCCTGCTGCATGTCAGCACAAATTTTCTTGAAACAATATTTTTTCTCTGGTGTAACAGTCCAAGAAACTATCCTGGCTCATAATTTTGAAACTTTCCTAAAATTTTCCATACAGTGTCTTTGTCAATGTCCATGACTTCATCTATTATTCAGCAGTATTTTTGAACAATCTCATTAATTTTACCTATATTTTTTTTTAGTTTTTGAGTGGAAGACTGTAAAATGTGCTCATTGCCTTCCACTTTCTGATGACCTTCACTGAATGTTTTGTGCCACTCAAATATGTATGGATGAAACATACATTCTAGCCCATAAGCATCAGTAAACATTTGAAAACATTCTGTTGGTTTTTTGTTAAATTTTACTAAAAACAAACGTTTTAAGTTCTTCAACTGTTATTATTATTAAAATATATTATTAATAAAATAATTTAAAAGTTACAAGGAGAACAATGAAGTAACAAAAAATTAAAATTTGAATTATAAAAATTAAAATTGTAAATATGATAAATTGTAGGACTAATGGGAATAAAGTAGAGAGGAAACAATTTGATAGTTTTAAATAATATAACATATTCCTAGTATATAATTTTATAAAATTCTCTTGAAATTGAAATAATAGTTTATGAAATATTAATATGTTTATAACGAATTTCAAAGTTATAAATAAACCAAATGTATCAAATTTAAGAGTTTTTAATGTGGCTTAAAACATACGAAAAAGTACTTTTTTTTTTAAGTACTGTTAAAAAACAGTAAGAAAACATGAAGAAATAGGGGAAAATAATTTTTATAAATAAATATAGTAATAAATCTAAATGATAAATATAGAGGAAACATAAAAGATGATAACTTGTGCAAAAATGTGAATTTTTTAAAACGGTAAAAATGACCGTGCATTATGAATCATAATAAACAGTTAGTTATCTAAAGAAAAAAGTGTGAACATGCGGACAATAGAAAAATTCTCGATTATGAATAATAAAAATACTTCAGAAAGAAATGTTGTGTAAACACCAATGACATTTCATACAAATACAGGAGTCCAAAGGAACAATAAAAGACATTCCAAAGGAAAATCCGCCCCGGGAATCTGGAGTTACAAGATACCAGTACAAAAAGTTGTCCTCTAGCAAAATAAAATAATTAATAAAAGAATTATGCAATAATAATTCATTTTTTCAAATACAATAAAATAAATAGATAGTAAATTCAAAGTAGAAGCTAAGAAAAAAAGTCAGAAAATTCTAATGTATAAAACAATGAAGCAAGATAGGGAAAATGAAAGGGAATGTGCAAAGATAAAGGAGAAAATGCTAAGAACTTTCATCCAAGATCTGGAGGCTGGTGTTCAGATCTTCACTGCTAATCGAGTCACTATCAGACTTGCCAGGTTTGAGGTTTTTTTTGAATATGGAGGTTTTTAGCGATGCAAATACTTATAGTTGTTTTGAATACTATATTCATTTTCAACAAAATGGGGTACAGTAAATCAAACATGTAAAAACTATATAATATAGTCTACATAACTTAGTTTTAAAATATACAAGTATGTGCTTCTTGAATTACTTACAAAATTTTTCACAGAAGTTTTAGATCACAAATTTATCTATAGTTACAAAGGTTTTAAAGGAAATTATTTTTTTTTAATTTAAATGTCTATGATACAATCTTCTGCTTTAACCGATAAAGCAACAGCTCTCTTTTAGTCGTTCAATTTATTAAATGGCACTAACAATACATTAAAATTAAAATTTCTTCTTTTAAAGACTTAACTATACTACTTTTTGCGCCTATCATTACGGGATCATTATCAGCGCTAAACACAATGCAGTTGTCCAACGGCACATTTTCAATTTTTAATTTATTTAGAAGAAGTTCAGAAACTCTAAGTTCTGTAGCATCACCATTGAGATTAGGTACAGACAATACACCATATTTAATTTGAAAGTCCCTTTGTATCTAAATACATAACTACAATGAGGTAAAGTTTTGTATCCTTTTGAATACTATCATTGGTTGAAATACAAAATGTCAAATTTTAAATCATACAAAATTGTATCAACATTTTAAAATTATATTTTCCGAACTATAGCAGTAGTTTTTGCTTGATCACAAGCATATTATTAGTGATTTTGTTATTAGGAAACATTTTGCTAAAAAGCGCATCGGTGTGATCAAAATGACTAGGGTGAATATTATGTTCTAAAAAAAGTTGTAAAGTAGAATTCTGATTTTATAATATCATTCTTTTCTTTTCCAACACTGAAATTAGGTCTCATATTTTTCTCAAAGGAATTAACACAAGACTTGTGTTTTTTGTATCAATATATTTCACTATGTCCCGCCGACCTCCATAGGAAACAGTAAATTCACACCAATAAACGCTGCATAAGGCAAATGTATTGTCTTTTCTTGACTCTAAAATTGACAGAAACTCTCCAACAAAAGATTTGTTTTAAACACAGTAATTGTATTTTCTTTAAGGTATGATAATACACTACACAACACATTAACGACTTACTATAATTAAGTTTTCAATACACCAAAATGTTAATGAGAAAACAATATTTTGTAATTGAAACTGTATAGCAGTTTCCTGTAATTTTTTCGTTACATCAAACGAATCCATACGACAGTAAGTGGTTGACCTTATATATAGCCAGTTGACCTTATATTATTATAACCAGTAAGTATAGCCCCTACAATATAAAAAAAAAAATTAACGTGAAGTTAGAAAAAAATTAGTCAAAACTAACATGTTAATTAGAACAAATGTCTATATCAAACTAAGAATGTTTTTACTTTTTTCCTACTGGTATTTATTGTTAAAAGCCAAATTGTGTTAAAATATGAAGAAACTGTTTGCAAAAACAGTACTCTGGAGTTTGCTTTCAAATATGCAGTCTCCATCATAAATACAGAGAACTGGCAAGTCTGCGCACGCTGTAAGCACCCAAATTTTGGACTTATAAATATTATTAAACATAGTAACCTTATAGAGTATGATATAAGGAAGATAGAATAGGTTCAATTGTTATAAAAAATGACTATATGCATTTAACTATTGATTTGGGATAAAATACAGTCTACATATAAATGTAACAGTAAATATGTATATGTTAATAGCAGCGGTAAAGGCTTCAATTTGCCAGTACAAAGCAAATGCAAATTCTGAGATTATAGGAAATTACAAGACCATCATCTATTACCCAGGAGGAATCAACATGAATTTTATCATCAGGGAAGGTGTATTTCAAGATCAGCATCTTCAAAGCAATACCAGGAAAGCTGTTCATTGGCAAACATCTCATAAGACAACATCAGGGAGTAAGGATGACATCGCTCTCAATTGAATGCCTTCGAGATACGAACCAAGGTCAAGTGCAGGAGATAAAGCAGTCTGATATAAGGTACCTCAAACTTCAAATAAATTTAAATTAAATAACAAAATTCTTATGTATAAAGTTAACATGAACTAATTTCACAAGGGTCAATCAGTCATAATTAAATGAAGTCAAATATATTAAGGTCATGTAATAATATTGTGTGCAATTAAAGTTGTATAATATAATTGTATGAATGAATATAGATAACTTGATGAATTCAGAATTCAAACTTGTTGTCTAAAAATTAATTTAAAAAATATATCTTGATCTGCTATAGTGAATAATATATGTGTATTAGTTTTTGACGAAAATTTCTGAGCAAAATAAAGCTTACTACGAATAAGGTATAAACTCCCCCAAACTGTACAACCTCAGAGAGAATTCTACAAGGTATAAAAAGAATAAAGTTCAAGTTAAAATTAGTTTCGTAGCATTTCATTTCAGTTAAGCTTTTGAACTGAGATGTGAGGTGATTGAGGTAGAATTTCATCTGAAGAAGCTGCATCTTCTTTGTTGTGTTTTTATATTTTGTGTGTAAAGAGGGAGGTTGTGGGTTATTACAGTTTGTACTTTAAAATTGATATAAATATGACCTTTTCAGAGGTAAACATAATTTATTTTATAAATATAGCTATCACTACTCCCACCAAGATAAAATTATGAACTATATATACATGTTGTGGAGGTCACTGCTTATTTGATTGTTTTAGTTTCTAATTTTATCATGATAGCAGTAGTGATAGCTATATTTGTTAAAAAAATTATATTAAACTCCGAAAAGGGAAGATATTGTTGCAATTTTAAAGCACAAATATTGATAATAGATTCGCAATTTGCCAGTTATATATGTATGAGTGTGTGGTAAAGTTCTAGAGGTCAGAAATTTTGTGCAAATTTGGCACACGTATGGCACTCAAAATCTTGTTTGAATGTGCTAAACTGCAGGCAAAAGTAAATTACAGTTCATAGTTGTTTTACAACTTAGCTATAAACTGTAAGTTTCTTTTATTTGAGATTTGGCACATATGTTTAGAATGTTCAAATTTAATCAAAACACATTAGGCCGATGATATTTAACCTTTTAAGATGGCACCCATAATTCATTTTCAATGTTTGACTGATAACTACTAAGCAGAATATTTAAAGAGATGGTGACCAAAAGGTTTTGTTTCAGTTCTTAGTCTCCTTTGAATTTAGTCTAAAGGCAGCTAAGCACTCAGTTTTTGCTAACATAGAATTTTAAAAGTTCGGAGATATGATCAAAATATACTCATATACAAATATCAACCAAAACGTTTGGGCTAAAGCTTAGCGTAAACTTCATTCAAAACTTTAGAAACCAGAGACTCTCAAAAAAGGATATATCTGTAAAAACCTTGTCTCTCAAAATAGATATATCTGTAAAAACCTTGTGTAATGATCCGAAATTCGAATTTATAAATAAATTAAAAATAAATTTATTCAGGATACCATATTAAAAATCACCATACCCTGAATCCACCCTTTTGAATATAAATCAACATATAACTTTTAAAATATATATCAAAATCACCATAGACCATAGTTCAATCATATTACATTCATAATAAATCATAAATTGTAAATACCATCCTCATCAAAATAAATATGTATCAAAACAGCAATTACTGTATATAAATGATGTGAAAATCAAAATTGCAGTGAAATTTCATCCTGGTTACTATGGTTCAAAAAAAGAGGAAGAAGAAAAACAGGAACAGGGAACAACAATGAAAATCATTCTGAGATCAGACCTGAAGGCATTCAGACTCCATTTTTTGATGCTACATAAAATTCAATTTAAATGTACATCAAGAGAAAAATCATAACCAATATAGTAAGTATTTAATAATTAACTGTTTTTAAGAAGAATTGGTGAGTCAAGATAAATTAAATACCTTTAAAACATTGTGAAAGCTATATCATAAGCTACCAACCTCGTATTTACCAATCTAAATACAATCCAAATTTAACATTCCACAAACTGTGATTTTAGATATAAACCCAATATCACCCATACCACATCCTAATTGTATCACTTATTCATCCAGTCACCCATCCTCCATAATCATTTAGCCTTAGTGTTTTGTTAAATAACAATATTATGTACTAGAGTTAAGTCATTGAACTCATATTAAGTTAACAGTGAAAGAAATAAATAATATAGACTACATACAAAGATTTTAAATAGTAAAAGCTAGCCGAGGCAAAACAAAATTTAATCATTTGTATATATATTTCAAGTTAGGATACTTGAAAGTCCTTTATTTATTTATTTTTTTTTTATTTTTTTTTTAACAGGGAAACTGTATAACAGCTCATCGATTTCTTATAATTAAGTAAATAAGATTTTTTCACATATATCCACCGACTTTTATTTCATTAATTTAATTATAACCTAGATTAAAAAAAGAATTCATCTTTTTCAAACAATATAAAAGTAAAATACTAAACTTAAAATTATTAAAAAAGAAAAAGTGTATTATAATAATTAAGATTGTTTTAAACAATTATTACCTGGTTTACGTTGTCCATGCAAAGGGTTTGATAGAGCCATGCCAATTTCAGTCATACCATAACGCTCAAGAATATCATGTCCTGTTGCTTGTTTCCAACGGTCAAAAACCAACTCTGGTAATGGTGCTGAGCCACTTACCATCAATCTACCTAAGCGTTACCATATTGATGTTTTTAAAATGTTTCAAATTAATTTACTTAACCCATATTTAATATTGCATAAATAAAATAAATAGTGTACAAACATTGCACTAACTTCCTCACAAGAACTTATAACTTCAAAACATGCTTTGAACATGCTTAAATATAACATATTTTGTTTAAATACATCATGTTTTTAATAACACTAGTTCTTCAGCATGGGTTTTCAGAAAAGGGTTAACTACAGTGGATTGAACAGAATCGTAAAAGATACAACTTATCAAAATGTACAAAATATATCGTTTATCATATCAATTATTTGTTTAATAATGTCATTTTTATAATGACTGCCATTTTTGAAGAGTTCTTAACCATCTATTGTTTTGAAGGTGTTAAAATATTAAAAATACTTTGCCAATGGTTAAACTAGCATGATAAAACAGAATTTATAAACTTCATTACAGAGGAAATAAATCATTTAAATGTGTTGAAATTGAATTTATGAGAATTTTAAATTACCTCACTTTTTCAGAGCAAACAGCTTTAACATATTCTATTATTCGCTCTGTCTTCTTATAAGTTGTGTCATATTCCTTAAGCAATTGTACATACATTGTAGGAACTCCCATAAATATATTTACTTGTTCAATTGGATTACCAACATTTCCTACTAAATAATTCCAAACTTTTTGAGGATTAAATGATGGAAGCATTATGCATCTGAAAAAAATTCAAACTGAACATTCATTTATTTTATTTACTACATATCTGATATTTTATGAAAATATTTGTGTCTTTTTCAGATGTAAAAATTTACATAGCAAAAGACTTGTAAAAATATTTGAAATGTTAAGCTTTTTATAGCTAAAGCTTTTTAACGCGCTCAAGCTTTAGTCGAACCAATAACGAGCTCAACTTTTATGAAACCTTTTAACACGCTCAAGTTGTTATCGAGCTCAAGTTTTTTAAGGCTTCCAATAAATTTTAGATTGAATAATAATCAGTATAATGTCGATTTTTTTGTTCTGGAATGGACAATACCACTGGAGAAACCTGTGTAGTGGGAAAGGCGAAATAGCTATAATTGACGGGAAATTCGATACTTTCAATCAAACTAAAGGATACAAACTTCCTTTGGTATGAAATTATATTACAATCCCATTTCATTCACATATTTTCTAACAATTACATATACCGGGTGTTCCAGACCACATGGACACTATTTGTAGCGCCTAAACGAAACTAGATAAAAATTTCCTTCCAATTAGAACCCCTCTTTTTCGACCCCAAAGAATTTAGGAAAATTATTTTCGACGGTCCTCTATGACATAAAAGGGCACTTTTGGGGGGCAGGGTGGTGTTTTTAGAAAATTTTCAAATAGAAACATAGGTCGTGTGATACCTCATTTTAAAGGTCTCTCTTTTCTGAACATTTTGGAGCAAAAAAAATTGTTATATTTTTATTACTGTACAGGGTGTGACGAAATATATTTTTTAAAGTTTTAGCGGGATATGTGACTGCCAGCCCCCTAACAAAGATAGGGCAACCAATTTTTTTTTTTTCCTAGTTTTACAAAAACACACTCTTTCAGGAGATATGGGGTAGTACGGACTTCTATGTAGTTTTCCAATTTTTAATAACTTTCAAACTTTAATGACTTTTATAGAGCAAAGAGTAAAAAAATTCAAATAGCAAACCTAAATTGAAAATACCATTTGAGAGACCATTTGAAAACAAACATTTTTTGTATTGAAAGTTTGGTTCTATGAACACGGACAGAAACCGTTATCATATCTTTAATAATAAAGATAATCTTCATGATCTTTACCACCACTCTCTGAGACCAGACCATGTTCAATCCTGCGTCACTTTGGTTTTGTAGGACAGAGTACGTCCTTATCAGTGTACAGAGATAAGAATGAATAAAGTTCAAGTTACATTGGGTATTGGGTATTGTTTGAAATTCCCCTCCCATGTAGTAGTGGTTCTTTGGTCAGTCTGTTCCTATCTCAGTTGAGTGAGTGTCGCCTTACAATTTTTGTTTAATAATTCTTGTAAAATGCCTTATTCTAACGAAGAAGGTTTTGATATTCTGATGGTGTTAGGTGAGTGCTTTAGGAACTATGCGGTTGCTGCAGATATTTATGCACAACAATACCCAGAGCGACAGCACTATTCACGACAGATGTTCCAGCGACTAGCTGAACGTATACGTGTGACTGGTCATGTTCAACCAGACCACAACAAAGGTAAGCAGATAGCAAGACCTGTTAGGGATGAACACGCACCTGCAGTGTTTGCATTTGCTCTGATGAGTCCTCACAATTCAGTTAGAAGGCTGAGTTCTGAATCAGCAGTTTCCAGCTCAAAGGTTTGGAGGATCTTAAAAGACAAAAAACTCCATCCTTATCGGATTTCTTTACATCAGGACCTTAAAGAAGATGACTACCTTCATCGAATAAATTTCTGTATTTGGGCAAAGGAACAGCTTCAGAAAAACCCTATTTTTTTTAATAATGTTCTCTGGTGTGATGAGGCAACTTTCCGTAGCAATGGAGAAGTGAATCGGCACAACTTGAGGTACTGGTCCTTTAAAAATCATCATTGGATTAGAGAAGTGGACAATCAAAGATATTGGTGTTTAAACACGTAGTGTGGAGTTATTAATAATACAATCATTGGCTAACATACATTTAAAAAGAAATGGATAAACAAAAAACATCAAATGCATGTGTTATAAATAAAGAATAGACAGCAATGTGTTGTTAAAAGTAGAAAAACCTAGGTGAAAAACCTAGCTGGTTATTGTAGTTTTACCAATACATCGGGACAAAAATTCTAATTTAAGACTTACTTATATTTATTTTTCGTAAATATGTAGCATTCAGAAAATATTGTGTATAACTTTATTATAATATGTGACTTAATGAATAACAGTTTCTTAGTTAATATGATATTAAACACAAAACTCAACAAAATGGGAATTATTTTGCAATCAGAAATAATTAAGAATTGTCAAACTTGAACCGATATGTTATGATTTTTGCTTTACCTTATTTCAATTTAGATCTACATAGTTAAATAGCAACAGATTCTCAACCAACATTGACCATGTACTGATTTCTTGTAATCACAAAAGACTCAAAATCTTTACAATAGTGATTTCATCATTTAATACATTTTAATTTTACGGGAGATTATATTATTATTATAAACGGAAAATTATTTGCTGCTGATTACAGGGAATCGATTATATGTGAAACGTAGATATTACTTGTCACTATGAACTGCTGTGTGTTGTTTCTGAATGTGGGAATAAATTTAATGTAAACATTAGAACTGATGGATGCGCTTGTGCAATTCGAGATTAGCAGCGGATGTTTGGTTGAATATCCAGGCAGGTTACAATAGGAAAATTTTAACTAAGATTAGTTTACTTGAAAATTATAACTTTGTGATTGTATTTTCATTATTTGGCATTTTGTTTACAAAACTATTAAAGCAGGAAAGTTTTCGGCTTATATTTCGTCTGAACTTATATTTTTGAACAGTTAAACTGGTAAAACCATCGTTCAGGGAAGGTTGAATGCGATAAAAATATGCATTGTTTAAATAGGTTTCCAATCTGGACCACAGAATCTGAACGATAAATTCAGGAAAACGATGAATAGAATAAATCCGGGGAAACTATTTATTTTCAACTCAGAGGGGAGGGGCTCACAATATTTTTGCGTATAAATCATTAAAAATTAATTTTTTTCATAATATTACTTCCTTTGTACTAAATTATGTGCGAAAAATTTAAATATGAGTAAATTGCAAGTTTTTGTGGCATTAAGATATATAATATGGGAAATACAGCAAACATGTCAAAGTTAATTAGATTTCCCACCACCGTGTTATTTCCACTTGGTTTAGTTAATTATCGTTTATATTAATATAGTTAAGTATGACGCTCTGTTTTAAACCTTGTCTGCACGCTCTCTCTCTCTCTCTCTCTCTCTCTCTCTCTCTCTCTCTCTCTCTCTCTCTCTCTCTCTCTCTCTCTCTCTCTCTCTCTCTCTCTCTCTCCCTCCCTCCCTCCCTCCCTCCCTCCCTCCCTCCCTCCCTCCCTCCCTCCCTCCCTCCCTCCCTCCCTCCCTCCCTCCGAGCTCGAACAATCAAACTGGTCTCGATAATTTTGAGATCGTTGTTCGAAACTCGAGCTTGAACCAAGGGCTCAGCACAAAATTTCAAGGCCTCGCACATCCTTAATCCTCTCTCTACATATGCTTCAAATAAAGCAGTTTGTTGTGGCTATGGAATTTAAAAGGGTGATGTAACTGAATATTTCAGGAATAGTGAAAGGGGAGCACAACAGATATATAACAGTTGCAGGGTACTGGTCACCCATATATACAATACAAAGGTTTTTGACCAACAATTAAAATAAATCATCACTTTATGAAAATTATTAGTCAGCATTTTTAAAGAATTAAATTAAATCTGTAGTATCTTTATGTGATAAAACAAATGTGCATCAAGTGACATTCACATCTAATGGATTCTTCCTGTTGTTACATCGCAACACAATTAAGCTGAATTGCAACCGGATTTTGAGATAAACTACCCTAACAAACTATATAATTTAATATTCGTAATTACCAAAAGTTTGCAAATATTCTTTTGTTCTACTACGATGAAATAGTCATTTCAACAACAACGAATCTTGGGCTTATTTTGTTCTGACTGATATAGTTTCAAAAATCTTTATTTTCGCGGATTATTAACAAAATTCCCACCTTTTCCCAACAATTTAAATTCCCGAATTCCTAGATTTTTTTAGTTGGTAGACACCCTGTTCATTATTTTATATCTACAACTGATAGAAAATGTTTAAATAAAATAAAACGTAAAACTATTTATTAAATAGAATAGTATAATCAAGGACTATAATTATTAATTGGTCATACTTTGGACAATTGCATTGCACAATTACAACTATTGGTTTCTAACACTGTTGGTAAAATACAAATTAAAACCTGAGACAACTCACAATTGATTCAAATTATTTAAATAAATCAGTGCAGCATGGAATGCGATTTATTAAAGACAACCGACAGTTAATGACTCCAAGCGTCAAAAATGTCAACTTACTTAGACCTAAACCATTATTAAATACACAATAATTTTAATGATAAAAATAATAGATCATATAATAATCTTACTTTGCACCAACTGCAAAAGGGCACATCAATGCATTAACAACTCCATGAATGTGAGTCAAAGGTAAAGCATGTAAAATTACATCTCTGGTATTCCAATCCCACATTTCTACAAGACTTGATACTTGAGCCAAGAGGTTGTTATGGCTCAATACAACCCCTGAAACAAAATAAATACTTATACTGTGATTAAGACCTTCAATAAGAAAAAAGGTTTTTCACAAATACAATTATTAAAGAATAAAGTATCTACATGAAGCATAGCCTTGTCTCTTGTAGTTTAATATCACTAAGGTGTGTGTGTACGTAACAAATGACAATGATGAACTCAGAAAATTGAAACGTAATTGTGTTGAATAAAGTGATTATGGGAAAATGTGTTGTTGAAGTTTGCACAAGTATTGTTAATTTCAAGTGAATACAATATTAGTTATTTGAGATATACGCATTATGACACAACAATACTTTGTTAATCTATTGAAATAATAATTAAAACAATCTAGAACAAGAGAATCTTATTATTTTAAAAATAATAATGAGAACTTATTAGCAGGTTAACCAGAAAAAATCTCCGTTCAGATATTCTAACATAACAAGCTAAATCTCTGCTGTACCTATCGGCCATATTGGACTGATGTCTCATAATAGCAATGTTACAGTTTAAACCATTTTTCTCTTTCAATAGCATTATACAATTTTCCTTGAAGTCTCATTAAATAGCTCCAATCAGTTATATCCAAATAAATTTACTCAAGTTGTCAATAAAATCCAAGTTGTTAATATTTTACGAAATTAAATATTTTGAATATTAATGTTACAGATTTTTTTCTAACATAGCTAATAAAAATATAACAAAATTATAAAGCCATTTACAAGCACAATTTTAGAACAATGTGGTATTTTTATCGGACACTACATAAAGAACTGAGTTAAATTGGTTTTAAATAGAGCATTGTCTATGAGCCCACTGAACAACCTGTCCTCCCATGACCTTGCGGTAAACTACGAAGGTACTCACTTCCAGAGAGAGACTACAAATCATTTTAAAATGTATTTTTGTTAACATATGCAGTTTAACTGTAGATACAGTTGTTGTCTTCATTATGGGACCCCTCTTTCTTTTTGTTACCAAAGAAACATAAAAACCACAATGTCTTATTCTTTAGATCCACTTAATTACACATATAGTGTAAGCACTCATTGCTACTTCCAAAATGAGAAGTCATTTCCATCCGAATTACCGAAAATCTCTATACTATATTATTATATTTTCTCATTTGGCGCTCTAATCATACCCTTTTTCCCCTAAGTTAAAAATAATAATATTTTACTAAAAACCACCAATGAACATATACATTTTCATTTCATTTAAAAAGTCAATTTATATTGTCCAGTTTATACTTGACATTTACATGTCTCAAACAATAAAACATGTTTGAGACCACAATAATACAATTGAATTTCTAAAACTGATGGTTTTAGTCTGAATTGGTAAATGAAATCTCGAAACATTCCACTCGATTTTTTATTGTAAACCAGGGTTTATTCAAGTAAAAATTAAAACAATCTTATGTATAAAACCTTAAAAAATATGAGCTAATAAAATTGGATAATAACTCCACTTTTACTGGACCGATTTTGACAAATGAGGCCAAAAACATCTTAACTGCCTCTTTCTTCAGTTAACACCATATCAAAAATTTCGTTATGGTTCTAGGATTAACACATTCACTATAGATTATGCTCATGCGTGTCTCCTATGTCCAAAGCTATATCGAATGATGTACAAGCATTCTAATCAACAAACTGACTCCAGTCAAATTCTGACCTGGACATTTAAACCAGTGCCGTTCATTCACTTTGTGCCAATCTAAGAATAGTGTGAGTTAACATCCTGTTTGTTTTAGTTTTAGTTTCCTGTAATATTTGTTCTTACATGGGTGTAGTAAACTTGACTAATCGAACAGCTGAGCCTTCTCGTGATACCTTTTTAACAATAAGTGAAATGGATACTTTCACTTAGATGCTCTGGCTCAGAATATGAAGCTTTTAGTATTGGAGAGACAGTTATAGACAATGTGAAAATGATTTATCTAGTGATGCCGAAATTGAGAATGATCCGGAATCATCTCTTCCAACTGAATATAATTCTTCTCAAAATTAAAATATATTGACGTCAATGAAATAAAATAAAATAAAATTTAATTTTCCTTTTATATAATAAACTAATCTTTTTTTTTAAATATATATTTAGTTGATCAACTTAGCTTTAAGAAATTTAATAATATAAATTGTAATAGATTATAAGCGATTTGATAATGCAAATTTGTTACAATTAATATATACTTTTCAAGTTAAATTTATTGTCAATAATTAATTTCTTTTTTTTTACAAATTTATATTACCTTAAAATTTTTTTTTTTTATTTGTAACAGTTGTATTGGGGGGAAAGATCAAGTAATTGTAACTTTATTAAGGACATGCAATTGTTTTACAGAAACTTGTATATAAATAAGTATTTTGTTAATTGGTTAATTGTTGGCTGATATTTATTTTGTGAATGGTCAATTTTTTTTTTACGGCTTAATAAATTTCAGCATTGTTTGGAAATTGTTTCTTTTTTCTTAAACATGTTACCAATGGGTTCCAATAATTCTTAATTCTAAATCGCCTGGTAACATGTTTTTGGTAGCAGAGCGTGGTTTGTAAAATTTTGCTTTTGGAACCATAAAAATTTGATACATTTAAATTGATCTTGTGCTGGACAAACTTTACCTTTTTTTATTATTACAGCTTATTTCATAAACAGAACAACAATTGTTGATGAAACCAAAATTTTTTTTTATATAAACTGATACGTCTTTAAGTAAAATTACATAAACACTTTTCTCAAGAACACCTAGACAGATTTTGATAAAAAAAAATTTTTCTCTCTTTCGTAATTTTTTTTATATACATTAGTAACTCACTTGACTTAATTCAGACAAGCAAGGCTTTATCAAAAATAAAAAATAAAATAAAAATAAAATAATAAAAATCCAAAAATAGATAAAAACTTATAAAAAACACAAAAAAATAATAATAATAATAATAAACTTTTGCTTGTTTGAACTTGGGTTAAAATTTTTTTTTTATATATATAAATATACATACAACATTTTACTCTACATTTCAGTACCATTATAATTTAAATAAAATCCGCTTTCAATATTATTTTGTAAATCACTGACTAGCACAGAATCAAGTATCGGGGACTTAATGTCGAGCGATGCCGTTTTCAGAGTTTTGCCTTTTGACGTTGCCTTTGTTAATTATTTGAAACCTTTTGAATATTATTTAGTAAGAAAAAAAATTGTGTACAAAATTTTCCTTTCTTTAATATAGGTGCCCAGATTTTGTGTAGGACAACATGGTTGACCTGTTTGCTTTTCTCTTGAATTGTTTTGTTGTTAACAGGTCAACATGGTTGGTTTATTTGAAATTTTTGTTAGGGATGAGAAAACCGGAGTTGGTTTTCGGTTATGGGTCACCTTTAATACATCTTTACTTTGACTACACCTTTTTTTTTTACATATCTTCTTTGAAAACACTCATACCGATTTTAATGAAATTTTTTTTTTTAACATAATTTTTTTTTATTATTTAAATTAATTTTTTTTTTGGGGGCACATGATTAAAAATATATACAAGACCTTAAGTTATAACAATTACATGACCTGCCTTGTGCAGCAGAACAATTTCGACTGTCTTCAACGTTTCATACTGCTTCTTTGTTTATTTTGGAATTAATTTTTTGTTTTGGCCCTTCTAATTTTTTTTTAAATCACGGAAATTGTTAAGAGCCGTGAATAGTTTAAATTTTTCTTCGTATAGGAGAAGAGAAGTTTAAATAACGACGCTGTGCATGATTTGACCTGCAGCTTCAGATTTTATTTTATTTTTTATTATTTTTAATTATTATTTTAAATCGGCTCAGGGGACTGATTCCCCCTCCCCCCTCTGAGTCCGATTTCCTGAATGCTTAAAGTGTGATACACTTCCCTCCCCTTTGTTTCCCTAAACTAATCTTTTTTTTTAAATATATATTTAGTTGATCAACTTAGTTTTAAGAAAATTTAATAATATAAATTGTAATAAATTATAAGCGATTTGATAATGCAAATTTGTTACAATTAATATACACTTTCAAGTTAAATTTATTGTCAATAATTAATTTCTTTTTTTTTTACAAATTTATATTACCTTAAAAAAATTTTTTTTTATTTGTAACAGTTGTATTGGGGGGGGGGGGGTAGATCAAGTAATTGTAACTTTATTAAGGATATGCAATTGTTTTTTTAAGAAACTTGTTTATAAATGAGTATTTTTTTAATTGGTTAATTGTTGGCTGATATTTATTTGTGAATAGTCAATTTTTTTTTTACGGCTTAATAAATTTCAGCATTGTTTGGAAATTGTTTCTTTTTTCTTAAACATGTTACCAATGGGTTCTAATAATTCTTAATTCTAAATCGCCTGGTAACAACATTATGGATTCACTGTAGTTCCAACTTATAAACTGCCAATAGTTGTTGGTATTTGATCTTTTGCATGTTATGCAACTTCCCTCTTCATTAGTTTAACAGTATGAATCAGCTGGTTCACTGTAATTCCAACTTATAAACTGCAAATAGTTGTTGGCATTTGATCTTTTGCATAATTATGTTACGCTACTTCCCACCTTCATTAGTATAACAAGTATAATGTAAAAACATTAAGAAGAAAGAAGAAATAGTACCAAGAATACTAATTTTGATGTTTTAATTCTGCAACACTGCCAAGAATTGGTAAACTAAGATTAGAAAAGTAAACTACTAATACCTAAAATATATTAAACAGTAATGAAATACATTATCTATCAATACCAAAAATTATAGAATATACCTTTTGGTTTCCCTGTTGATCCAGATGTATAGAGAATCATTGCATCACTTTTATTATAAAATTCAGGCGATTGTCCTATACTCTCTAGATAAATCTTGTTGTGAGTCTTTGAATAATTTTCTGATTTTGCATCGAGTGTTTCCATTGCATCAACACTAAACATTACAAACATGATGCAATGCTAAATATGTTTAAATATTATGATCAAATTAAAACGTAGAAAACAAAATATATTTTTTGAAGGTGAATTAAATCAATAAGTTTACTTTAAATAATTTACCTTATTTATGACTTTTATATGCCTATTAAAGCCCAGCTAAGCAATATTTTATTGATATTTAAAAGTAAATTAATCTACAGTATAAACAAAAACTAATATTTAATCTTTTAAAAACAAAATTATAAAACTATTTGTGGAGATTTGTTAAATGTAACTTCCTACATATTGAAACTGATTTAGTTTCCTACAGATTATGGAGTTATGACATAGAAAACAAATGGCTCTAAATAGATTTTAACAATGTATTGTCCAAAAAAAGAAGAAAGTTACCTGTATGATGTGTCCCTAAATAGATTTCAACAATTTATTGTCAAAAAAAAGAAGAAAATTACCTGTATGATTTGTCCAATACAAGCAATTTGCACTTAGTTCTATTTACCAACTCCTGCATTAATGAAGATCGCCCTTCTGTTGTAATTACCAAATTAGCTCCACAATCTGAGATATAATACTCCAACATATTGAGTGGTTGATGACAATTTAATGGCACAGCTAAAAATAATTTTAACAAACTGAATTCTTACATAAAACAAACACATATTATTCTCATGACAAAATTAATTTCAAGACTATATTTTTGTAAATAGGCCACAAATTAGGTTTGTTGTATTTACAATCTATTATTACTTAGCCTACATATGTCCTGACATCGCATGGATTTTTCTTAAATTATAAGCTTGGTGCTACACTAAAAACAATAAGTGAAAAATTGTCCCTGAAGCACTAATTATTTTCCTTTGACCTAAGAATCAACTACCACTCACCTCGTCTCAAGTGATGAAACCCCTTATTTGAATTACCAATCACCTCAGCTGAGATGATTAAGTTAGGCTTTTGTTAAAACAGTCATACTGTTCTCCCAATATTAAACCGATAAAACAATATTTGTTGTCTACAAAATCAAACTGTCACAGAATATTTACAGAAACAAACAGGAAACATAATTTTCTGATTTAGTAGATGTATAAAAACAATTTTCACATGCCTTTAAAATTACAGGTATACAATGATTGAAAAGTTGTTGCTGGACAACTGTTCTGTGAAGTACTGTACTTAATTTACTTGTTTATACTTCACTGTATAGACTAGATTTATAACAATGTTTCACAGAGTTATAATACCTCCTCCCCCCCCCCTTCCAAACATATCTACCTTACATTTTTACAGTAAGGCTATTCGAATTACTAAAATGTTTACCATTATTTTCTATACATTTTAAATAATGTTTGACCATTGATTTACATAAATATCTTATCACACAATACAGTGTTATGACTTCATTCAAATGTTCCAAATCTCTAGGTATGGATGCAAACACCGTCTTTTATTATCGCCACATGAAAACATCACTAGATGATCTATAACCATACAGTCTACTTAATAGTATCACATCTGCCTATTATCCATCATGCGTAATTAATCCATAGTGAAATGAAATCCGTAGCCAGATGAGTTTGTTCCTCATATCTTCCGAAATCAAACTATTGCCCATTCAACACCTATTTCAGTCAACATATCACTATATGTTTTACTATATTACTATTTACTATATTCTATGAAGACAAATACAGGCAATTTTGTCTGTTAATTATGTAATTTAAGAAACATAAGATGGTCAGAAAATTAAGGTCAGCTTTAATAAATCTGTCACTGAATTTACAAACTTGCAGGAGCCCACAAAATTTTCTCGATCCAATATTTCCCCAGAACACACATTTCTTATCCAAAATTTCCACCAAAACCTTATCATTTTTTATGTAGTTTGAACCTACTTTTGGGTAGATGTTGATTATTATGAGACTGTTGCTAATTCTGGGAGCAGCTCGATTTGTTAATCTTTATCGACCCATAGACAATCTTGGTAATTTTTTTTAAACGATTTCCTTAAAAACTGAAGGATAATTTACTTCTATTAATATTTTATTATAATGCCATTAAGTGTGATTTCATTAGAACATAATCATCAAAGATTGTCCAAATATATGCTTATAACTCCAAAATGTACAACTGAATTGTTTACCAACTCCAATAAGTCAATTGTCCCAAGCAGTTAATATACAGAGTGTTTCAGAACTCTCTATCAATATTTTAAAGCATTGTTTCTGGGCCAAAAGTATATCTAAATATCATATTGAAATCGTCCGAAGCCCCCAGTTACTCACACAGGCGCCATTTTTTTTTTTTTTTTTTTTTCATGGTTTTTTTTCTTCAAAAACCATTAAATGTTTACTATAATTTTGAAATTTTGCATACAGTTTTATAACAATTAGAAAACCTACAAAAAATTATTAATATTTTGGAAATCCCAAACCAAAATGGAGCGACCATTTAAAGTCTTGTAATAATATAAAAAATAGTGGGTTTTACTTTACTTTACTTAAACTGCCGCATGTTGTGCAACAATTGTAATTATTTAAAAAAGAGGTGTTTGTGATTTTAATATAAAAGAAGCTAAGTGTGATACAAGTTGGGCGCCATTGTAATTTGATAATTATAAAAATAAAATAAAAATAAAATTTGAGTTTAGAATTTAAAGAAATTGACTTAAGGTCTCTAGGGTCGTGAATTCTTTAACAGTGTACTCAGTAGGACATTGGAGTAAAAGAATAGTAGTCTTTTTTGTACTGAAATAGCACATAATATTTATTAGACACATTTAAAAACATCAACATTGCAAAAACATAAAAAATGAAACATTCATATGTGATATCTTATTTTAGTACATCTTAACAATTATTTGATCATTTAAATGATAATAATATAGAAAAATCAAGTTAAATTTAATTCTATAAATCAAGTTAAATTTAATTCTATAAATCACTGAATCCCCTACCACAAGTTTGGTACAATAACACAAACACAAATAAAATGAAATATTTATTTGCCTTATGTTATTGTAATTCCCTGATGTACATTTCGGTAACCACGTTACCATCATCGGAGGGATCTGAACTATTGTTTAAACAAATGTAGAGGCAAGAAACCAACTGAATCAATATTCAGTTGGTTTCTTACAATTACAAATACAATTATTGTCATCCAATTCTGACCTATGTTCAAAATTTCAGGTCTCTAACTTATCGGGAAGTTAGTTTGAACTCGATTGCAAAATTCCACCCGGAGAGACTGACAGACAGATATGACGGAAACCGAACTAATAAAAACGTGATAAAAAACAGTTAACATATATAAGGCACGTAAAAAAAATTTAATGCTAAAATCATTCCATATTGTAAACTTTTTTTTAAACCTGCTATACTTTTCAATGTCCCAGTATTTAAAAAGGTTTTTTGAATGAGTAAAGTTACATTCTGACCAACTTACCAATATTTCCACTAATCCAACATGCCCATTGAGTAATAACATACACTGCACTATTTGGACAAAGAAATGCAATCCTTTCCTGCATTTTCTGACCAAGGGACTTTCTTATTTCTGTTGCTAATTTATTACTTGAAATCAAAATATCTGCATACTTATAACTGCCATCAGAATCTTTTATTGCAATTTTTTCACCAAACTGTGCAGCATACCTAAATACTGGTTTAGTTATAGCATTTTCTTTCTTTAACATTCTAGCCATATGTGAAGTGGACAAATGTGCTCGAAGTCCTAGTGATATGAAATGTCCACCTTTTGAACAGCCAATGTGGCTTGTACCCAAAACCATGATAAACCAAAGGAATCTGTGGATAAAAAAAAAACAATAATAAGCTAAAATTAGGAAATATACAGACTATTTATTGAAATATGTAGTCTTATATAATAGTAATATTATTATTTATTTCCCATCTTTTATGGACCATACAAAAATAAAAGAAGACTTGAAAATTTTAACATCTGATATGTATTTTAACAACTAATTTATATTCAACTTGTACCACTGTAATTTCAATAACAACATTTATATACAATTTCTATCATATATTATACTCAATTCAAGACTTTGTGATGCAGAAAATTTCACCAGTAACTGGGAAAGAAGCATACTCATAGTTCATGATCCGATCTACCACAACAGAATTGGACCACTCTCATATCTATTGACAACGTATAGAACTAAGCTAATGCTATAGACAAAAAGAGGAGTGGTATATAGAACATTATACAATTTGTTCTTTGTTTGTTTGTTTTTTTGTAAATTGCAATGTTAATCCAGTAATCATTTGAATTGGTAAAAAGTTATTTGGATTATAGGGTTAAATCCATACAAGTATTAAATTCTGTAGCTTATATCATGCAAATTCTGTGGGATTTGGTAAAATTTAGTAGATTTATATTATTTAGTATGAAGTAACAAAAACATTTATAATTAAAATCAGATAAATGATTGGAAAAAGCATTGAAAATGCAAATTTCGAATTGAATTACAAACATATTTGTTAACACCAACAACAAATTACAAAATTATACACTAAATTGTTAGCAAGTAATTATTTTATAATGTATACACCTATTTGTATAAAAGAAATAATGTGTTGTGTGTGTTTTGTAATGCGTTTTATGTATTGATGTAAAGGCTTAGACTTGTTGTATGCAATTGTATTGTCAACTACATCCAAATAAATGAAATGAAAAAAAAAAAATAGGAAACTGAATGAGATACATAAAACTTGATTAACTGAGTAAGAAAAAAATTATGAAGATATCCTATTAGGCTATATTATAATAATTACAACAAAAACACAGAGAAAAAACTTTGTGTAAATTTAAATATTGGTAAAAAATTATATGAAGTTAACTATGTAAAAAAAAACAAATATCCACTCTGAATCTAGTTATTGTTATTTTTTCTTCTTCTTGACTGCTGGACTAGAATAAATATTTAACTTTTTGTAGAATATTTTCTATGAGGGAAAATCTTTTAATATTTCTGGATATCGGCACTCCTTCATATTTAAATCAAAACAACAAAATGTATTGAGTTTTTCTTCATTTACATCTGTAATGCTTACATTTAAAAATATTGAGATATTTGCTCAATACACTCCAAAATCTCATGTAATTTTAATAAAAATAGAGAATATGTTTTCATATAATATAACATACAATTTTCCCACTACACTCATCAAATATGTGTTACTATTAAAGTTACAAATTGATGCTGTGAAAATTATGAACTAATTCTCTTTGGCCTCAAACTGAAATAGTTGCACTTGTCTCATATAAGATCGTCGACAAATCAAGGTAACTCATAGCTTTCATTAGATGCAAACAAATGAAAAATGACTTAGGCCTAATGGAGCTATGGAACTAAGGAGCAACAAGCCAAATAAAGCATTTAGTTCTACAATACTGGTATCTCTATAATTACTAATATTGGTCTTCTCCCCCAATTTTGATCTAGCAGTTTTAATCGTTTTATGGGTGTCGAAGTCGGACGGTAATCTTCCACGCAGTGTCACCTGGAAACTGCACTCTTCTAGTCTTGACTAGGAGGGTGCAGGCTAATGTACCGACGCCGCGCAGCCTGGGTAGAGGTAATTAAATCTCTCTCTGTCCCAGGCAAGTACCTACACAGAGATGATAGGGAAGTGCGACCAGAGCAGGACATATATAGGCCTGGATAGGGGGATCCTCCCCCCTGCTGGGAAAGTGGGGCGCCCAGGTATACCCTACTTGGGCGATACGGTGACCCTTGATGAAGGGGTAGCTGGTGATTGAGGTGAAGACTCTTTGTGGAGGGTTGGATCCAACACATCACTTTGCGCTCTGGAGGCTTGGGTGAGCCGCGATCGGGTCTGGCAAGCCCAGATCAGGGGTTCTCACTATGCGAATGCGTAGTGGGGCAAGTGCAGTTGCTGTGAGTAGGCTTATTGAAGGAGGAACAACCCAGTTTCAATGGTTCGGTTCTGGGAAGGTTCTCTGGATAGACAGCCGAGGGGCAGTGGCTGGGCTACGGAGAGCCTGAGTCGCGGGAGGACTTTGTCTGGCGAATGCCTCACCGAGGATGGTGAGAACGTTGCTCAGGACCCTAGATGGAGCAAAAACCCAAATTATAACTTCATGGAAAACACAAATAGACCAGAAGCGAACAGGCGGTCAGGTGCAGAGAGGGAATCTCCAGTTGAGAATGTCCTCAGTCTGCGCCTTGACGATGAAGAATGCCCCTGGAAGTCCCAATGGGTCAGGCCAGGAACATGGCAGAACAAGAGATGGTAGAAGCTCCAGTTGAGCAGGCTACCACTTCCTCAAGGGACAGTGGCGACAGGTCTGCTACGGCAGAAAGTCGACCCACTGTACCACCCTCTGAGGCAAGCACATCAGATGCAGATCTGACACAAACGGCATCTAGGATTAACCGGATGCACGTTGAAAATCCAGCCAAGAAAGGCGCCGTCTTCTATCGAGAGAAGAAGAGGCGACGAAAGGAGGAGAAGATGGCTGCGGGCACTTAGGTGGAATACCAGAAAGCTACTCCAATGAGCAGGGGAGTGGGTGCTGATGTAGGAACGCCAAAAAGGCAAAGGTCCGATGTTAGCAGTCTTCCAAGCTCAGGAGTCAACCAGGTACCAAAGAGACCCAGGAGGGGGTTGGAATTCTCATATGCAGAAAGGCTGACTTCTTTCGGGGTTGCGGTGGTACCTAAAGACTTTCCGGAAAGGCTACTCACTGAGGAGGACATCCTGGAGCTCTCGTCTGCTCTCATTGCGCAGATGAAGCCCCTCTCTGATGGATGTCTACCAGGCTTCAATGAGTCGCCTAGGCTGGAAAGCGGAGCTATGGTACTGCAGTGCTGCAATCTGGAAACCAAGGGGTGGCTAGAGCAGGCTGTTGCCATATGCAATCCCTGGAAAGGGAATATCTTGGAGGTGGTGGACGCGAAAAAGGTGATTAACATTACCAAGGTTAACACCAGGTTTCCGCCTCCATTCGACAAGATGAAGGTGGAGGACGTACTGTCCAGAATCCAGCAACATGATCTTTCGATCTTGACAAAAGATTGGAGGATCATTAATGCTAGAACCATGGGCCCTCAGGGGAGAACAGTGGTTCTTGGACTAAATGAGAAGGATCTGGAGATGCTCAAGAGGAGAAACCTCAGGGTTAGGCTCGGGCTTGGGCAGATCCAGTTCCAGATCATTGGAAAAAGAACAAGGGAAGGTGCAGCCAATGAAGGTGCTGAAGATGGTCCAGGCCAATCTTCAGCATAAAAAGGCGGCCAGCCTTAACCTAGCCAGCAGATTCAAGGCCGAAGGCATCGATGTGGCTCTGATCCAGGAGCCATGGGCGGTGAAAGGTAAGGTTCTGGGGCTGGGAGACTCTGGGGGCAGGCTGATGTACGCTCCCAGAACATGCATGTTAGTGAATAAGAATTTAAGTGTCTTTTTGCTAAATGAGTTCTGTTCCAGGGATCTGGTGGCAGCTAAGGTGAGATTGGAGGATCAGGAGGTGTGAGGAGAAATTACCATAGGCTCTG
The DNA here is from genome assembly GCA_963513935.1 of Aphrophora alni. Taxonomy (NCBI): domain Eukaryota; kingdom Metazoa; phylum Arthropoda; class Insecta; order Hemiptera; family Aphrophoridae; genus Aphrophora; species Aphrophora alni. The sequence continues at coordinate 93,099,423 of OY740766.1, forward strand.
CATACTTCCCGTTCGACTCGGCCAATCCACCTCCAACTGACGAGTTCTCACGCATTGTGGGAGAAGCGAAGAGGAAAGGTGAACACCTAGTCCTTGGAGTGGACTCCAATGCGTATCACCTTGCATGGGGCAGCTCCAACTGCAATGTAAGAGGTAAGTCTCTATTTGACTATTTGTCTAGTTATAATTTAGATATAGTTAATGTAGGTAACAAACCGACCTTCATCAACAGAGTGAGGAGGGAGGTTATTGACATCACAGTCTGTACTGAACGTACTGCCCAACTCATCAAGGGGTGGAGGGTCTCGGTGGAGCCATCACTGGCAGATCACCAGCACATTCAATTCGAGATGAGGTGGAAGCAGAAGAGTGTCATCTGGTTCAGAAACCCCAAAAGGACGAACTGGGAAAAGTACAGGGAAGACTTGGGGCAGGCTGTTCAAGATATAGGGCCTGAAGTGAGGGGGATAGAGGAGTTGGAAGAAGTATCGGTGCAGCTGCAGGCTGCGGTGCAGGGTGCTTTTCAGGCCAACTGCCCCCTCACACAAAGGAAAAAACACGACACGGTAAGGTGGTGGAACAAGGAACTAGCAAAAATGAAGAGGGAGGTTAGAACTCTGTTCAAGGCCTCTAAACATCAAGGTTGCTGGGAACCCTATCATAAAAAACTTACTGAGTATAACTCAGCAATTCGGAAAGCCAAGCGGGATTCCTGGAGAAAGTACTGTGAAAGAGTGGAAGAGTGCTCTGAAACGGCTAGACTCCAGAAGATCCTGAGGGCTGAACATACCAATATGGTGGGCTCTCTGGAAAAACCAGATGGCTCGTATACGCAGTCCGGAAGGGAGACTCTGGAAGTACTCCTGGGATGTCACTTTCCGGATTGCGAGATAGAGGGAGGAAGTGATCCCTCCCTGTACACTAGGGCAAGTCCGCGTAGAGCGGACTGGAACTGCTCGAGGAGACTCATTAATGAGGATAAGGTGGACTGGGCCATAAGATCGTTCGAGATGCATAGGGCCCCGGGGCCAGACGGGATCACTCCCTTACTCCTCAAGGAGGGTTTGGAGGTGCTCAGGCCGGTTATCACGGGTGCTTTTCGAGCGAGCTTGGCGCTGCGCCATGTTCCAAGGAATTGGTCTGTGGCGAGGGTTGTCTTCGCTCCAAAGCCTGGAAGAGCGGGATATGCTCAGGCCAAGGCCTACAGACCAATTTGCCTAAACTCTTTCCTGCTAAAGGCTATGGAGAGAATTCTGGATGTTAATATCAGAGTTAGCGTGCTTAGGAGTTCAGGCTTGCACGAAAATCAATTTGCTTATAGACCAGGCAGGTCCACTGATGCTGCTCTACATCATTTAGTGAGCAGAATAGAGGAAAGTCTGGAAGCAAAGAAAATAGCTCTGGGGGCGTTCCTGGACATAGAGGGAGCCTTCAGCAACACTTCAATACTATGTGGACTAGAATAACTGTAAAAAATTTCATGACGTTCTGAACAGTTCAGGTTATAAGCTATGTTGGTCCAATATGGAAATGCTAACTTCACCACAACAGGGAACTAGTTCACCCGACTAGTTTCCCAACACTCACACGGCAAAACCTGCCTACAAACACTTCATTTCCCCGGCCTTAAACGGCTTTGCTTCAGCCAATCTCACCTTACATGTCCCGTACTCGCAACTTGTCTCTGATTGGCCGGCAGCTAACGTCAATCGCGAGTGTGCTTAAAAATTCCGCAGCTACAAACAATGGCACTCTGCAAAACTATTCCGAAACAATCACAACCTACCTTGTACCGTTGATTGGTTCGCTTCACGGAGAACTTAGACAATGGACAGTTCATTGTCTAGGACTCAGTCAGTCCTAGACAAGCTAAGCTACAAGCTGGCAGAGCTAAAGTTGTATTTCTGGCAGAAAAAGTCCAAAAAATCACTTCACCTTCACCCTGCGGAGAGACCAGTCAAGTCAACTTCACCTCTACCAACCGGGGAGACACTACTTCAACATTACCTTACAGAGAATGCCATTAGAAAACCACACTCAAACCTTGCTGACTGAACACTGAGCCACCTGCCACCTACCAGCTTGTTTCAAGCCCATAAACGTCTTAAATCATTGCAAACACCTTTCACCTGACTCCTGCCAACTCACCGCCTCTCCGAGAGTCACCCCGTGGCCTCCCGTAAGAGAAATTAAACAGAGAAATCCGGGCAACGGCAGCATCTTGCTCCCTCCCCCCCCCCCACATCACCTCCTGTGATGAAATTGTAGGTCCTTTGGTGCTGACGATAGTGGGTGGGCACAACATCATAGCGGCCAAGATCGCATATTCCATTCCTACGTACGACCAGTTCGTCTCCTCAAACTCACCCCCGGCGATCCTAGAGCTATATTGTACATGGTTTTAGGTACTGAGACCTAATGGCTCTATTCAGGGCCAACAAAAAGGTCCCCAGTATGCCGTGAAATCTTTCATCATTCACCCGCACCAAACCGCCTCGACCCTCCAGAGTCGATCTACCTACCGGCACCTCCTTTTATCTGTCACCATCCCGCAGCTTCAACAGACCAAAAGGGACTCCGACCCCTAGGCTACATCAGATTGACCCAGAAATAATAGATTTTGATACTTCAAGAGTCCTCCCAGGGAAAGGGTGATCCAATTGTTTCAAAATGAGGTTTGTACAACACAATTTCATTAAATTTCAATATTAAACCACAACGGGATCTCAACTGAACATTTAGCAAAAAAAAATTGGGGTGCTACAGTAAACCGGAATAATTTAGACCGGTAATTATGCATTGAAAGTCACCATATTTTTTAGTCGCACCAAATTATGCAAATTTAAACTATTTACCACTTTGTAATTAATCAGATATTTTGCTAATTGTTTACTGTAGCGCCCCAATTTTAAAAATTTTTTCCCAATTATTTTTGTACTAAGCTACATATCTCTCTTTATATGAATAATAACATTTTTTGGTGAGCAAAAATGTTTTTTCACTTCGAAATTGACATATTTCTACGACGTAGGCCTATTTGTAGGTTTAGTTTACATGGCAAACACAATGTCCCAATTTTAATATATATATATATATATATATATATATATATATATATATATTTGTTTTCTTTATTTTTGTACTACTATTTCTCTTTATGAGAATAACATTTTTTTGGTGAGCAAATAAGTTTATCACTTTGAAATTGACATATTTCAATGACGTATTTAGCCTATGGGTTAAGTTTACTTGGCAAACACAATGTTTCAACTGATCACCAAACTCAAGCAACATTGAGCGTGGTTATTACTTGGATGGGTAATAGTGTTTATACCATGTGTGCATGGGATTAGTAACCATTGAACAGTCAACATGGAGTGTGAGATACATAGCTATCTTACGTGAACTTATAAAGTAAAAACAATATCCGACCACTGAAGTCAAGCAACATTAAGCGTGTGTCGTGGTTTGTCAGTACTTGGATGCTAGACCATGTGAGAAATTTTAATTGGGATTAGTGTTGTAGTATCATATATAGGTTTATTTATGCATAGGTCTATTATGTGCTAGGTTTATTTATATTTACATAGAGCTACCTTACTTGACCTTGTAAGGTAAAAACAACTCTCGTACAAACCTATTTTAACATATAATTCAATTAATTATTGAAAATTAATATAGAAAACTTTAAATTATGTTGTTTTTTCCGTAAAAAACATTTTTACTCACAAAAACAATGTTTCTATTCTTATAAAGACAGGTATGTAGTATAAAAATAACGGGGAATAAAAATCAAAATCAGGGCACTACAGTAAACAATATCAGTTGTTACTGATAATTTTTAACAACTTAAAACAATTTTTTCAAGTGTAAAAATCCAATAATATTGAAGAAATTGACACAAGGAATTAAGGCTTATTTGGGTTATTATAAATGTGTACAGTGATAACATGAGTCATATTTGTCACTGGATTACGAGTCTATTTTTACAAAGGTCTGGGAAGGAAAATATAAATATGCACCGATCCATTTTAAGTGACAAATCTTTGCATTTCACCTTCAAATTGTGTTGTTTGGATACTTTCGATAATTCTGAACAAAACTAGTCACTTTTTATGTTTCCCAATTCATTATTTCTGTCCAAAAACAGTGACTGAAAATGACTGTTTCATGGCATTTTGAGGTTATTTCGACGCATATTTCATCATTTGAAATCAAATCTATCGATGTTTTTTTATTCCATACAAAAAATAGTTCTGTTTTAAGAACTATCATAACTATGTATCATTTATTATCAATCATGTTGTGTAATAAATAAGTGTGAACTACTCTTATATGGTTACCTAACCAGACCTAGTTAAGAACTATAGGCCTAGGCGAAGGAAGGTCATTTCCCTTAGGCTACTTGACCAATAGTTCTTGCACTAGGTCTGGGTTTCAGAGACCTAGTCATCATGAATCTTAGATCATAGGGGCATAATAATATCAACCTGTATTAGTGAATTAAGCGAGCATGCGCCCCATGAGTGAATTCAATATGACTACAGGATAGAATAAGTAACAAATTGTCCATTGTGAAGTACATAATGAATTGTGAGATTGAAAAACCACAAGTTTTGTTCAAAATGATCGAAAGAATGCAATTTTGAAGACGAACTGCTGAGATTTCGCACTTATATTCGATCAGACATCTCTCCTGCGTATTTACCATATATAGTTAACTTTAGTTACCTTCCCTTGGTCCTTTAATTTACAGGGCATGATTTAAACTAATGTAAAGTACAACTTATAACATAAACAAAGACTGGTAATGCAGTCACAAACTTGACTCAAGTTGCCATTGTACACATTCCTTATAACCCAAAAAAGTCTAAATTCCATATGTATAAAATTGTAAGTTCCTTCAATATTAAAGTATTTTGAGACTTGAATATTGTTTTGGGTTGTTGCAAAATTTCAGATTAATGACAAACAAGGTAAATAGTTTAGGTTTGCGAGGTTTTTAGCGACTAAAAAATCGGTGAGCTTCAATGCATAATTACCTAAACGCCTAACCCACCTTACACAAATATTTCAAATGAAGATATTGTACAAAACTTACGAGTTTTCAGCAGCCATATAATATTTTTATCGCAATCGCAACACCTTTGTTGATGTGTCTAAATAACCAGTGAAAAAACACTAAATTACTGACAAAAAGAGTAATTTTTTTCCTACTAATATTTCATTATACCAGTTACACTTCGGACGACACTGCTGACTGAGTGCCGACCTGCCGACATTAAACAGAACACACAGTCACACAACACAGATTCAACAATGTTATATTATCATGGAGAGATCAAGAGATTTTTTTTCTTCTGATTGCCAATTTAATAGGCAGGCTTGAATATTTACAAAGTAGACCTAATTGACACTATCTCGATTTTTTTTTTCACACGCAAAAATCTATAATACACCATTTCAAAAAGTATTGTCCTAGTGTTGTAAGATAATTATATTCTTAACACTGTGATTAGTTGGAAATTTTAAAGATTTTAAAATTGATTGAATACAGGGATAATAACATTTGAATGCTTTAATTTCAAAACGATCTAAGTGCCAAAAATTAATATATTTTTTTTAAATTGCAAAGTGATCTAAGTATCAACGCCAATGCACGTCTATAAGATCTATATGCCAAATAATTTTCTGTTGGTTTTTATAGCCTTCCATAGAATGCGCTGTGTGTATGTCCAGTGGGAGCGCCTTTCAATTCGATCCAAGTGCCACCTGCTTGGAATTGGTTTGTTTACATGACATGAAACTGCTCTGTTGCACAACACTTTGTTATTGTTTTTTACAAGGTTTTAATTGTTTTTGATTATAATTATAATTGGCGCAAGTCCAGATTCTCGTGAAGCTAAAGTGAAACTTGAACTACACCAGAAAAAAGCTGGTAAGGCTTTTGAAACCATGAAAAATGATGCAATTTGTAGCACAAGACCGGGCAGTACTACTATCAATATAGTAATGGACTTACAGAAAGTCTTTCCCATCCCAAAGCTCACACACAGTGACATGTATTACAGCCGCCAACTTTCCTGCTACAATTTTGGAATCCATGTTAGTAATAACGCAGATGGTATTATGTGTGTTTGGCACGAAGGGCAATCGGGACGTGGTGGCAATCAGATGGCGTCTTGTCTCTTCCAAGCAATAAACTCTGATCTTCTGTCAACTACTGATAAAAAACATTTAGTTGTTTGGTCCGATAACTGTGCTGGTCAGTTAAAAAACAGAATGTTAGTATTTTTGTATAAATACTTAGTATACATTGGAATGTTTGACACTATCGAACACAAATTTCTAGTGACAGGGCACAGCTTTTCATCTGCCGACAGAGATTTTGCGCTGATTGAAAAGCGAGCTAAAAAATGTTCGCAGATGGAAACTGTTGAGCATGTGATGAATATTATAGCTACAGCTAGGCCTTCCATACCATTTAAAGTTCTGAACATGAGTGAAAAGTTTTTTAATTTTGATTTGGCAGGAGAAAATTATATAACAACTAAAAAACTGGGAATTTCATCTATATCAATGATGAAAATCTGCAAAGATGAACCAAACAATGTCCTCTTCAAAACATCTTTTTTCGGCGATTGGCAAAAGTGCAACGTGTAAAAAAAGGAGTTAAGATTGAAGATCTCACCAATATGACACTTGAAATTCTTCCTACCTCAGTGCCAATATCTGAAAATAAAAAGAAGGACCTACGTGCTATGCTGGACTACATTTCAGAGCCAAACAGAAACTTGTACGCCAATTTGTGCGCCTAAGATCCATAGGACTTAGATCGGTTTGAAAGAAAACCAGCCATGGACATAGATCGTTCTGCTGACTGGGTACATCAATTTTTTTTTCTTCCTTGTGTGTTTTAATAATTTAATTTTTTAACATAAGAGCACTTTTTTATGTTTTTAACTTATGTAAAAATAATGTTGTACCCTATTGAAATAAAACTATTATAAAACTACAGTGTTTTTATTGATTACCCGAAAATTTACGTTATGGCGCTTAGATCGCTTTGAAATTAAAGCATTCATTTGCTTTCAGCAATTTTCTTCTCGCCAGAGGTCCAACAGGCATTTTTAACCAGAAAAAGGGTCAGACCATGAATGGAAGAACCTGGGACCAGGATTTTACATATTCGAACGGGGAACGTCTTCTGCAATAATAGAATAATAAACCTTACCTTTCTGGAGCCACTTGCAACATAGAGTTCTCGCCTTGTACCTATGAATGAAAATGAACTTTTCACCCCCAAGCAAGAAATCTACCCTTTCACTTTACGATGGGATTCTTATTTACGTTTTGAAACTTAATTATTCTATAGTTTCTTAAAATTGATTTTAACTAGCTCTTGTTTTCTATTCACAATGTATATATATTTATTTTATTTAATTATTCGTTTTACTCTCAATGGTAAATGAACACACACAAGGGTTTACAAAGTAAATAATCAAATTAAATTTTATTATATCAAAAACTACAAGAAAAACTATCAAGAATTAGAAACAAAATATAAGTTAAATATTAAACGAAATAGCCTACAATTGTTTGATAACAAGTACGAGTGAAAAATTATATTGTCTTTTATATATAACAATCTCAGGGTAGGTAACGTGCCGGACTTTATCCAGTCTCCTGGTAATTATTGAAATTCTCAACCTAATATTAGATTAAATTTCGATTATGAAAAAAATAAATTTGAAAATTTTGTTTTGGAAAATAGAAAGTTCAAAATATTTTGGATAGATCACACCAATTTGTCGTTTTATAGTCCTGGTACTGTTTATTTGGAGTTTTGTTATTCTTAGCACTTGAATATTCTCTAGTCAAGCACAAACAAAACAAAAAAAAAACTATATTTTTCACAATTGAAAATTCAAATTTTGTAGTCTGTCGCTGTACGCGTCTATACGTCTTCGATGTTAAAACTGGACTGTTCAAAATTCAAAGGACGCTTTCTTCTAGCTTGGCTTCTTTTCCAAAATTGTATAAGATAGCGTATGGGGGGGGGGGTTCACTTATCTTAATACACACTATGAAACGAATTCGTTGTCATAATTTTGATAGGTTTTTTATTTAATATGAATGATATGTAAAAATTTTATATTATAATTTTTATTTTGTACGATCTCGTAATATAATTATTTCTCTATATTCCTCATAACTAAAATATCTTATTTCTAATATCTCTAAATTAAATACGTTTGAAAAATCGGCATCTTTTGTCCTAACCAATGTGGTCAAGTTATCTTCCATGACGTCATTCGTCCGTCCCGGTTGACTGACATTGGAAGGCGTGGCCTTCCGTCTTCTATATCCGTGATATTACATTTCGTTATATTTGTAAATATTATTCGATTTTATAATTTTGTAAAATTATGGAATGTTGCATATTTAAACAAATATTTTCTAGGAGGGTGTCCTTGAAAGAGTTCATTGCAAAATCTATAATTATTATTTAGAGCACATACAATTGAAATATCAAAATCTTAAAATTAATTCCGAGGATTCTAATCATATTAAAACGCAAAGCAAAAATTTTTAATTAATTGTTTTTATCTTGTAATTATCAAAATAAATTATCTTCATTAAAATTTCCAACATAAAAAGATTCTTTTAAAATAATAATTGGTTATTTATTAGAAAAAAATATCAAATTAAGATATTATATTAAAACATTTAAACTTCATCAAAGAAACAAGATAAAATATATAAAAACAAATTCATTTTACTTTTATTTATTTTCCCAAATTTTATTTTATATATTCGGCGAGGATATTTAATTAAATAATAATTAGGAATACCTTGAATAAATATATTATAGTTGATTTCGGCTCCTGGGACTTCAGTGGCATCGCTGCAACAAGTAGCTTTGTATTTTAACTGCTAGAAGAGTAGTCCTGATGTTTGATCAGATAAGTAGTTCTAGTTAGCTGCTCGTCCACTATTTCTTCTCAAAGTAATTCTTTGCTGAACTTGAATGTTGAAATTTTAAAGTTGTATTATTATTATTAATGATTTTGGCTCTGTGTCGTATTAGTTTGAAATCAGTGTATTCGATGATTTACATTTAGTTATTCATTTAAATCAATATTATTTATGGGAGCCAGATTCTATCCCCATTTAACGTGTTCTGAATTTAATCAAATACTATGTTATAGTATGAAGTTGTAGAATTGACTTTTTTGTCGAAAAATTTCTAAGTCGAATAAAATCTTTTGTAGTAATGTAGCTTTTCAAAAACGTCTAAGAAATTGTTAAGAGTAATTTACCTTGGCAGTTTAACTAATCAAGTAAACTGTGTTTTGATAAAGTGGGAATATTCTCTCATAATATCCCACCTTTCCTCCTTTCTGACTTTTAGTTTTCTCCACTGTTATTTCGTCTATTTTGACTCTTATTATGTACTGTAGAATTTATTCTAATTATTTTGTTATCAATTTACCTTCTAATTGCTCTTTAATTCTACTTGTAATCTATTCAATATTTCTCTTCTGCTATCCATGTTTGGTATTTCTAGAACACTAGATACGTGCGCTGATCATACAATATTTCCTGTAAAATCGATTCAATTTATAAACTTGACAATTATGGTTTTCGCTGTAATTTTTGTCCCTCTAGGAATTTTTTAATTCTGTAAATGTAGTCCTTTTCTACCTATTAACAGGTTCTTCTGGAAACTCAAATGAATGTTCTATTTGTAACTTTCCAAGTTATTTTACTTTGAAGTTGATCCTCTTAGTTTTCTTCTGATTTATTATAGCTCTGTATTTGGAAAGAAAGAACCTGTTGTTTTCCTTCAAATTCTGTTTGTTGTCGAGTTACGCATAGTTCAAGATCTCGTTTTATTACCTTTTCTTTTTGAGTAAAAACCCCTCATTTTACTTTTTATTGTGCTTTCTTCAGTCATTACATTTATATATATATATATATATATATATATATATATATATATATATATAAGTTATTAAGCTAAACATATCAAATAATCTTTCCAATCTTACATAGGCCAATTTTATTCAAATTTGAATTGGAAGATTCCAACTCCATTTAGTTATTTCTCAAAAACGGATTATTGGATTTTCTTCAAATATTCCAATTATGTTCTTTTCTCACTCTAGAATCTATATCTAGTTTAAGTTTTGAAAAAATAATTTCAGTTTTTCTTAAAACTGACTTTACTTTTTCTAAATTTACAGGATTTTTCTGTTATAGTATCTAGTCTAAAATACTGTTCTACGTTTGTTTAATTTAGTTATATGTAATATTGTTATTACCATATGATTTATTTTTTATATACATTGTTTAACCCTTGATCCGGCTGCATTAATTTTATGAACGTTCTTCGTTTGTTTAAAAACTAATTAAAAAAATTATTTTTATACAAAACCTAATTTATAAGATATCATTTTTCTCAGAAAGATGCGTAGAATTTATCTATGTAATAAACAAAAAAAATTTGAAATGGCTTTGGAATAAGTATGTTAGGTATCAAAAAATGAATGTAACATTTTTCAGAAAAACATTTATCATCCAAAATAATTTTCTTATCACTATTTTTCAAAATATACAAAAGTTTTGTAATATAATTGTTAATAATAGTTGATAAAAAAAATAATTTGTTACATTAAAAAAAAAAAAAAAATAAAAAAAAAATACAGAAAAGGGTAAAATGTTAGGCGTAATTTGAAATAGTCACAAAAAATAGTAATTATGTAAAACACAACTTCAAATTATCATTTTTTTCAGAAAGGTGTATTGAATTTAGTTTTGTAATGAAAAAAAAAATTAGATATAAAAAAATTTGAGTTATTAGGTCAGGAATCAAAAAATTGTCTGCTAACCGAGGCAAAACTGCATAGAAAAGGTAATGTACACCATACAACTTTTCTTTTCTTTTCTTTTTTTTTTTAATTTTTTCAAGTAATACTAGAGATTTGTAATATATTTGTGGATAAAAGTTGCTAAAAAGAAAAATCAATTTATAAAATTTTCATTAGACATGGTTAATTTTGACGTAAAAAGTGAAAATTTGCTCAAAAATAAGACCTATTTTCAAAAATATTATTATTATGCAAAACCAAAGTTATTATTACCATTGCTCCTCAAAAAGGTATGTAGATTTTATGTGTGTAATCCAAAAAATTTAGATGTAAAAATTTTGGAGTTATTACATCAGGAATCAAAAAGTCGTCCAGTCACTGAGGCGAAAATCTCACAGAAATAGGTATACAAAAGTTTTGAAATATAGTTGTGAATAAATTTTGGTAAAAATAACAATCACAGTTTATAAAATTTTCATTTGAAACTAGGTCGAAAATCTCTAAAAAGTAAGGTTAGGTCTATTTTCAAAGATTCATACATACAACATGTAAATGATAATATAAAACCAAATATATAAATAATATAATGTAACAAGGTAAAATAAAATAAATTTTGTGTACTTACGTTTTGAATGGCAACCAGATATCCTGTAGTGGCGCAGCTGTCGGGAACAATACGAACCAACATTACTGGTTGGGAAAGCTTGCATAATTAGTACTTCCTCGTCCCGACCTCCAGTAATGCTTGACATTTGTAAAACAATCTCAGTTTACACCGGCATTACACCCTGTACACCAGAATCGAGACCCTATAGAGACACCGCTACCCTCATTACAGACTACAAATACTTTTTTCCCCATCATTTGGCAGTCTTGTTAGTCTGTGATGGGATAAAGGTCGCTGTTGATGGGATAAAGGTGAGCTAATCGCTGTTGATGTAGATGGTCATTGATTTCGTAATTGCAAACCAGACAGACCAGGAGCAGAAGTGTCTAAATACGTTTCGCAACACAGTCATTCAACTAAATCGACCATGAAAGCATGCCATTTTATACAGATTCCAAGCGTTGAAAATAGCCATGTCGATAAAGTTGTAGACTATTTTACGCCAGTATCTTTTACAGACCCGAGAACAAGTTACATGGTAGATACTTTTATCCTTGTTATCAACCCCACACATAAACATGTCGTACTGATGAATTACAGGCTGGATTTGGTACGATCATGTCTGTTATGTACATCCATGTCTTGAGTGTGACAAACTGTGGTTAGTAGTAACACAGGATTCCTATTTTTCTTCTCCTTGTATTTCAGAACAAGTATTTAACCTCTCCTGTAATACAGGGATTGACCAGCAGATAGTTCAGCTTGTACAACGTTTCTTAGTAACTCTTTACTAATTTTGTTGATTGTGCCTGTCAAAAAAGTGCTAAATACAAGAAATTTTTGCACAAAGTATACAAAAGGTACCAAATAAAAAATTCATGCACTCAAAAGGTCGCAATATCATGAACCCAAAATACTGCTTTGTAATTACAAACACGGTCATATACGAAGTCTTCAAAAGGTCGTTTTTCTGTATAAGTACCTTTATAAGACATCAGCGTAACCCCCGAAAGTCTTCTTAACCCCCGAAAGGTTGTCTGATGACCCACAGCTACCCAAAAGGTCTAATACATAAACCTATATATATATATATATATATATATATATTGTAATCATATACTTATTACAATATCTAATTAAAATAAGGTTTTCTCGTTTCAGATATTTGGTAAAGTAATTTCCTTAATAATGGAGCTATTTATTATTATTATTATTATTATATGTATTTTATTCATTTAAAAAATTATATTAGTCGGGTATTATAAAAAATATATATAGTTTAAGAAAAAAAAAATGATACAAAAGTCATCTTAATGTATAATACAAAAGTTTTATAAAAGATAACTAATTAATTAACAATGTAGCGAGATTTCATGCCTTTTATTTTTACTTCTTGAATACGTTTTAAATGACGTAATATTGTTATTATATTATAAGCACTTTTTTCCATCTTGAATCCACTCAAGTTGATCAAATCCTCTGGAGTGCAGTAACATTTATCTGAACATAGAAAACAATCTGGTTATTCCATTTCAAATCATCCAGTAAAAAATTTAAATGACACCCATGATCTCAGATATTCAAGAAATTTCTTTTATTTGTTCCTTTTGCCACCCTTATGAACCATGTAAAATTTCATTATTGATCTCTTCAATACTTTTTAAGTTATGAATTTTTTTAAATTCATGAAAAAGGGTAAAAAATAATTTCCAAGACTTGTATCTTCGATAAGAGTATTTGAACAAAAACAAATCATAAGTTCGTTAATTTTTAACAGATCACAATACATTTTTCACTAAAATGTACATAAAAATCAGCAGATGAAAAATATATTTAGCTTAACATATAAATTATCATCTAATGCTGGCTCAACTTGGATTTCTTCAATTTTTTTTAAAGCGAAAAACATAACATTTTCAAATGGAATTATTGATCAAAGGCAAAGAACTAACTAAAGTAAAAGGGTTTTTTAAATAATTCCTAAGAGTGCAAGGTGCAAGAAAATCAATGACCAATAGTTTTTTGACGGCTTGTTATATATTAGCCAGTAAATAATCTAATATGTACATTCATAACTGAAAAAGTTTATTTACGATTCATTATATTGATATATTAAGGATTTATGTATTTTGAGCAAAAAAAATTTTAAAAACCACAAGAGATTGAATTATTTACAATATAAGCTTTAAATTGTAATATTTCAGTTGAAATACTTACAAATACTGTTTTTCTACTCTCTGACTAATTTAAATAATTTTAATGTTAGGCACCATTCTGTGAGTAAACACAGACACTTTTAAAACAGAAACCCGCGATCGTAGACTCTGAGGAAAAAGTACTTACATTATAAAGAACTACAGGTTTGCTGAAATACATCCATGGATATAACTCGGCTTAAATTTACAACATACATGTTACACCTCACCTACCAACAAGGTACCAACTCAAATAATATGGAATGTTACAATAGTTTAATTTTCAATAAAATATTACCATATTGTTTACTAAATAATGATCAGGTAATTCACTCTCCCATTTGTAATTTAGAGCATGCTCCTCTTGCAAGACTGAACATGAATCCCCCCCCCACTCTTACAAGAATGAAAATTAACTTCCGCCCACACAGCATGCATCACTGTGTTAGTTTCAATTTAGCTGTGGCTCACTGAACATCAATTAAAATGTATTGTTATAATTAACCTTAACTTTATTAAAAATTTGGTGTAGTGGTGATAAAAATGTTAAGAAACAATCTTGAATAGTGTAGTGTTGGAAAAGAAAATGGAAGTGAGTGTTATAAATATAGTTACACAAAAGAAGCACCTAACCAACATCGGAAATTTGGACTAATCAAAAGTTAATATTGTAAACCTGAGGAGTGAAGTAAGCACAGAATTATTAACCTACTATCTGTGAGCACTATAAAACATATTTCTTAAAAAAGTTTGAAATCCACTAAACATAAATTCAAATCTCATAAGAAAAAAGTAACAAAATCTTTGAGAAAAATCAGTCTAGAATTCTCCCAAAATTTTTTGTTGTTATTTAATATATAACAATGTGAGAATAATCAGTTACTGTTAAAAAAATATCTGATTTGTAGGGATAAAAACTAACGAACACTGTATTGCATAGTAACAATGAACAAGATAATGAAATGAGTTGTGATGATGAAGAGGTCAACAAGCTAGAATTATGTATTTTCAAATATCAGGCTTTGGAGGAACAAAAATCATCTCTACAAAACAGAGGAATCACCATTCAAATTCCATGACAATACATAACCTTGTGATGGTATTGGTGGGTCAAACAACTTGTTACAAAAACTAGTCTAAAAAAAAACTGCAGGTAACACAATCGACAATGCAAACCAATTTTTTGATTTTTGCAATTAAAAATCAAAAGGAAAAAAAATTATTATTGATAAAAAAAGAAAAAATTTCAGAAAAGAGAAAAAACTATAGAAGACCCGTTTTTAAAAATCAAAAACAGTACTTGGAACACATAGATATCACCACTTCATTCTCGAATCTGATGACTCAATTGCAATAAAACATGGAAGTTTTGTTAAGATTTTTACACAACCCCAAAGCAGAATGTTTAAATCATTCTACAACGGTTGATGCTAAAACGATAAATTTTCTGTGGGTGCGGGCATTTTAGTAATAAATTAAAAATAGAGGTTTTATAGGCGAATAAGTAAGCAATTTAGACATGATCAATTCTTTGTTTTTATTGAGCTTAGTAAATACTTTAATTTCAATGAAATACTTTATAAAATTATCCCTTTAAACTTCTTTAATCCTTAATCTATAATTTTACTTTACATATTCTTAACTTTGAAACATGGCAAGGATTCATTAAAATTTTGTTGGATTCTCCTTATAACTTTGGATGTTACTGCTTGGGGACATTAATTTATTTTTTGAGACTGGTTTGAAGTGGTTGTAGTATGAAGTCTCATATTTCTGACATAGAGCCAGTTTCAAAAATTTTCTGTTTCATTTGATACTTTCCTGCCAATCTCTTTATATGAAGAATAACTAGGAGGGAGTTCATTCAATACATCGGTAATAACATACCTCCAGCTTTCACAAATAGCTTCTACTACAGGGGTATTTATCAAAAATTTTAGTAGTTAATATCAATAGGATATTTCTGTTGAAGATCTGTCACTGTTAGTTTGAACAAGTACTTACAATCCAGAATATGATCACTAACTATCTTGCAAAACTTAACTTCTCAGTCATCCAGACTAAAATTTGTTTGTATTCAAAGAAAAGTTTCCTTTATCAATAGTTGAAATAAAAATGAATAAGAGGTAGTTGATTGTACCATAAAAATCCTTAAAGGAACCAAAACTTTTGTTTGCTTTTTCACAAGATACATTATTTTTTGGAAATATTATAAAGTCCAAATTAAATAGATAAAATATTACAGCCCTGTAATATTTGTTTTTAATTATTGTAGTTAATTGTATGTTTCATAGTTTATCATTTTTAATCTGTTGCAGGTTCTCTTTACAGCCTTATAACATGTTATGTTATTGTTTATTTACAATTGTTAACTAGTTTGGTATTCTGTTTAGTTTTATTTAAAAGTTTTTAGTGTGGCTATTTTGTGAAGGCAATGACGACCACAATGGGCTTTAAAGAAATAAAAATAAGCATTACAAAATTGGAGCATGCTAGAGACCAACATAGCCTCTACTATTGCTAGGGAGTTCATGTCTGCTACTTAAATCAGAGCATAACATTGTCATCCATGATAACCTGAAATATTTAAACAAAGACTTCAAATTGTCTGCGGCATTAGCACCCTTCGGTGTAGCAGACTTACACCGGCAAAAACGCTTGATGGGCCGTGTTTTTCCACGAATCAATTTAGTATACCTTATGGAAAATATAACATTTCTTTTCAGTTTTTTTCTTGTCTTTGACTGGTATATACAGTATCTACGGACAGTATATACAGTAAATAAAAATGAGCGAGTTACGAAAATGGAAGCGTGTGTTAGTTTCGTTTGAGACGCGGTTAAATGTATGTGTTAAAAAGACTTGACAGAGGGGAATCTGTAAAAAAGCTTTGTGACGAGTTTAACAGGAACCTCGGATTAACCGGCCAAACTTGCAACCGGCCCAGGTGTTAGTCCTGACTAGACCGGTTAAGAGGGGTACTTCTGTATTTCAAAATCAGTTTATTTATTTGGATGGTGCAGCACTGCATAGACTGACAAATAACATTCTAAAACTACTTAACTTATGGAGCTTAGGGAACTCCAAAACATAAATCTGTAAAACACTCAACATTGATTTTCTAGCCACTTTCTCTTATATTACATATAAGTGAGAAAGGGAAAAAAATGTGAGAAAATATGTTAAAAAACATACTTCCTATTTCACAAGAAATTGTTCCACCGATCAAGTTTAAATTTTTGATGAATATGATGATTTAATAACACAAACCAATATGCAAAAGTAAAAGATAATTGCTATTGAGGAATAATCAGTAAAAAAACTAAAATAAACCTTGACGGCTGTCTTTAAAAACTCAATTTTAATCAAATACCGATTTATGCTTAGGATGAGTTAACAACACAAGTAAAACAAGTTTAGACTCTATTTAAATATACATTTTTTTGTATGAATCTAAGATGAAGTCTATTAATTGTTCTTTTCACTTTTTGACTGACAACTATTGAATTAACATTTTGGACAGGGCCTAAAAAAAAGAAGAAAAAGTATAAATAAAATACTTTGCATTTTTTAGTATTTGGTTTTGTTGATGAGTCGTGTAATGGTTTTACATTGTTTTGTTTATTTACATAAACTTTCACTTATACAAATTCAACACAAAAAGATTAAAATGTTTTCCACAAATAATAATGGTGATATTGTGAAATAAAACCTAATTTATTCCATCAAAGAACTCAATTGTTTTCTTTTTATTGTGGACTATAATAATTATTCTAGAACAAATTTTTATAAAATAGTTGAACAATTAAAGAAGTTACCAAATAGACAAAAAACCTATATTGAACATGCCATAAAACACAATTTTTATTATTATTTAATTTTTATTTTGTAATATCCACTTTTTATTAGTCTAGCTGACCAATGGTTTCGCCTGCTAAGGCATTGACGAGGCTGTATTACAGACTATATTCAGTCTGTAATAAAATTACAAAATAAAAAATAAAATAAAATAAAAATTGTGTTTTATTATCTTTAAACATGGAATTCCACCAAGAACCATCGGTCTCAACATTAATGAAAAAAAAAAAAAAAAAAAAATTGAACATGCCATCCATACACAGATTCAGAAATTTTTGTAAAGTATTTCAGGTTATTTCTGAACTGATTTTGATGAAGCTCGATACTCCCTTGGTTCTTGAGAAGCTGAAGTCGAATAAGTCATTGTCTAATTAGAAGTTTAGGAGAAAAAGAAAGTGTTAACACAACTTTAACAAATACTAAAACAGAAAAGCTAAATTGAAACTGAAGTACTACAAAATTTTTTAGATAAAACAATACTGCGAGCCCATAGACTTACCTTTTAATTTTTTATGAAATATGTCAAGAGGATTGGTCAACAGGAATTCACATGGATAGATACATACCGGTACATTTTTATTAAAAAAACAATTTATATACTGTCTATAAAACATATATATATATATATATATATATATATATATATATATATATATACATATATATATATGAGCAAAAAATTTACCTTTTTTGATATCATCTTGAGTTTTCCATGTTGTATACATATCAAGATCCTTTGTTTTGAGATCTTTTCGTTTCTGACGCATGATAGCATATTTCTTGTTTAATGTAGTATTAAATGAATCTATACACAAGTTAATTGCAGATATAGTTATTCTTCCTCGCATATAACTGAAAATAAATTAAAACTATAAGTAAAATACATTACATTGATTTAACAATTTATAATGTAAAAAAAATCAACGGGATTGATTGTATGATTTTTTTTTTAACTTTGTAATTTATATCAAATTAGAAGTTTAATAGGGCACATCACCTATCATATTTAAATTTTGTATGAACAGAAGACAGAGGCTATCTTGGAAAGTGGTCCTTAGGTAATTTATATCAACTAAGGTATAGCAAGTTTCTTTCCTAACAATTAGTCGAAAGTACCAATGGGCTGATCCAAACTGATGACATTTTATCACTAATATACACTACATTTTTTAATTAACACCAGTAGGCTCATTACTAATTAATTATGAAAAGTTGCATAACTTGAAACTATTAATTATTTCCTCCTTGGCATTTAAAAAGATGAAAACTCTGCAGTCAGCAATGCCTTAAAAAAGAACAAAAATAGAGACAACTAGCTCTCGGATACTCTAATAGCACCAGGGTTGGAGTGAGAAGAATAATAAATAGCACAAGAATTGATGAAGAGTGACTGGATAGAAAACATGAGAAAGGGATTAAAAAAAGGTGTAGGTGCCACCTTGAGATTGCCACACAAGTGAACCCCTGAAGGATATAACTGCTAATAAAATAAGTTGATTATCCTACTTTATTTTGTGGTGAACTTCAATCATTAAGCCCGAAATGGTAAGAGAAAAATTTCCAATTACCAATTAGTTTATTATTCTCAATAAAGTTCAGTTTTTCCGTCTGTTTCATACTCCCAATCTTTACTACAGACAAAATCTTGCATTATAAAAAAAAAGAATTACATTATTATTTTGATAAAGAATCACTTAATTATCATCCACAAAAATTGTTTAAATAGAAATCATAATTTTAATTTTCTTTACATTTTAAAATTTGTTAAACTCAATTATCTTATAATTTATCTGAAGTAAATAAAGTGAACTAAAACAGTGCAATCATTTTTTAATAAAAAGGGAAGGACTATGTCCATTTTATATTAGCAAATAGATTTCCTCTGGGGATTTGGGTGTTAATAGTGAATTATTATAAGTTTGAATGATTTACTAACAATGAACTAGGTACTTACTTAGGCACAGTGTTGAGTTCAGTAGATGTCACATAAGGTATAGCAATTGTCGTTGCAGTAGGTTTCTTATTTTGTAATACTGGTATTGGAGAACTGGCATTGACAGAAGGAGTTGCTAAAATTGTTGACCAGTTAGATGGACAAGGTGAAACATCATCATTAGATGTCACTTGCAGCCTAATATCAGTCTAAAAATATTTACATAACATTTATCAATTCTTTTTACAAGATTTTCTTAACACTAAACACTTAAAATAGTTAATTGGGCGGAACTTTTAAGACTGTGTCAAATTGTTTAAACATTTCTTTAGTTTATTTATTTTATATCGTTGTTTTATTTATATCTTGGTAGAAATATCATTATGACTTTTTTAAATTTGGATTAATCATAACAGTTCTACAGCTAGTCAAAGTACCATACAAATTCGTAACAATGAGGAACAAATGATCAACCAATCTAAATCAAATTTTCGGTAAATAAATAACAAAATATCGTAATAAAAGAGCCCATGAAAAGGAGCCCACACATCAAATGTGATTTACTTTATATGTATTTAATTAAAAAGGTTTTCCAACTTTACCTGTCTTTAAAAGAAAATTTGTATATGCACCTTTTAAAAAACAGATATATAGCTAATCCCAAAAGTTGAGAAGTTAATTACAACTATAATTTTCTTTTAAGAAAAACAAAAACCAATTTCACACGTAACCTTTTAATTAAATTTTAGATGTTACAACAAGAAAATCATTTTTTTATAATTATTTATTTTGACAATTTAAATTTAAGTACCGTGTATACAGGATGTTAGAAAAGTATGGAAACAGTTTTATATTATTTCAAGAATTACTTAGTGACCTGATCAATAAACATAATTCGGTTCAAAAAATTCTCAACAGCTTGACTTTCATCAAGAATATATACAGCAAAGTCATACCTTTTAAGATTATCTCCTAGCCAGAAAACACTGAATAACAAAAGTTTATAGCCTTTAAACCTGAGCTATTTTCAAAATATTGAGAACTGTTGTTTTTGTAACACCTAGTTGTCAAGCACATTTTCAAACAGATTTTTTTGACTTGGTAAAAAGCTTTTTCATACGCTTTCAACAGTTTCATTGTTTATGTGCAATAAGCTACCAGTTTCTGTTAGCTGTCCCATTTACGAATGTTGTTTTCGTGTAGAAGTTCTTCATGAAACATGCTGATATTCATGTTGCACTGGTTTTGCAAGTCACAAAACATGCTGAACTTTTCATTTCTAGAGTTGTCATGTTTATTTTTAAATGGAATGGACCTTATGATTAAATGGCTCAACAATGATTACCAACAGTTATGAATAAAACTAAATAATAGTACCTACAATGTTTCCTTAGGGAAGCTATAACCATTTGAAACCCCACTTTATGGACCACGTATATGTTTATACAAATACTAGTTTCAGACTGTTTTAAGTTTTTATTACTTTGCTTCAGTAATGAATATTGTCATTAAATATACAGCTGTGGCTAACAATTATAAACGTTAGTAAATTGGTGCAAACTCGTATTTTTTCCTTCATGTATTATTAAAATCACTCTTTTTGTATTTGTATTTAATTGTAAATTGCAAATCATATACTTCGTAGGTTATGGCAGACCTGATTTTTCCTTTGTGTTCTTTATAGATGAAAAACCTCTCGGTCATCATCATCTTACAAAAAAAGGAAGAAAAGAACATAAAATAAAAACATCTAGCCCTTGAATAATCGAATAGAAATCAAGGTTGTAAGAGAACAAAAGTTGATCAAGAGAAACCAGATGGAAAAGTTAAAAGAGAGGGATCTAAGATTACATAAAAAAAGGTGTAGATCTAGACAGAATCCCTTGGGATTGTCATCTCCCTATTCACTATTGTAGATTAGATTAGATTAGATTAGAAATGGGGTGGAATCCTAATTTGAGAGGGATTCCCTGTACGTCAACCATTGGCTTATTGTACCCCCTGTGTGCCGTTCCTGGAAGATTAGAACCCTGTTCCTCGAACGAGGTTCAGGATTTTTTCCACCAGGTACGTATCCTCTTCATCTCCCGGTTGCTGGATACCAAAGAGCTCCCTCCTTCTGCGCTCCAGCATCCCGCAATCGAATTCACTATTGTAAACCCCAGAGGGTTGGCAGACCACCGAGAATGTAAGTTAAAAATTAAGTTACGTGATTGAAATATTTATTAATAAAAGTTCTAAATATAGTAGATGGAGGATAATTTGTAACAACTTATAAATCCATTTTATTTTAACGTATAAACTATAACATACCTTCAGAAATGATGGCTCTTCAATCATTTCATCCTTACTTACTTTAGAATTAATATAATCTAAAGGCATGTTACTATCAACATACTCAATATATTTTTTAGTTTCAAGGATTTTCTCCAGTAAAATCTGAAATACAAGCATTAGTATTAATATAAATAAATTACATAATAGAAATTAATAACATGATTTTAAAACTTAACAAACAAATACTATGTTTCCAGTACAGTTCGGAAGGAGCTGGAATGATATCTTAGGACTAAATGATTTGATCAATTTATGTCTAACAAATCAAATGTTGATCATGATTTGTCAGGAATGAAGATAAATGTGTATTAAACCAAGAACATTTTATTACTTAATGTTTGTTCAATAACATAAATAGGAGCAGAAGATACAAAATTTAATAAAAATAGCAACCCTCAGAAAAAGTGCAGAATCATGTTTTACTTCTTAGTATACAATGCTCTATGTATTTTAATATTTGACAGATTTTTATTAGTTTTTCCGGTAAACTTACAATAGTACTTAAAAATATATAGAACATGATATAAATAAATAAAACATTATGTAGCCCCAATTTATTAGCATCCTGCAGGTAAGTAGCATGTGATTATATTAAAGTACAAGTTGCGATTTATGCATTCATATCAGAATGATCTGTTTTCTTAAATTGTATTCGTATTTTTACTACATTAACTAAGTTTAATTAAATTTCTCATTAAGTATATTTATTATCTGATTCTGTTTTAGTTTTATGATATTTATATTCTTCTATGATATTTGATACATCTATGATATTTAATAGATGTCCCTTTTTATTGTTAAGTATTGGTGTGTAAATAAATATTTGGCATAACCCAGATTTTGGTTTATGTTACTTCACAATGAAACAAAATAGAGAAACTGAATCTCAAACCTCATTAACAATGTTTAAAATAAAAGAATAAATAAATAAACTATAATGTAAGGAAACAAAGTTAATTCTGTTAGAGTTATATAACAGCATTAACATTGATCAAATCAACATAATCCCATTTCAGATTTGCTAGATGTAGGATATGGAAGTAATAAATATGCAGCCACAAACGCGTAATGAATTTTGCACATAAATGCAATCTGTGAATTCTTGGCTCCAAAAAAATAAAAACTCAGAATTTGGACTATCCACCATAAAATCACAACACAAAATTATAATTATCTCAAAATCAGAAATAACAAATTTGATTAAATTTTACTAGATAATACAATAGTGCCATAAAATGCAATGGCTCTATACATCTAGATTATTAACTACAGTACACAACATTAATTGTATTAATATTAGTATAATTTTGTTTTTTGTTTGTTTTAAAGCACATATGGATTTCAATCATTACAGATTTAGCCTACATCGATTTAAACACTTAATTTAAATAACAATTATAATTTTAATCTGAACAAAACAATAATAACAACCTACTTTATCATTTTGTAAACGCTCTTTTTTAACTTGAAGTATATTTCTGGCCTTTTCAACTTCTTTCTTAATGGCATCGAGACTTAACACAATTTCTTGTTTTTTCAAACCGTAGGTAGAGTTATCTTCTTCTATTCCAGTAACAATAGTAAATGCTTTTTGAATGTTCTCAAATTTTTTAGCCAGATCTAAAATTTCTGAAACCATAAATTTCCATAAATAAAGTTAATTTCACAAAGTAAATTTAATTGTTATAAATACGGTATATCTAGGAACAAAGCAGCATTCCCGCTCGCCAATTCAAAAGTAGGTTCTGATATGGTGTAGATAATACTTCACAGCTTTTCCCTAGGACATACTTGATATTCCATAAAAGGGGGTTTCATTATGGATGAAAATATAATAAAAATCATCAAAATCTGTTTAGAAATACAGTAGGCTACAACCATGTTTATCAAGACCTCATTTAACCAGATATCTGGACTGATTGATGGTCTTTGATGGGTTACCATTGCAATCTAATAAAAACAGTATGTATTTGATAGGCACATTTTAGCTGTAGAAGCCCTAAAATGCACATCTTTGAGTGGACAACGTTTAGGTTATGCAGGGAGAGGGAATTGAAGTCCCTTTGTCTAGTAGTCCCGCCCTTTATCTAAAGGAGGGGGGGGGAGCTTGTTTTCTTACATTTTGTCAAGAGTGCAGATTGTTTAGTATAGTTTAATGCATAAAAATGACATCAAAATGAAAAAAAAATATGTTACAATGGACAAAAAGTTTGATGCCTTATATAGAATTGAGATATAGTTTAGTTACTGTAGCTCATGTATCACTGAGGATGGCAACTTTTTCGCTGAAACACGTTTAAGTAAACATAATTTTTGTGAGATCTTGTGTTTGAGTTTTATTCTACCTAATATTATCTCACAAGTCAAGCTCAATATTTAAGTACAGTATAGTGTAATTAATATTATTAGGAGGGTATATTGTATTTTCTATTTGTCTATTTTAATGGGATTTTTCGGAGTAAAAGATATTACCCGAGATATGGAATAAGAGACTTGAAATCTGAAAAGGTACAACTTCAATTCAAAATCTTTCTAATGTTGTCAAACTTCTTTACTTTAGTGCATGTGTCGTCAGTGTAATCAATATAGGTAAAAGAAAATTTTCTTTCTTATCGATTAGCATCATCAGCTTATTAAAGCAGAATTACATTAATAAAAATGAGAATAAATTATATTTTATTCTCTTAAAATCAAAAATCCAGCCTAAAAATGAAGAAAGGAATATGTGTATTGTAACTGATTAATGATCTTTTAAACACATTATAATAAAAAATGAAAAACGATTTCTTTGTAATAAATATAACTAAACTTTAATTACAAGACTTCCAAATCTTTTATAATTTAAACAACTTAACAACTTGAAGAGTTCAGATAAAAATATTGCTTAAACAATGTATATAAAAAAATTGATCATATATTAATAACAATGTTACATATGATAACTAAATTAAACCAACATAGAACAGTATTTTAGAATAGATACTATAACACTTTCCTTTTTGTTAAATTTTATACAAGCCAAGTCTTCACAACAATCAATCATACATGACCATCTTTTGACATAGAGTCAGCAGTCTTGTTTTAGGTAGAGGTTTTGTCAACATATCCGCCAAATGATTCTCAGTAGGAATGTACTCCACTCTTAACTCTCTGTCCATGACTAGTTCTCGAACAAAAAAATTACCCCTTATGTGTTTCGTTCTTTTATGACACTCAGGATTTTGAACTAGGTTCACTGTTCCACAACTAACCTGAGTTCACCCTCAGTGTCGACCATTCTGAGGCGTATAAGGTGCTGTCAATCTTTGAACAATCCCTTCTTTACTTAAGATTTCTCTTACTTCTTTTTTGTCAAATTCACCTCCGTTATCACTTAAAAGTTCTTGAATTTTAAAGCCTAATGTCTTTGTATTCTAGATAACTTTTACTAGCATATTTTTTACTCCTGATTTTTCTTTCATAAAAAATCCACATAGGCTATAAACTTAGTATAGCTGTCTTTAAACAATACCAAATATTTCTTCTTCTGGGCAAAAGGTCCACAGACCTCAACTTACATCAGTTCTCCAGGTTGAACTGTAATCAGTGAGCTTTACCATAAATGCAAGGTTCACAAGCTTCTGTCTCTAGAGGAAGGTTTACATTGAACTCCTTTTTCAGCATTTCTTTTACATACTGCTTGTCTCATGATACAACAAACTGTAATGTAGCCTTGTCTTCTAGAACATTAACTTCTACTTGTTCTTTATGATGTCTGCTTTATACAAAGAACCGTTGACTTTTCTTGTTCCTTGTAAAACAATGTTATTGTTGATCTTCAAATAACATTCTGCTGAGGTAGACTTAAACTCACCGTTTGAATTTCTGTCCTGTGCAGATAGTGTGGAAAATAAATTTTTGCTTACTTAAAGTGCATAACATACATCTACAGTTTGTAACCATTCAACAATTCAATGCTACCTTTTTCTAGAGCTTTTAGTGTCTCTTTACCTGCAGCTTTGATACCATGAGAATCTCTAAACTTCTCAAATTCTATGAAATAGTGCAGACAATTAGTAACATGTTTGGTTGATCTGTTATTAATCCACCAAACTGTTGGATTTTGTTCACTAAAACATAGGCCTCTTCATTGGCAGTCATCGTTTGATTGCAAACAAGATTTGTACTAGACTTGGCTTGACTCACTCTAATTTTATTAGGTTTTCCATCAGCAATCCAACTCGTACAGTCTTTTAACCAATGTCCTGAAACGGTTAAATCCGTTTCAAAGGTTGAGTCTAGTTTTGCTGGACAAAGAAATTAAATTTTCTTGTTACCAAGCCAACTTGTACTTTAGCCTAGTGAAAGTGGACCGTGACTGTCCTCAGATCTTTTGTAAATTGAATGCAAAGACCAAGAACCCTTTAAAAAAGGGATTGGTTTGTTGAAAGAATTTACATCACCTCAAAATTATTCTTTTAGTTTGAATTTATTCTAAAATTAATTGAAAAATTTGAAAATATGAATTTGAGGCTGAAATTGGTACAGAGTGTAGTCCTAAAAGCGTGCATTCTTATAAATATCGAATCAGATGATATTTTGGATTTCTCACGTAGATATTTAAGATTAAAGTTAATAAAAAATTCCAAAATTGATCAAAACTGGAAATTGTTAACATTTCTAGAAATAAGAATGAAAAATAAATCGAATATCAAGAGGGAAAACTTTCGATAAAATCCATAACTAAAAAGTTAGCGGTAAGTGTTATGTTCGATACCTGGAAGGTGACCAAAATCCACAGACTTAACAAAATCGAACTGTACACTTCCGACAACTTGTTTAGAACAATCAGGAAAAATAATTACAATTTAAATTAAAATTAAATTCTGAAAACAAAAGAGGTTTTCAAAAGTAAAGTCAAAGATATGCAGTTAAATAATAAACATAATGAGATATGTGGTAAATTAGAATAAAATTTAAAACTGTAAACAGCTCAATTCAAAGAATTTTAAATTGTAAAACCAATGGAATGACATTTCGAGACTAGAATCTTTCAAGGTGGGAAAAAAACGTGGAAGAAATGACGGAGCGATTTTGTGCTGCGGGTATGAAACTTTTGGATATTGAGCAACATTTTCAAAAAGTTTCAATATGGCGGCTCAGAAACTCCGGAAGTTTTTTAGGCGTACCTTCGCTATTTTTCGAATGTCGTTTATATGAGAACCAAAGCTCGTATGGATTTCATTCGAAGTCGTGGATATAGAAGGCATCACAGGCTTCAAAACAACTCCTTGGGAAATTCAATAACAGATCTGGAAGTGGAATTACGGCGGTTTTGAATAAAACAATAGCTAATAAGTATTCAAAAAGGGTGAAAGGAAGGGGCCAGCCGGCCGGAGACTATAAAAGAGAAACTTCGGGGAAGCCTCAGGACTGGTGTTTTCCGATTTGTCCAGAGAAGGTCTCTCTACATATCATCATAAATACTTGAGGAAATACAGGGTATCCCGATACGACTACACTACAAGCAAGACACCTTCTTTGGCCAAAAAGGACTCCAAGTCAACATACACATCAGGGAATTCCAGCCATCCAGTTGAAACTGCTTCAAGATCATCTGAAGATTTCCCCATAATAGAGGAAGGTCAGGTTTTCACCCTTTTGAATTTTGGTTTAGTAAAACAAATTTTTACTTTAAGCATGTCTCATGCCTCACTGGCAGTTTCTTGGTCCATTATATTCTGGTAAACTTCTTCTGTCACTCAGCTTGTAACCATTGATTTAGCATAGCTGTTTGCCTTACGATACAATTCTAAAATCTCTTTATGCTTCTTGATTTCTGTTGCCATAGCATCTTCTTTCAATGGTTCAGGTTTCACTAGCTTTTTATCAATGACATCTAAAACTCCCTCTAATCTGCCCTCGGGTGGTCCGTTACTCCGGTTAATCCGACCGTGCTCGAGCTCGCGATATTGTGCCGACTTGCCGATGACTCAAGGCCCGTCTGGTGCCATTCTTTCCAGTTTGTTATCGCTTTCCCGCTTCAGTGCTGTGTCATCTCTCGTGTTGTTTCTATTGATTTGCTATAGTAGTTGCAAAGTTTATATATAGACTTTATTATATAGACTTTTAAAAGTTTATATATCACTTATTTCACTTAAAAAAAAATCTCTTTAGCATATATAATATGTAATAAATATTGACTTTTTTCGTATAATCCGACCTTTTTTTGCGTTCCGACCATGCCCCCAGTCCCGAAGGTGACAGATTAGAGGGGTTCCACTGTAGGTCAATCTGACTCATTTCCTAAAGGTTTAATGTGTTTTGAGTAATCCATTGTTTTTGATAACTTTGTTTAGGCTACAATAAATATTTGAAAAGAAAAAAATGCCATTACCTTGTCTGGTGAGGTGCCCCGACATTATAGATAGCTAGGCCAACTGTTTTGATATCAGAGACCCTCTACTAAATAAGATCTAAAATGTTCACTGTTAAGATTTCTTTAAATTATCAGTAACATAGATATAGGACTATCATTTTTTATAAATAAATGTGGATATTAAGACTTTTCTACATAAAATTTCATATGCAAATACTGTAACATTAAATCTCAAAATAATTTTTGTTTTGTAGAAATGAATTTGTAGTGTAGATGAGAAATGTTATAGTAGCCTACAAACTACAATGATGGGTACTGTATCAATTTAATAGTTGGCAACGATACTGAAAGTGCTGAAGATAAGGAAAAAGAAATGGAAGATGCTAAAAATCAATCACTTGCTGAGACCCATTCCTATTTGAGCTAAAGGGATTGACAGCAATTTGTAAAGAATAAGGCCTATTATTGTCCAGATGTAGGCCTAAACACAAATAACACTCTCAGCAGTACCCAACAATAAATTAATGATACATAAACTACAGAGCAAGTGCATATTGAATACATTGACTTTTGATTTATTAAATTTATTAATAAGAAGCCCTAGTTTGAGATACATATTGGAAATGATTGTTAATCTCTCATATGGACACAACGAGTGGATAAATAATAAAGTAAGAGAAGTCTTTGTTCACAATTATATTAAGCCTTTCATATATAAAAGTTTAATAATGACAACTTGAGTCTATTATCTACGTACACAGAGATTATCAGTTTATTGTCGTTTTAGTTAAGTAAATATGTCATTCAAACCTATAAAACTAAATTGTTGCAATGGTAAATATCTAGGAGAGTTGTCCAATTGATTTAAGTGCAAAATCTCGGCATTTTCTCTTCAAAATAGCATTTTTTCGATATTTTTGATCATTCTTAACAAAGCTAGTGGTTTTTTTATCTCTCACAATTCATTATTTACTTCACAATCTTAGAAATTGTCAAATTTGTTGCAAATTCTATCATGTAGCCATATTGAAAACACTCGTGGGGCGCATGCACACTTTATTCACTTTAATAAAGGTTGATATTACTATGTCTCTATGATATAAAATTCATGATGACTAGGTCTCTGAAACCCAGACCTAGTACAAGAACTATAGGTAGAGTCAGGTGTATATAGGCCTATATATAATGACCTTCCTTGAACTGACGGTGTGGTTAAGTAATCATACACACGACATGATTGATACTAAATGATATGTAGTTTGACAGTTCTTCATAGTTTGACAGTTCTTAATCTTAAAACAGAACTATTTTCGCAGAATAAAATTGATAAAATGTGTCAAAATAACCTCAAAATACTATAAAACAGTCATTTTAAATTGCTGTTTTCGGACATTAATAATGAATTGGGAAACATAAAAGTCACTAGTTTTATTAAAAATTATCAAAATTATCGACAAAACTCTATTTTGAAGACGAAATGCCGAGATTTCGCACTTAAATCGATTGGACAACTATTCTGCATATTTACTGTTACAAGAATCTTTTTCTACACATTTATTAAAACAATTAATTTATGTAAACAATTCATTGAAAGAGAACTACAAAAAAGATTGAAAAAACCAGGCCTATTATTCTTGAAAATAACAAGTTCCATTTTAGCCTAGATAAAAAACAGAAAAAGCAGTTTGGTATATATGGAGAGAAGTTGTCCGATCAATTTAAGTGCAAAATCTTGGTAATTCTGCTTCAAAAAAATTTTCAATAAAATTGAATTTAATGAATAGGCTAAAGCTAGTGGTTTATTTTTATCTCTCACAATTCATTATTTACTTAACAATCTATGAAATTGACAAATTTTAACATATTCAATCGGGAGCCATATTGAATTCACTTGTGGTGCGCATGCGTATTTCATTCACTTTTACACGTTAAATATTACTATGCTTCTATGATGAGAGATTCCGGATGACTAGATCTCTGAAACCCAGACCTAGTAAAAGAACTATAGGTCAAGTAAAGTGTGTGTGTGTGTGTGTGTGTATATAAGGTGTATATATATTGACCTTCCTTAACCTATAGTTCTTTAACTAGGTCTGGTTAGGTAACCATATATATATATATAGTTACCTTCCCTGACCTTGTTATACAACATGATTATTACTAAATAATACATAGTGACAGTTCTTAAAACAGAGCTATTTTCCACACAGAATAAAAAAACATTGATAGATTTGTCTTAAAGTAATGAAATATGTGTTGAAATAACCTCTAAATGCCATAAATCAGTCATTTTAAATCGCTGATTTAGGATATAAATAATGAATTGTAAATAATAAAAGTGGTTACCATATTTCATAAGTATCAAAATGATGGATAAAACGGTATTTTAAAGAGGAATTGCCGAGATTTGTCACTTACATCGGTAGGAAAACTTCTCTCCATATTTACTAGCAGTTTTTCAATGATCTGATTATTACCCAGAAAATGTCCTTTAACTGTAGATTTAAAAATTAACATTCAAGATAATTTTTTTGTCTATGATAAAATGGAAATTTAACTAGGTCTACTTTGAATTAAAAATTAAATGTATTACATTAATTTTAAAATAATAACAATTCTTATTATTATTAAGGAAAAATCCTTACCCATCTTGTTTACTGGACTCAAAAATACCACATGTAATTTTGGCGGGCAATTTATGCTGTTCTGTTAGTGTCATCTATCTGTCGTGACAAGGTCCATACCCATAGATAAAATTCATTTGTTGGAATTTTTGTTACACATTCTATCACAGGCATTCAAGTAATAGCGCTACAGTACTAATGTTTACATACATGTGTTTGGGAGCGCAACCGACCGGGGATTGTTCAAGTGTTCACAATCCTGATATGTTTAGTACAATTAATTAATAATTATTCCTTTAGGTTATTACAACAAATAACACAGCCTGCTGTAAAACTGTTAGAAGCTTTTGAGTTGATGTTGAAATACAGAGTGTTGGCATTACCGAAATAATTTGTTATTTAGCATATAAAAATAAGTACACCAATTATATAACAAAACATCGTTACCGAAATATCAAAGAATTTAATTATCATAAAGAGGAAATTATGTCCCATGTTCTATAGAAGAAATATGAAATAAGTATAGAGAAAGAATGGATATTATTTTATAAGAACATTATTGGATTCAATTTGACCAGATACAAATATGAAAAGGAAACCGTAGGGATTGATTCATATTTAATCACCTATTCTAAGTTAAATTTCAAAAAGATGAACTTAATATGGATAGGAAATACTCGAATCAACACGAGTGAAGCGAGAGAGAGTATGATGAGGAAATAAGCTACAAGCCAAGGTAGTAGTAAGATTGTGCCTTGTAATTGGGAAAATAAGAAAGGAACAGGAATTTTGTCAAGAGGATTAGGGAGTAATTCACGGTTGAAAGAGTAACTTTGTGTACTTAATAGATTTAGTTAGCAGTAATTACACCTACATATTATTAATACTTAAACAAAAAGCAGGAACAGATTACTGAAGAAGAAAGTGGTATCTATGTGTATTTATTCCTTTTTGTCTTACTACATGTACAGTTGCCACCAGTAGTCTGTGTACGTCGCCACAGTCTTACCAACCACTAGATGCCGTGCGTTTCTTCGTTAAGCCTGGGTAGGGGCTGTCACGGGCAGGAGTGGGAAAACCTAACGCGAGAGAAGTCCACAGTGTCACTCGAGTGAACTACAAGTCTGACGAAAAACATTGAAGTATTAGACAGCAAGCAGCAATGCAACATGCAACACTGACAGACTCAGACGACCACAACGACATCGTGTTTAGTTTATAATGTAATTCATTGCATAAAACAATGTAAATGTAAGTTTAATAAATAAGTTTTTTTTTAAATCCATAGACATAAATAATACCTGACATTAAATTAATCTTTGTAGCCTAACATAAAACAAACATTAACTCACCGAGGCCGCTAAAAATTCCAACACCGCTCATTGCTCCATCATTCTCGTCGCCGTTGTTGAACTCCAGATCGAGATCGTCAATGTTTTCGCTAGCATCGCTGTCACTGTCACTATCACCTTCTAAATTAATAATAAATCTTTCTCTATATTGGTAAAATATTTTTTGTAACTGGTAAAATTCATAGCGTCTTGGTAGTCACCGGTTTCTTGGCTAGACTTGTAGATCAATGAAGCACCATCCACGAAACTGTTCTCATTACCAGCATGCAATATTATTGCATACTGTCCCATTAAAATTGGTGTTAAAAGGCCACTATTGCTGTCGTCAGACCACGAATGGGGTTTGTATGTGACGCATGAACATACGTTTCGACTTTCGTCTGTGTATATGATATGTCGTTCCTCCCTTCTGTACTGTATTCCTTATAAAACGGACTCTCTGTTTACGTATTTCGTGTTTATCGATAAGGACTTTTCTTTTGTCTTGAGATTTTCTCCACTTAAATTTTAGCATTTTTAGGACTTGTCTTTTTTTTCAAAATCGTCTATAGCAGTTTTCTTCTCCTCCTTAATCCATTTCTTTTTAGAGTGGTGAACATAGGCTGTCGTGGAAGTTTTGGAGTTTTGATTTCCTTTGGTATTCTTTGGATACTGCTTCTTGACACACTTGTTGCTTCCGTGGATAATGTTTTAAGAAATGCGCTTAGTCACGATGTTCCCCTGTCGAGATGCGAGCATAGACTGGTGTTCGTTCAACTCCCAAGACTGAAAAACCTGTTCAGAACAACTTTCTCCAATTCCCTCAGGCTTTACGAAGAAACGCACGTCCCTATGTGGTAAGAAAACATAGATTTTCATGTGAAACAGTCTAGTTAAAAAAATATTTTCTTAAAATTTATGTAACTAGCCCCAGTTGATTCAAAATGCCTCTCCCTGTCATCCCATTCTATCTTGTTATGTATAGCCTATAATTAAAATTATTTCTTAATAGAATTTGACATACCGGTAGGTCTATACCAGCATATAATTGTAAACATATATTTTGTTATAGGAAGCTAAAGAAACCTCCTTAAAAGTATTTGATGAAGAGATACAAAATTGGATAATTCAAATTAACTTATTATGAACATTGGAATCCTTAATAATGACAAGTGACTAGATGTTACATTTTAGTCAAGTATGATGAAGGAAGTTTTGAGCAAATAGGTCACCATCAGAATAATAACCAATGATCAAAACTAATTCTAGATGATTCAAAAATAATTCAGGCACAGCAAAATAACTTGTTTTATTAATAACACAGTATTCAAAACAAACATGGAGTATCTGTGTTTGAATTTGTCTTCTTTATTGCGTGTAGTAGCTTAATAAAGTATTGTTTAGAATCATTAAAACACAGCCCTAAGAAAATTACTTGTGAGCAGTAATTAATTCTGTGGAAACCTTGATTGATGTTACAAAAATTTCAATATTTCAATTTGTACTCCGAAAACCGTTGTTAATGTTGAGGACTCTGCATGTGATGTTGAGTTAACTACAAAAGCTACTGATAAGGGTTTACAAAAAAGCTACTGTAAAATTACTGCCTTTTGCCTTCTTTAAATAACTGTATTATTTTTATTTTACTAAAGTAAAAGCAGTAATGTAGTTATTGTCTTTTGGCTTAATAAAAACCTAAAATTGTAGCAGTAATTATAAATAAACATAACTATATTTAGAAGTTAAAATTGAGTCCTAAAAATGAAAAATTTATGTTTCTACAGAGATATCAGTAATTACACAAAAAAATAAAATTATTTGCATGTGGTTAATTGTGAAAACAAACGAAATGTTGAAAAAAAGTATTAAATGGATTCTAAATAAAATGGACATTACTTGGAGATTAGTTACAAAGTTGGTACACTTTATGATGCCATTTAAATTAAGAAGAGTGCCATTAAGGAAAGTCTGCATTTTATAGATATATAAATATGTTTCTATTTATTTCTATAAATAATACGAAATCTGAGAAGTATATATGTAGTGTAATCCATAAAAAATATAAAATTAATCGTAAACATTAGTATTCTATTTTGTGCATATGGAGTACATTTAGTAAATGTGCTTCGATGGATTTTTTATGTTGCAAAGGGTAAGCTTGAAGGGGGGTACGTGGATCTGCTTTGTTATGTGTTTGGGGGTTGGGTCGTCCGATCGCGTGGTAAAATTAATATAAGTACACTGGGCGAATCTCAATCTAAGCTAGCCATTTTTGACGATCTAATTTAAAACTAATTTACTAAAACTAATCAATTTACACTAAACCCAATATTAATATTAACTACACTGTATTTCCACAACATGTCGGACTAACACAAAAGGCCTATCATGGCCGTGTATTAGTTCAACTAATAATATTATGATAGCAAAAACGCGATGCGCCCAGATATAAACCCTAGGGCCATACCAGCCCTATTTCTTTGGGATTAGCAGGGCATACTTAAATATTACAGCACTATAAACAAACTAAAGATGAACGCTTTGCAGACGTCTTCCCTCACTGGCTTTTGATCCACCACTGATCTTATCTGGTCCCTCATGTAAATACAAGATAGCGAAGTGGAGGGGGGAATGGTGACTAATCACCACAGTCATCCCCTCTAGCCAAAAAACAAAAAAAGGGATGGAAGTGAGGGTTCGGGCAAGGTATACAATGGTGGTTAGTGGTCCAAAATCTTACAATGGTTCACAGAAGTGAAGTTCTGAGAATGATCACCAACTCACGAAAATAATCCGTAATTTACCTTAAAAGTCATTCCCTAAACCAAACTGTAAAGACAAGTGAACAAGACAATAGATAAAAGAAGATGGATAACAAGAATAGAGAAAGTGTAAAAAAGAGGGGAAAATTCTCCCCCCCAGGTGCCCAGACAAAAAAAAGAAAAATAAATGTGACAGCTGGTCTGTAGGTTTACAACTAACTTATAGCTTAAAATTAAAACAATTAGTAAAGAGAATAAAGAATACAAAACAATATTGAACTCATACTAAGCATGAACTTACAAGATGGTTTAAAAAAAAAGGTAAATATCAAAACATATTATGTTGTGATAATTGTGGTTTAACAAAAAGAACTGGTGGTATACCCCAACTTTGGGGGTGGGGGTGGGGGTAAAAATATTTTAAAATTATGGTAATTCTATGAGGTGTTACAAGTAAAAGCAGTTGAAACTTACAGGCTAGGTCGCGGAGTGAGACTATGGAAGAAGAATGGAAAGAATATAGGATTGGTGAGCCGTACATTTGTTTTTAAGGTAAAAAAAAGTGTACAATAATATTAGAAAAAAATGGCTGATGGAGATCTATGTCAAAAATGCAAGGTGGAACAAGGTATGAAGAAGTCAAGTCGTTTGGGGAGGGGTGTAGGAAATAGAAAATGCTAAGTGATTGAAGATCGAAGTTGTATGAAACAGGTAAATAGCATGGCCAAATATTCCTTTATTGTACTTTTCTCAATTGATGTTTGACGGTCATATAGATTAGAGCCTATGATCCTGACTGACATTGGAAGTGATGATAAATGATATTGCAAATAAATTTCATAATTCTGTAGAGCCTAAGTTTGATAAAAACTAGATATTTAGAGTTGCAACAGGCTGACTAGTTAGTCACAACATCCTAGGTGAAAGGAATTGGCAAGAATAATGCAAGTTCTGTACTGGCGAATGTGATAGCTAAATTGATACTACTGTCAATCCATTGATGACCATCCTCGAAGAGAAGTGATAGACTTGGTATCTCTGGTATCTTTGGTGAGGCTCGACGAATCAACTCAGTGGTGTTTAATGAGATTTGCCGATCAAGAAGATAGGTGGTTTTAACATGAAGATAGGGTGTCGAAGTCGGACAGTACTCTTCCACGCAGTGTCACCTGGAAACTGCACTCTTCTAGTCTTGACTAGGAGGGTGCAGGCTAATGTACTGACACCGCGCAGCCTGGGTAGAGGTAATTACATCTCTCTCTGTCCCAGGCAAGTACCAACACAGAGATGATTGGGAAGTGCGACCAGAGCAGGACATATATAGGATCCTCCCCCTGCTGGGAAAGTGGGGTGCCCAGGTATACCCTGCTTGGGCGATACGGTGACCCTTGATGAAGGGGTGGCTGGTGATTGAGGTGAAAACTCTTTGTGGAGGGTTGGATACAACACATCACTTTGCGCTCTGGAGGCTTGGGTGAGCCGCGATCGGGTCTGGCAAGCCCAGCCATGGTTCGCATCTGGGAAGGTTCTCTGGATAGACAGCCGAAGGGCAGTGGCTGGGCTACGGAGAGCCTGAGTCGCGGGAGGACTTTGTCTGGCGAATGCCTCACCGCGGATGGTGAGAACGTTGCTCAGGACCCTAGATGGGGCAAAAACCCAAACAGAATCTTCATGGACAATCAAATAGAACCAGAAGTGCACAGACAGTCAGGTGCAGAGAGGAAAACTCCAGATGAGAATGTCCTCAGTCTGCATCTTGACGATGAGGATATGCCTTTGGAAGTCCCAATGGGTCAGGCCAGCAAGAAGGCAGAAGAAGGGAAGGTAGAAGCTCCAGCTGAGCATGCTACCACTTCCTCAAGGGACAGTGACGACAGGTCTGCTACGGCAGAAAGTCGATCCACTGTACTACCCTTTGAGGGAAGTACATCAGATGTAGATCTGAAGCAAACAGGCATCTAGGATCAACCGGATGCACGTTGAATATCCAGCCAAGAAAGGCGCCGCCTTCTATAGGGGGAAGAAGAGACGACGTAGAGAGGAGAAGATGGCTGCGGGCACTTGGGTGGAATACCCGAAAGCTACTCCGAAGAGCAGGGGGGCAGCTGTTGATGAAGGAACGCCAAAAAGGCAAATGTCCGAGGTCAGCAGTCCTTCAAGCTCAGAAGCAAAACAGGTACCAAAGAAACCTAGGAGGGGGTTGGAATTCTCGTCTGCAGAAAGGCTGACCTCTTTCAGGGTTGCGGTGGTACCTAAAGACTTTCCGGAAAGGCTACTCACTGAGGAGGACATCCTGGAGCTCTCGTCTGCTCTCATTGCGCAGATGAAGCCCCTCTCAGATGGATGTCTACTAGGCTTCAATGAGTCGCCTAGGCTGGAAAGTGGCGCTATGGTATTGCAGTGCTGCAATCTAGAAACCAAGGGGTTTGCTAGAGCAGGCTGTTGCCATATGCAATCCCTGGAAAGGAGCTATCTTGGAAGTGGTGGACGCGAAAAAGGTGATAAACATTAGCAAGGTTATCACCAGGTTTCCGCCGCCATTTGACAAGATGAAGGTGGGGGACGTACTGTCCAGGATCCAGCAACATGACCTCACGATCTCGACAAGAGACTGGAGGATCATCAACACTAGAACCATGGGCCCTCAGGGAAGAACTGTGGTTCTTGGTCTCAATGAGAAGGATCTGGAGATGCTCAAGAAGAGAAACCTCAGGGTTAGGCTCGGGCTTGGGCAGATCCAGTTCCAGATCATTGGAAAAGGACGAAGGATGGCACAGCCAAGGAAGGTGCTGAAGGTGGTCCAGGCCAACCTTTAGCATAAAAAGGCTGCCAGCCTTAACCTAGCCAGCAGATTCAAGGCCGAAGGCATCGACGTGGCTCTGATTCAGGAGCCATGGGCGGTGAAAGGTAAGGTTCTGGGGCTGGGAGGTTCTGGGGGTAGGCTGATGTACGATACGTCATCGGACGCTCCCAGAACATGCATGTTAGTGAATAAGAATTTAAGTGTCTTTTTACTAAATGAGTTCTGTTCCTGGGATCTGGTGGCAGCTAAGGTGAGATTGGAGGATCAGGAGGTGTGTGGAGAAATTACCATAGGCTCTGCATACTTCCCGTTCGACTCGGCCAATCCACCTCCAACTGAATTGTGCACACGCATTGTGGGAGAAGCGAAGAGGAAAGGTGAACACCTAGTCCTTGCATTGGACTCCAATGTGCATAATCTCGCATGGGGCAGCTCGAACTGCAATGCAAGAGGTAAGCCTCTAATTGATTATTTGTCTAGTAATAAATTAGATATAGTTAATGTAGGTAACAAACCGACCTTCATCAACAGAGTGAGGAGGGAGGTTATCGACATCACAGTCTGCACTGAACGTACTGCTCAACTCATCAAGGGTTGGAGGGTCTCGGTGGAGCCATCATTGGCAGATCACCAGCACATTCTATTCGAGATGAGGTGGAAGCAGATGAGAGACATCTGGTACAGAAAACCCAAAAGGACGAACTGGGAGAAGTACAGGGAAGACTTGGGGCAGGCTGTTCAGATATAAGGCCTGAAGTGAGTGGGATAGAGGAGTTGGAATAAGTATCGGTGCAGTTGCAGGCTGCGGTGCAGGGTGCTTTTCAGGCCAACTGCCCCGTCACACAAAGGAAAAAACACGAAACGGTAAGGTGGTGGAACAAGGAACTAGCAAAGATGAAGAGGGAGGTAAGAACTTTGTTCAAGGCCTCTAAACATCTAAGTCGCTGGGAACCCTATCATAAAAAACTCACTGAGTATAACTCAGCAATTCGGAAAGCCAAGCGGGATTCCTGGAGAAAGTACTGTGAAAGAGTGGAAGAGTGCTCTGAAACGGCTAGACTCCAGAAGATCCTGAGGGCAGAACATACCAATATGGTGGGCTCTCTGGAAAAACCAGATGGCTCGTATACACAGTCCGGAAAGGAGACTCTGGAAGTACTTCTGGGATGTCACTTTCCGGATTGTGAGATAGAGGGAGGGAGCGATCGCTCCCTGTATACTAGGGCAGGTCCGCGTAGAACAGACTGGAACTGCTCGAGGAGACTCATAAATGAGGATAAGGTGGACTGGGCCATAAGATCGTTCGAGATGCATAGATCCCCGGGACCGGATGGGATCACTCCCTTACTTCTCAAGGAGGGTTTGGAGGTGCTCAGGCCGGTTATCACGGGTGCTTTTCGAGCGAGCTTGGCGCTGCGCCATGTTCCAAGGAATTGGGCTGTGGCAAGGGTGGTCTTTGCTCCAAAGACTGGAAGAGCGGGATATGCTCAGGCCAAGGCATACAGACCAATTTGCCTAAACTCCTTCTTGCTAAAGGCAATGGAGAGAATACTGGATGCAAATATCAGACATAGCGTGCTAAGGAGTTCAGGCTTGTACGGAAATCATTTTGCTTATAGACGAGGCAGTTCCACTGAGGCTGCTCTACATCATTTAGTGAGCAGAATAGAGGAAAGTCTGGAAGCCAAGGAAATAGCCCTGGGGGCGTTCCTGGACATAGAGGGAGCCTTCAGCAACACTTCAATACAATCAATGATTAGGGCTTTGGAGGATTGTGAGGTGAACAAGACTGTTATAGGATGGGTGTCTGCCATGCTGAACAGCAGGTTAATCCAGGCTACTCTGTATGATGAAATCATCACGGTCAGGGCTAGGCGTGGATGTGCACAGGGCGGAGTCTTATCTCCCCTGTTATGGAACCTGGTAGTGGCTAAGATCCTTAGGCGTTTAAAACGAACAAGGATTCTACTCACAGGGATATGCCGATGATGTGGCCATTGTGGTTAGAGGTAGAGACATGAGCGTCGTTTGTGACCTCATGTGGGCTGCCTTTATCCAGGTGGAAAGGTGGTGTCAGGAGGAACAGCTATCTGTGAATCCTGGAAAAACTT
Organism: Aphrophora alni; assembly: GCA_963513935.1. Lineage (NCBI taxonomy): Eukaryota > Metazoa > Arthropoda > Insecta > Hemiptera > Aphrophoridae > Aphrophora > Aphrophora alni. The sequence goes on from OY740766.1 coordinate 93,139,216, forward strand.
CTCTCATTCCCTTTACAAGAAAAAGGAAACTGGGAGTAAGGTCGCTCCCTAAGCTCTTTGGGCAGGAGGTAGTGCTGGAGAACCAGGTAAAGTACCTAGGTATTGTGTTGGATAAAAGGCTTACCTGGAACCCACAGATAGAACGGGTAGTAACCAGAGCCAAGTGTCTTATGTTTGCATGTAAGAGGGCTGTTGGTAAACAATGGGGTCTTCAACCCAAGGTGGTGATGTGGATATACACCATGATCATTAGACCACTAATCTCCTACGCAGCGGTGGTTTGGTGGACTAAGACGTTACAAGGTGGGGTTGGAAGTAGAATGGATGGTCTCCAAATGGTGGCCTGTTTGGCCATCACGGGGCCATGGGGTCTACACCAACAGTTACCTTGAATGCTCTACTGGATCTCCCTACCCTAGGGGTCTATATTCAGGGACAGTCCAGGATGAGTGCATACAGACTACAGCAAACGGGTTGCTGGAGAAAGAGATGGCCTGCAATCGGTCACTGCAGGATAAATCAAGTGGTCAACAGGGAAGTGTTAGACATGCCCTCAGATCACATGATATCTAATGTTTCATTAGACAAGCCTTTCAAGACGACGATCTTCTCTAGGGAAGATTGTGAGTCTGGAAGGAGGTTATATAACGAGCAGGATATAGTCTGGTTCACAGATGGCTCGAAAACGGAGATGGGCACGGGCGGTGGCATAAATGGGCTCAACCCAGAGTGTTCCATCGTACTGCGCCTAGGTAAGCATGCTACTGTTTTCCAAGCAGAAGTAGGTGCTATCTCTGAATGTATCAAGGAGATTCTAATAATGAAATACACAGGTAAGAACATTCTTATCTTCACAGACAGTCAAGCTGCTATTAAGGCACTAAACACGACTAGAGTAAAGTCGAAGCAGGTATGGGACTGCATCTCATCATTAGCTTAGTCAGGTGAACACAGTCACTGCGGGCTGGGTTCCTGGCTACTCAGGTATTGATGGTAATGAGAGAGCAGATGAATTAGCCAGGTCAGGTTCAAATCCCCTTTCGTGGGCCCGGAACCGGTGTTCAGGATCTCCTATGGACATGCCAGAGCAGCGGTTGATACGTGGATACGGGAGGGGATGAATAGGGCCTGGACGAATTCAACTACTAGTAGACTTGCAAAAAGGTTATTTAGACCAAGCAAGAAACATGCTGAACAACTCATCTCTCTCAGAAGGGATAACATGAGGTGGGTGGTTGGGCTCTTAACGAGCCACTGTCACCTCAGAAAACATCTACACAGGATAGGGATTGCTTGCAGACAATACTTGCAGGAAATATGGTTTGGCTGAAGAGTCCGCAGAACACATTCTCTTAGAGTGTGAGGTGTTAGGACGAGCCAGGCTATATTCTCTAGGCCCTTCGGGGAAAGAGATGGAAACCATCCTAGATAACCCTATTGGTAGTATCTGTTCCTTCATAAGGATGACGGGTATTACTGATTGGGTGTAGGAAGGAAATTGGGGCGGCAAAAGATCTCTAGGTCGACGCCGGTGAGGCCTCTGAAGGAGGCTTTCACAACCCAGAACGGAAAAAAAAAAACATGAAGATAGCTACATTCATACCATTGTAATTACATATATGACCTTCATTGAAGAAGTGTTGGTACTTCCGGCAACTTTTGACTCTTACTCTGTGGTGTTTAGTGAGGTTTGCCAATCAAGGTAATGGGAGGCTTTCTCAAGATCTAACTTCTCAAGGCTAACTTCAAGATAGATGAATTGGAACGGGAACAAATTTAAATGAGGTAAAAATAATCATAATTAATTTGGAAGGTAGAATGGTAAATTGCATGGTTGGTTATAGTCTCACTTTACATTAAATATGGTAGTTTAAAAGCTAAAAATAAATAAATAAGTTTTAATTGTATAATATGAAAGGTAAAAATATATGGTGTTACAAGGATATTTAAGGGTAAGAGGATGAGAAATTTGTATGACTAACAACGGAAGGTGATGTACTTAAAGAGACTAAGGCTTAGAACTAAGAAATTACAATCATGTTTTTAATGGGGGAAATTGCAGAGGAATATTTTATAAAATTATAGCCAGTAAAAATATGATAGGCAGGAAATTAAAAGAGGCTGGTGAAGGGATGTAGGTGTACTTAACTATTAGCCAAAAAAATATATTTTTTTGGTTATATAAATTTTTTTCCTAAAAAATAATAATATATATGTTCAATATATGGACATATACAGTAATAAGATGGAAATTGTATAGGTTAACAACGGATATGGGTATATTAAAAAAACTATGTATACAGTTACAATAAATATTAAGTAGGAGGTGTAGAGATAAGGATTGTTGCATAGAACTGTTGGAGTAATTATGTTAGGTATGGTTGTGGTGAAGGGTAGTGGATGCTTAATTAACTATGAGCCACTTTTTAATCTTTATTATATATATTTTTACTATTTATTTTATTTTTTTTATGGTGGTGTTAATATTACTACAATAAATCAATGGGATAGGCAATCATTAGGATGTTGCCCGCCCCATGATTATAAGACCCATGGCCAGATATTTAAAGAAGAAAAACAAAATGAGTGATTTACGCATAGCAGAGTTGAGTAGAGGGTATAGAAAAAAAATTTAGGAATTGGTTAAGTGGGAAGTAATGAATGAATAACATGATCCTAACAATTACCCTAAATTATATATATCCTTGATACCAACTATAGTACAAGTAATGTTGTACTTAACCAAACACAAAAGGCAATCAAAATGCCAAAGAGGAATGAAAAATTATAACTCATCCTACACTAACAATAAGACAAAGATTAATACAAAAACGACTATGAGAAGAATACGAATAGTCAGGCGCGGATACAAGGGGGGGGGGGGTCACGGGGGTCATGACCCCCCCCCAAACGGGTCGAGCATACTTTTTTTTTTAAACATTAAAACCAACTTCTGCAATAAACTCAAAACCATAAATGATTAAAAACATTAATTTGTCAGCCGAACAAGGCTACCGTACATAATATCAATAACGGAACGGCGGCTCCCAGACGAGACAAAACGGAATCGGCCTGGCTGGCGAGCTGAGCTGTCATTTTCCACACAATAATAATAAGTCGTCGGGAGTAGGGCGATGTGCGCACTCGCACCGGCCAACGATATTGACCTTGAGGAATATCCATCCCTTGACGTTGGAGAATATAGTTGTAGAAGATTATATGAGTAGTAAATTGGCTATACTTGAAAAAGGACTAAAAAGAGTAGCGGAGTACAAATCGCGATCGGACGATGAAAGTAGTTCCGACGAAGCTAAACCGTCAGAAAGCAAAATTGTCAAGAGATGTACTGTAACCGTAAAGAAAATAATGTAAAAGTGAATCTTTTTTAAAATAACCGTAAACAAAATAATGTAAAAGTGAATCTTTTTTAAAAATGAATAAATTAATATTTTTAAAATAATTGAAATTAAACACCTTAAAAGACATATTTATGCCTGTGGATGTTTCACGAATCGTGAAAGGCTGGGTTAATTTTTTGTTTGATATAGATATTTCCCAATAACTAAAGTTAAAACTAGGTATTTACTAACTTAATAAATGTATTTATATTGTTATTTCATACATATCAGTGATTAAAGAAAACCAAAAGTGATGGAACGAAACGCTTACCAGGCATAGGTCCAAGTCCAGGCAGCGGATTATGTTGATTCATATACTAACGCTTATACTGAATAAACCAAACACTGTAGTTAGAAACTCTTCAAACAAAATATTTTTGGAATTTCCTTCTCTACAAAATGGCTAGTTCAGTTTAGTTGCGTTTTTAAAAAAAACATGAGGTCATAGAGGCTCCTTTAGTTAGATGTATAGTAAAAAGAATGGGTTATTAGAAAGCTAAGCAGAAGCTTTATAATTGGGCTTTCAAAATTCAAAGACATAGTGTTTTAAAGGAAATTTTATATTGAACACGAATATATACTTAACGTTTTAACTGCACAAAGTGCAGAGTGTGATATGGCAGTTGGAGCGAAAGGCTGCATATTTAGTTGCGGCGTCCGTCAGCTTGGCGGGGTGCACACAACGGCTCTACATTCGTTACTCGTCCTCCCGAATGTCAACTGCGTCATAGATTTATCACGTTACTCTAACTTGCCGATGTTTGTTTTTATTATGTACGATTTTAATCACTGTGTTAAAGTTGACTACTAACGATTTCTAGATTTATTTACTATTGTTTACATAATAAGCCGATATCAAATATTACAAATTAATTTGGAGGTAGTGGAGAGGGCATTCTCCATATCTCTCGCACTATAGTTCTCCTACATACCACAAGCTGTGTATGATCTGTAATTCTATGATATATGATCTATGATACTATAATGTTTGACAATGCTTGTACTCTGGCACTATCTCAAATGTATGCATTTCTTACTATATTATGTACACGAAAAAATAGTTTTAAATAGGCAAGAAAATGAACATTAAAAAATTAAAAATCCATATAACACTAACATTTTCCTATTTCACATTGATTCAGCACACAAAAATTATCGTTTACCTTAAGATAAATAGCGTTTTTATAGAAAAACAATACTGTTTATTTTTAATTTTTTTTTTGTGATAAAATAGTGTAAAATGTGATTTCCAGACGTAAAAATACCAAAAATTTTCCTTACCGGACCCCCCGGTAGTTCGATGTAAGAAAATAGTCATAGTGAAGTATGACCCCCCCCCAAAACTTTAGTCTAGATCCGGCCCTGCGAATAGTAGCCTAGACCACTGACAAACATAGTAAAATTGACTCATAGAACCTAAAATGTTAGTAGGTCGACCAGGGACTTAAATAGTTAAAGGGGAAAAAAGAGGGGTAAGGGCTAGGTAAGGTCGGGGTAATGAGGTTCTTTGGTTTTGTCGGTATTGTGTTAAGGGGCGTTACAGCCGACAAAAAAGCCAAAGGTAATACATACGCCGGTAACACATTGACCGATGTCAAAAACCGAGCTCTATATTGTGCACATACAATATGGGGGGAGGGGTGTAATATTACAAAACTATTGGTTAATGCCAACACCATTAGTACAACCACAAAAAACAAGTATACAATTTAATTACTTAAACTAAAAAGACCGAGATTGGTGATAGAAAAAGCAGTAACTGTGGTGTGTTGCAAGGGGTGAAATGTTTATATGGAAGGGAAGGTTTATAAAAAAAGTGATGGCAATTAAGAGGGGGTGTATGAAATGATTAGGGTATTAGGATGAAATTGATAGGGTATCATGTTTGGGTGTGGTGGGGGATGGAAATGAGTGAGGTATGAGGTTTGAGAAGAAGAAGCTCGGATTACCTGCAGGTTAATCGTCATGCAGTGGTAGGCGGATCGATTGGGCAACCTAGACGAGGGGATGCCACCACAAAAAAAAGGTAATGGGGAATAGGGAAACAAAAAAGGTTTAAAAAAATCCAATTCCCCAAAGTAAAAAAAAGTGTATTACCATGCCATCCACAAGGGAAGGCCGACGAACCCGAGAATGCATTGAGCTTGCCCTCTCGAATGGGTGGATAAAAAAAGAGCGGAAAACCTCTAAATCCACCAAGGCGTCATTTCGTAGAGGTGCGCCCTTAGCAAAGACACACCTTAGCCATACTAGACCCGCATAGCAGATGAAACCAGAGTAGGGGGGTTTATGGGGTGGACGATAATGGACGGTGTAGGTATAAAGTTTTGTGTCGAGTTATTTGTGGAAAAAGAAGGAAGACTTGAAAAACAACTAAACTAATATCACCTAAGTCTGTTGAGATTGGCCCAGGTGTCGAGAAAAAAGGTATAAGGTATTAATAATAATTAGGGTTGTAATCCTAATTATTAATATTTGGGGTGGAAAAATCTCTTTAGGTGTGAGATATGGACTGTGCGAACCTGTCTAACAGAGGTGGGGTCGATCAGCATCAGGGTTTGGGGGAGGTAAATGCGCCGATAACTAGGGGACGGGACCATAAGGGTAGTAGCTTGGCATTGACCCTGTTGGGGGCATTGCTGAGGCAGTGTTCCCTAAACATAACCCAATTATCTACTTGATGTGGGTCTTAGTGAGGTGGAGAAGAGCTGACGACCAAACTTCCTTGTTAAAATTGGAGGAGAGTACAGGCAATAGTTAGCGGGGGGGGGGGGAAGTGTTGAGTAGGCTTAGTTAGGTTAATGAATTTTGGGGTAAGATAGTAGAAAAAAAATTATAATGTTAAATAATTAATTTAAAAAATAAGAATTTAATATGTTAAGAAATGGAGTGATGGGGTTTCTGTGACCGTCTGTGCAGAAAAAAAAAATCGGATAAATTTCATCAACATCCTATGAGATTGATGTGAGAGCTACTACATTTGGTTAAAGTTGCGGCGGATAATAGGGATTATTTCCTAATATTAACTAGTGTATAGGCTGAGTTTGCTACCAGAGTGATATAAACTGTAGCGTCGATTTATTGGGTAAGTTTTGAATAATATACGGTTTGTTTTAAATTAAATCTAACATTGACATAGTTTTTTAGTAATAGTAGGTATTGAAAAAAGATTTCTGCCTACAATGCGCTATCAGTTGTCTGAGATAAGCCAACCGAGGTCAATAACTGAAGACTGGTTTGACCGTTATAACAACGGAACTACGTTTTGTAGACCTAGGCTGGAAAAATATTTCAAGTCAACATAATATCTAAACCTATATAAATATAAAATTAATTTCAAAAAATTCAAAATTATATACGGTTGGGTGCATAAAAGAATGAAAACAGCTGATCTAAATGAACTTACGTTTAATGTATGCTAGTTGAACAGCAATAAAGGCTTTTGGTTAATTTTTATTAACGATCAATTAATTTATTCAGTAAAAAAAGATATATATATATATATATATATATATACTGAGTTATTTTTCCTCTCTTTTGAAAATTAATAGAGCTGTACTGGCCCTATTCCTTTGGGTTTAGCAGGGCATACTTAAATATTACGGCACTATAAGCAAACCAAAGATGAACACAGTGCAGACGTCTTCCCTCACTGGCTGTTGATCCGCCATGGGTCTTATCTGGTCCCTTGCATAAATACAAGGGGAGGTGGGGGAATGGTGACTAATCACCATAATGTAAAATATGTTTCGAGCAGAATTACTTCAAACAAAGTGAATTATAATATAGAGATTTGAATACTAGTTTGGAAAATTATGTGTAATATTAGGTAAACAACATAACACAAGGAGTATGATTCTTGTAAGTGTATATCTTATGTTTTTTGTAAAAACATTAAGAAATTAATAATAAGAATTTTGTTTTTTACACAAATCCAATCAATCTAGAAGTCATTTAGTGATAGTATTTGAATATTTGTTTGGTTGTAGATAGAGTACTATTGCTTTTGATTAACTGAAATTTTGGAAAATTATAAAGTTTCATTATTAATAACAAATTGTTCCTACTGTAAATCGGGTTTCTAGTACTGTACTTTTAAATTTTGTAAATTAAGATTTTTAAGAAAAAAAGTTGTTGTGCCAACACACTGCTCGAAAATAATGGTAATACATCTCTGGTAAAAAATGGTATTAAAACACATTAAAATATCTTACAGCCATCATAGAACTGTTGGGGGTTACATTGTATGAGAAAATACTGTTAACACAAAAAGTAATTCCCTTTACAAGGTAATATGACAATTTATTTAAATATCATGAACAACCATTTTCTAGATAATTACTGTAATAAATATATTTGTTTGATGTATACTCAATAATATTTCTCAAAATTTGAGCCAAATCTATTAAATCTAGAATCATTTAAACATTTGGAGGATTACTAAATAATTTATAATCTATATACACATAAATAAAATTTGAATAATAATTAAGGAGAATAATTGAAACTTTACACATCAGGTTATCATTTGTAGTTTAATACAGAAATACGTGTATCTTTTAAATTAAAAAAAAAACTATTTTTTAAAAGAAAACACCATTACATATTTTTTGTTCATAGTTTTTAGGTCTTATTTATAAAATATAAAATGTGTTGGGAGATGAAATGAACAGGAGTTCTAAAATAAATAACTATGTTTATAAAAAAAATTGACCAATTTTGAACACACTTATTAATAATATTAGTTCCGTAGTTCTGGTATTAGATAATAAGAAAACCATAAGCGTTACAACAGCAGTAAACTTAATGAGGCCATTTTATTGTCAATGATGAACAGGAAGTAAAACACACCAATAAACACTGCTCACATTTAGTTAAATTACAATTGAAAAATAGATAAATATATTTATATTATGTGATCATATTCATGATTAGGTTTTATGATTTATGAGTTTAAAAGATCATAAATGAAGAACAAGTTTGTTTAGAAATAAAAACATGATTTAAAATTCATTATTTAATCATGTTAAAAAAAGACTTTTAGTAAAAATAGTGTTATCTATTTTTATATGTTACTTGGTAAATATTTTCAATGTTTATAAAGAATTAGCCTACTACAAAATTCAGTATAAACAAGTAGAATACTTAACATTTTTATTTTAGAATATATGAATTTTTTTACATTAAACATGTTCAAATAAATATATGTATATACATAAAAATAAAAACAAACAATAAAATGCTTTGGCAGCTAGGAATAATTTGTTAACAAAATGATATGTACTTAAAAACCCAGAATTGTTTTAAAAAATGTAATACGATTGTTGTTGAAAACATGAACAAAAAAAAATGGTAAAATTAAACATCTAAAACATTTGTAATACCGACTGATTGCTTGCTGCAAATGGTTTATATGTTATATATAAATGAAAACAAGTATTAATGCAATGTTTCTCTCTCTGTATATATATCTTACTAAACTAAAATAGTAAGTGTAGAATTTTGGCAATGGTTTATGTCAATAGAATGTTCCGATTATTTTTACATAATTCCTATCACTACCCAATTTAACTAAGTTATAATATCAATCCAAATACTGCACAACTCTTTATTCTGTGGTTTTAAGGTATTTCAAGAATTAAATGACGTGTTCTCATTTTAGATTTTCAAGGATATAGTTGTAAAATTTGAAAGTGGATTTGTTGTGACAGTCATTAAACTCAGAGAACAACGTTCAAGATGATATTGCCATTTAAGGTGGCATAGTCTAATTTTTCATTTTCTTCTTGTGAAGGTCTTAAAAGAAGTTTTTTCTTTAATATTTGGTGAAACTGCAAAGAATTTCAATACAGAGAGCACTAAAATTTCTTACTTGATTACTTATGGTTAAGGACCTTTGACCATTCAAGAACTTGTTTTTAATATTAGATCAGACGCTTTCGTATAAATGAAACAACGTCTCAAGTGAAAGAGCAGTTAAATTTTTATGTGTATTGGTCCTCAGAAAGCACTTCAGATCCAAGCCAGTGTCATTATCTTTCTTCAGTATTTTTAGAAGATGCAGAAGCTAAAACAATGAAATATGCGAGTGCATAGAATGTTTGTTATAGAACAATAGAAGGTTTGCCATTGTTAAAAATGATGATGCTCAGTGCAGCATTTCCCACTAGGAATTTTAGGCACGTACCTAGGGAGCAAAATTTTGAGAAAAATATGTAGACTGAAATATTTTAAGAGCACAAGAATTGTGTAAAGCAAAGATAAAAATTTAGATTTTTTTTTCAGAGCAACAATCTCACCTTTCTAGCAGCACATCCAAGAATAAATTAACAAGTACAAGCACCTGTATTATTGACTAAATGCAACAGCAACACTCTTCTCTTACACTGTTCTTAGCAAGAACAACAAATTGTTTAATGATAATGTTAATAACTTTTTAATAATACATAATTTTAGACTTCTTTAATGTTGACAACCCACATATGTTGTATATTTTTATTTTCGTCGAAACAATTTTCAGTTTGTACATAAAAATGTGTGCTGTACTTTTTATCATTGTCTCCCCATTACTTAATTGTAATTTTATTTTTGATTATTTTAAAGAATCAGAACAATCCTATACTATTATAAATGGTTAAAGCTTGAAATAATTTTTTGTTGAGATTTATTTTGAAGAGATTACAAAAAATACAGATTATTCAATGAAATATTAATACATACAACAAGATCATGTTTTCTATAATTTTATAATAAAACTTTTTGTAAGTCAGTGTTGTTAGGTAAACTTAGTGATCTATTTTATTTCTAATAATAGAGGTATTACTCTATTATTTCAAGTTTATATCGATAACGATGGGGGGGGGGGGGAGCACAACCAACTTGATTGCCTAGAGGACCAATTTGTCTAAATGCGGCACTGATCATATTTTCCATGGATGGTCCTAATGTCAACACATCTCTTTTTAGAAAAATGGATTCATAAGTAAGGGACTTCTCTCGGACTTATGAACAATGGATCTTGTATTTTACAAAGATTCATAATGCATTTGGAAACTGTACTCATCTTCCTCCGTTCTCAATGATTGAAGAACGACATAATTTTTTCAAGCTGTCAGCCACAAGAAGAAAAGACTTTAAGAAGAATAGTCACAGGAACTATTGGATATATCAGATAACTACTTACAATTTGTAACATGATTAAGTATTACTCCTGTTATGAAAGACTGTTAGAACAACATGAGTCACTACAGAACTATTCTTGAATTATTTCTGCTCCGAAAAATGATCTTCTTCCTCTGATGCAGTTTTTGGTTGATATAACTGATATTTTTTTGAAGTTCCTAACCATGTTTCAAGCTGAACAGCCCTAGTTCAAATACTACAAGATGAAATCAATGAACTTCAAACGATATTCTTGAGGAAGTTGAAAATCAGATGAAATCCAGAAGTACTCGAGCAATATCACTGAGTTAGAGTTTTTGACAAAAACAGTGCTTCCTTTTAAGATCTGATGCAAAATTGTCTTTACTATCAACAAAAATTTCTGAGAAAGAAAGATTTGAGCTCTAAAAATATATATGATCTTTCTTTGAAAGTTATTTTGAAGTCTCGTCATTTGCAAATGGAATACTAAAAAAAAGTGAAATGTCTCTATGTCCCCGCTTTTCACAATTTTAAGGGAGTTTTGATACGGATACCTCGTGGCTTAGTGGAAAATGATAAAGAGCAAATAAAAGAGGAGTTAGATAGCAAATCAAGTAAATGAGGATATCAATAAAGAGGGGCTAAAAAAGATAGGAAAAGCTTTCAAAAGAAAAAAACTTTGCTTAAATGTCTTTAGCATCAGATGATAGACATTTCTACAAAACGGCTGAAAAATTTAAGCGAAATTTTGGAGAAGAACTATAAGAAATAAGTTAACTACCAATATATTGCAATTAATTTGAAAAGAAATAAATGTTACAATTCGTTAATTTAGAATCACAAGTTTATAGTGTAGTGTTGTTTAATAATTGAAAATAGTAAAGAAAAATGGAGTAAAGTTGGGTGTGTTACTATTACATTAATTTACCTTAGTTCACAAGTTAATATTCCATTTTTTCATTTAGCCAAACTGTAATGTGGCTAATTATTGATTTCTTAATTTAATATTAATATATTTTAGACTTCTTATAGGCCTAGTCCTAATAATATTGTAATTATATTTTAACTTTATAGTTTGAATTGTGTTATATATAATTTTTGTTACTGCAAAGAAGGCAATTATTTATCAAAGTTAGTAATAACTTCTATAGTATAAATGTATTTTGTACTTTTATGTTCTTTATAAATAAAGAGCAGGGACATACTTCTATTTCTAGACAAGTATGAGTTTTAACATATATTTTTCTATAAATATCAGAGCAACCATTTCAATTAATGAACAAAGTGAAAAATCGAGGGAACATATTCTGGCTAAGTTTTATCCAGAACAAATTTTTTTTTGAACTTCTATAAAAAATAAACTATGCTATACTACTTAGTCTTCAAATGCAAGTGTGCGAATGTGGGGGTGTCCCTGTATGGTTTTAAGTATAAAAAAGTTATAATTTCAAAAATATTTTTATCCTTATTTTTACCAAGTGGAAGCAATGAATTTAAACATACATATATATTATAAAACACGTATCTGTATTTTCAAAATGACCTATATAAGAAAGTATCAAGACTTAGTAATGTTACTATTTGTTAAATCATATGCATTCTATTCGGATATCTTGTATTTATTAAGGCATCTTTACTGACATGGTCAGCACCCTTGAACACAACATATTTATTGCTGACACAACTCAGAATTAAAACAAACAAAAACACAGAAAGATTAATACTATTTTAAAATTCAAATGGAAGTATTCTTATTTCTTAGGCAAGTACAATAGTATGAAAATACTATTTATTGTAAATTTTGTATTATGAGATTAATAAATTTGTGTGATGTGTTATTGAATAAAGATAACAAAAATTATACACATTATTGTTTTAAAGCAGCAAAATGGCCTTTACCAATATTTAATAAGAAATATAATTGATATTGACACATGTTATTTGTAACGAATATATTTAAACACGTCATAAGTCAATAAAAAATTAAAAAATTCTTAGCATTGAGACAACTCTCATATTATCTTAATTTTCACATGGAGGGTTTTATAGTACTTTCAAATAAAAAAAACTGTACTACTAATATATCTAGTAATTTTGTCAAGCAAGTGGAACAGAGTATAAGGTTTCATTTTACTCAAAAAATTAGTTTATTGTTTATGAAAATCTATAAAAACTGAGATGTTGAACACATTATAAAAACAGAAAGCCAGAGAAAAGAGAAACAAAACAGATTTTAACTTCACAAAAATTGAAGTAATTTATTTAAATGGAGCTTGATTAATTTCAGTACAATGTCCATCAAAGTAGTGGTAGAGGATTATTGGTAACTAATAAGAACTTACAACACATTGGGTTAAATAATTTATAAATCAATCCAAGAATAAAAATTAGTAGTTTAAAATAAAGGAACTTTATATTAGGTGTATAAATTAAAGTCTGTAAAGCCAGTCTCCTAAAAATGTACAGTGATCACATTATACATTTAATTGTATAAAAAGTGTATATAAGTATAGCCTACATTTATCCAGCATGCCATTATTTATACAGTATATAAAAAACACAATTTAAAAAATCTAATAATACACATTTGGAGAAAATAAACAAATATACAAGTTTAACTTGTACATATATTCAACATGTCTTAATTATAGCTTACATACATATATATATATAATATATACAGCGTTTTACAATTATTTATGAAATATAAATTAATAAAATACATATATTCAATTTTCATTTGAACAAACTGATTACTAATAATTATAGAAATAAAAAATTGTCTTAGGAAATTGTATTCACTTTTTTATTTTGTCATTAACTGAGAACCAGTTTTTCAAGTTGTAAATTTTTTAAAATTTTTAATATCAAACTATCATCCAAAAAATATCACAAACCACTTTGTTATATCAGAAACCTTTGTCAAATCCTATAGGTCATAGTTCTGATATAACACTATACTCTCATATGTTTGTCGTAGGCTTATTATAAGGAGGTGGTAGCCTGACTATCAACTGATGTGGTGGGCGTGACAATTGTGTAGAATTGGTACGGTCACTAGATGGTGCTTGAGGCGGTGTTGACCCCATCCATTGCCTGAGACGAGCGTGTATTTCTGGAAAATGTGGTCTGCGTACAGGAGCTTCGTGCCAACATTCCATCATAAGTGAGTACATACGTGATGGACAGTCTTCAGGACAGGGCAAAAGCTGACGGCAACGAATCATGTCTATCACCTCTTGATTGCTGTAGCCATAGTAGGGCTGAAAAAAAAACCCATTTTATCATCAGATTTTTTCAAGGAGATAAAATATTCACTAACAGTTATTTTGTAATGTTTATATTGTAGGATAAATTCCTCTTCTAAAGTAAAAAGCATAAAACAACAAAAATGAATTATGCTGAAACATTAAACAAACTTTAATATATATATTAACACACACATATACCTGGTGCTAGTGTTTTATGTATATAATTTATTAAAGATCAACAAATAATTTATTTACATAAAACATTTGGATTTGTATAAATTTATATCTGCATTTTCAAATGGATATTCGGAGACTGAGACTTACCTTGGAAAGTGGTCCTTGCTATTATCTAGTAGTACATAAATAGAAAACTCAATAAAACGCTGTAATGAAATATTTTGTAAACACTTCACTTTCTTAATCAGTGTTTTTCTATTTGGGTACTATTCTATTCTCTCAACTGAGTAATATCAAGGACCACTTTCCAAAGTAAGCCTGTGTCTCTTACCTATACAATTTTTTAACATAATAGGCTATGTCATCTATTAAACTCTAACATAAATGGATAGTCTCATATATATTCTATCTTAAAAAACTACCATAGCTATATAAGTTATTTACCTGTAAACCATAACTATATATTTCCCATAACACCACTCCGTAACTCCACACATCTGACTCTGTAGTGAACTTGCCATAAAGAATTGACTCTGGTGGCATCCAACGTACTGGCAGTAGAGACTTTGATTGTACTCTGGAAATAAATGAGACAGAAATACAAATGAAAACTTTAAAATTCCTAATGTTCATTATGTAATACCACAGACAAGAAAGTAATATATTCAGACGAGCAACAGTCATTGTATAATCTGTTAATCATTTTGACTAACATTCAACTGAGGAAGGTAGTGCTACTGCTCAGTGATGTCAAGTTGTGCTATAATTTTACGTGCTGCGCCGAGAGTAATGACAGACCAGTTTATTTCGTTTAAAAAACTTATTAAAAGACTATCTCTCATTAGTTCTTGTTTAAAACCATATAACTCGAGAACTACTGATCCGAATTTTATACAGTTTTGTTTCCTATGCAGGTACGATATCTCATGTTTGAAATTTTGTTTGACTCAAATTAATTCATTAGTTCCAAAGTTATAACAATATTTGTATGGGTGATACAGAAACAAATCATTTTCTACATCTTTTTGACATTTCAGCAACAATATACATTTTATCAGTAATAAAGTTGGAAGAAAATTATAACATTATTTAGAATGATTAAAATCGTTTCAAAGTTTATAGATGGTTTTAGTTCACACAGATGTATTTTGAATATGGTGGCAACATTAACGAAACATTTTTCTTAACACCTCTTCGTTTCACACTTCGCATATCTGCTTTCCTGGTGCCTGGAAGTAAAAACTATGTACCTACTACTTAGGCTAGTCTAACTTTTTCAAAAATGTAAGAAATCAAATAAGCATATAATTATCAGAGATTGAAGAGTAGTTTTCTGAATTATTACCGACACAATTAAAAAAAAAAATCTTGGGCGTGACAAAGACTTTGCTTAGCCTAATTTATTCCCAGTTTCATTCAAGTAAAGGTGATTTTTTAGCAGAGATTAGAACAGTTTTCATACTGATTTTTAAAGAAAGACCATTGTCAATCAGATATGTAGCAGAAAATGACCAGAATTTCAGAAGCTTACAAATTGAGTTATTAAAAAATCAAACAAAACTTTCAAACTTACATAGAAGACAATAGCAAAGATTATCAGAACAGCTTTCAAAATAAGTAGGTGGTAAGATAACTGTTATGAATTTAAAAAATCTATAGGTTTACCAATGCTCTTATTATTTCGGATTATTTATCAACAACCTCACATGACCTACAGTACTTCCAAAACTATACACATTAGGAGAACTAAGATATCAATGTGTTTATTGTTAGAATAGCAAAATATCTAGTATTTGTAAATTTCTTATTAATTCAAATGATTTTGAAGATTAAATGGGACCATTTTGAAAGAAATTCAATATAATTAAAATATTTTGAAGATGGTAAAATAGTGTCAATGAATGTGTAAAAAATGTAGATCCTTTATCTAAATACGTTCTGAGATATAGATTAAAAACAAAAAATCTAATAAATTGTAAAAGATGTAAATTCATAAAATTAGTTTTTCTGATTAAAACAAATTGAGAAATGTGAAGATTAATTACTCAAACTAGTATGTCAAATCAAAAATAACAGTACGGAATAATTTACACAACAAAAATCTTCACCACTGTCATCAAAAACTTGATTTGAATCAAATAAAGATTTAAACTTAGGGAAAAAAAAGGTTTTAGAATTTATATGTGAGTAAAAATCATTAAAAAATATATCATTTTTGAAAAGTTAGGTATTGAATATTTTACCAAAATAGTAATTTTATTCAAAATACAACTTGTTATAAATTAACTTTCAAATATTGTGATGTAGTCATGAATTGTGATGTAGTTGGTAAAAAGTTATATCAATTTCAAAAACTTTTGTTGGATAAAAATTTGTTTCCAAAAAAAGTAAAAAATAGCTTAAAAGTTAACACATATTTTGAAAAATGCACCAAAAATAAATACTTTATTTAAACCTAACTTGTAATATACCATTATTTAGAAAAAGATTCATAAAATTGTTCCATATTGTTATAATAAAATAAATAAAAATTATAATAAATTTTATACTAAGAACAATTCTTTGTACTTCTAGGCAAGGCCTATAACATAAAAACACTGAAAATAATAACTTTCACTAGAATAATCATGTGAAACAATGACTAACATATTATGAATTGTATAAACAAAACACAATAGATAAATAATTATAAAAGTCACAAAATAAACTCACAAAACTATTTTACATCCACACTGCAACACTACTGTTACGGAATAAAATGGCTAAGTTGTGGGCAAGATGAAAAAGATTTCCATCTAGAAAGCAACTTTGAAGGTACAGAACAAACAAGATATTTGCCCCACTGATATGTCGGATGTACCTAATGGAAACCTTTAATCTTCATCTTTCCAGTGATCATAGATCATCAAAAAAATCAAAATGTTACTAATCAATATTTGACTTAGATTGTCTTTGTCGCAAGTGGCACTGGAGCTAATCGATTTGGTAATATTTTAAAATGTCTGTATCTCATTAACTATTAGAGCAACGATAATTTGGAAGGCACTACTAAATACTATAAAACAAAATATCTTTTGAGTAGTTTGACAGAAATAAGGACTTGTGTCAAACACACAAATGTGATGTAATTTTGTCTTCTGCTGCGACAACCGTTGTCACGTTTTTCTTAACGACGAAGTAATTGTACAGTAATTTTAGCGATTTTTGTTACAATTTATGAACTTTTGGTTATAAGAATTTGTAACTACAGATCATTAGATTTTCAATGGTAGTTAGATTATTACAATAGGACGATTTGGGTGTAGTTTTAAATTATAAAAAAAGTGATTTTACTTTGTCGATTTTGTCCATGGCTACTATAGAAATGGAAGTATGCTATATAATACTATAAAATATTGTCAACTTGTGGTATTTGGACAAGAATTACCATTTTGAAAAAAACATATGATCATTGAGTACACATTTTTCTATATAAATGCTGTTAAGTCGGGTGCACCGATCTAGCGGAATATTAGTAAATTTTATCGAATTCTTGATTTTTTATCTTTCGTGAGAAGGATTTTGGTATACATGATTATGAAAGATTGTAACATTACCTTTACCATGATATATTATACATTTCAATAAATTAATATTTACTAGGATGAAAGTTGAATTGAAAAAAAAAGTGATTTTTAGCGTTTAAAAACTATAACAGATAAAAATATTTGGAAAGCGCTGATCGAAAGAGAAAGATGTGATCTATAGAAATAATGATGTCATTTCTGATTTCCATCACTCAGTTCAATTCTTTGATGTTACACATCAAAAAATAGAAACTTTACCAATTTTTAAATATTATTTATAACATTTTGTTATTTAAAAAAAAAACAAACATGATTATGTATCTACAGAACATTAGCTTTCTAACGGTATTTTATTTATTCTGATAGGACTATTTTAAGTGGGCGAAATGTTGAATTGCAAAAACCATGTTTTTTCTTCCAATATCAACACAGAGTGTAGGGAAATCGACACATTTGTGTCAATAGGTGGCTTGAGGGTTTGCTAATATTTCTATTCAGACTGCAATACTAGGTTGATCATAGTTATCTACTCAACATTGAGACAAAGTAACTTTACCTATAATAATCTGAAGAATAAACATCTCTCGACAGACCAAAGTCTGATATTTTGACTATGAGATTATCACCTACAAGACAATTTCTTGCTGCTAAGTCTCTATGTACATAGTGATGGCTGCAGAGATATTCCATTCCTGAAAACAGAACAAAATGTGATAAAGAAGCATATGAGGAGAAAAAAGAGGAAAACTAAAAGATTTATTCTAATTGAATCATTTTGACCAACAATTAGGATTTCCCTTAGGATTTAGACTGTTTAGTTTTTTTGATTAACAAGGATTAGATATATTTGGTGTACAAAGATAATTTGACAACTTTATTACATTATAGCCCTACTGAAATAATGCCCTAAGTTTATGATTTATTTTGTAAGAAGACTACTTTCTAATATATTTACAGGTTAATTTTTAATATACTAACACAATAAAGGAACGGTGTTGATTAACACGTTCAGTGCTACGAGCGCTGATCAGCGGTCCATGCGTTGTTAGGTTATCAATGCGGCAGACGCCGATAGGCGCTTTGTGTAACAATAGTTTTAGCGGGAAATTACCAGCTGATAGTTTACTTTTGAGGTTATATTATTGTGTAATGTCGTTGTTAGGATCTTTGTTGATATTTTAGTGTCATTCGTTCGTGGTTACAAGAAAGTTAGTAATACAAAAAATGTCGGATGAAAATCCAGATGTCTAGAAAACGAAAATATAATGAAGATTTTGTAGATATAGACAATCTTACAGTAAGTGAAATAGATCAGTTTTATTGTGACTCAGACGAAAAGTACATTTCTAACGTGACAACCCATTTGATGATGATAGAGTTCAAGATTTAGACCTGGATGAATCCGATGATGGTAGTGAAACTAGCCAACAAATCCGAGGAATAAGTTCTTCTAACTCTAGAAATAATTTTGAGAATGACTGTGAAACACTTTACAATAACAGTAATAATCCTACTATTGACAGTGAAAATGAAGATGATAATTCTTTGACCGTTGACAATGATGTTGAAATTGAATTACAAAATGTTAAGCGAGTTCAGCCTATCAGAGGACGAGGTAGGCTTAAAAAAATACTATACAATGATAGATTGTACAAAATACACCTCGTTATCGATTTACAACCGAATTACAGAAATTTACTATCCATGTAAAGAATTGAGTCTGGACGAAGCCATGATTTTGTGGCGAGTTCGTTTACTTTTTTGTCAATATATTAAAAATAAAAGACTGGTATAAAAATCTACACTCTTTATGAACCAAACGGCCTAGTTCTAAACACTATCGTTTACACAGGACAAATTGATGAGCTGGGAGGAAAGGGACACACAAGTAAAATTGTAAAGGAACTAATGAAAGGAAAAGAAACACATGGACATTCATTATTTATAGACAATTTTTACAATTCCCATGAATTGTCAAAAGATTTACTAGAGCAGGGAACCCACACTACTGGAACATTATTATTCAATCGACAGCATAATCCTAAGGAAATATTAGAAACAAAATTGGAGAAGGGAGAATCTATCGCCCTTTTTTTCTGAGAAAAAAGTCATGGTTGGCAAATGGTGAGATAAGAGAGCTGTTCTCTACTTATCCACAGAATTCAATAATGAAATAACAGAGACAACTAATAGAAGAGAAAATGCAGCGTTGAAACCCCTGCCTATTGTAAAATATATTACATACATGTCAGGA
The DNA here is from genome assembly GCA_963513935.1 of Aphrophora alni. Taxonomy (NCBI): domain Eukaryota; kingdom Metazoa; phylum Arthropoda; class Insecta; order Hemiptera; family Aphrophoridae; genus Aphrophora; species Aphrophora alni. Next base: position 93,159,005 of record OY740766.1, read on the forward strand.
ACTGATCGGAAAGATCAGATGATGTCATATTACCCAGGAGAGAGAAAAACTCTTGTTGGTACAAGAAACTATTCGTTCACTATTTTCTAATGTTACTTCATAACTCATACAATTTGTTCAATAAGTACACTGCAACAGGAAAATTAACACTGTATGATTTTCGACTTTCAATCATAAGACGGCTTAATGCAGAAAAAGTAGCTATCAACCGGAAACCTCTTAGCCCCAGAAATATGGAACATCTACCTTCTAAATGCCAAGTAGGCCAAAACGGACGGGTGATGAGAAAGAAATGTAAACATTGCAAGATGGAAAATAATCGTCGGAAGGACACGATCTTTTATTGCCTAGCCTGCCCTGGTCAACCTGGCTTATGCCTGACTCCATGTTTCAAAAACTATCATAAAGAATAAGCCTAGACCTAAATTAAATAGTATCGATATGATTATAAATAATTACCACATTCATTGTTATGCAGTCAAGTACAAATAAATAATTGTTGTTTTAAGTTTTTGATATTTGTGAATGAAATTGCTTTGTAAAGTTATTGAAAAGTGTAATATAAACATTTGATTTTTAAACTAAATTATTTTATTTTCGTTCCAAATCATGATAAAATTACTAATGTATATTATAACACAAGGAATTCAAGAATAGAATAGTGTACATTCAGTAGAAGAACTAAAAATTGCATGGACGCTTATGGGCACCCGCAGCACTCAATGCAAAATACCGAAAAATTTTGCGCTAGGGGCAGCGAACGCCTATGGGCGCCCATAAATTTTATTTATATATTTTGACTATAAGTAACATAGAGTAAAGATTTTAGCATAAATGAAGCAAATTTTAAATGTATTTTGGAAAATAGCAATGCAGCTCCTGGGGAATGTTTTGTAACACTACTGGTGTTGTCTGAAGATCTTTTCATATGAACAAATTTATAACGCTGATGAATCAGGGCTTTTTTGGAAGTGTCTTCCCACTCGTACTTTAGCATTAAAGCGGCAGGTCACAAAAGTAGCAAGGAAAAAATTCAAATCTTGCCATGCAGAAACACTGCGGGTAGTCACAAACTTAGGCTTCTTGTAATCGGTAAGTCTAAGAAACCGAGGTCTTTTAAGGGGACATGAGCAAAAAATTTATAAGTTGATTATTTCAACCAAAAAAAAAAGGTTAAACGAACCAGCAGATTTTTCAAGAATGGTTTGAAAAGATTTTTTTGCCTCAAGTATGTAAACATCTTGACTCAAAAAATTTGCCAAAGAAGGCTGGCTGTTTTGTTAATTGACAACGCGCCTTCACACGCAGTTACAAGTGTGTTTAAATCTTCTGACGGGCAAATTTTCGCACAGTTTTGCCCCCAAATGTTACTGCGCTGATACAACCTATGGACCAAGGAGTCATTGCAACCATGAAGAGAACATACAGAACAAAGTTGTTATTGTCAAAAATCGAAGAAGGCTGCGATCTCAAAGAATTTTGGATAACATTTACGATATTGCTTCTGCATGGGATTACGTCAAACCCTCAACCCTTGCTAAATTATGAAGAAAACTCTTTCCGAGTATCGAAACAAATAATAACCAAACCATTTGTGAAGAAGAGAATGAATTCATGCCGAACGCTACACTTGTTGACCTATTGACATCCGTTCCGGGAGGTGAGAATGTCGACGAAGAGAACATAGAAGAGTGGCTGGAATGCGACGCAAGTGTGCCGGGGTTTGAACGACTGACTGATGTAGAGAAAACGAACAAAGCAATGGGAGTGAACGAGAACGAAGAACAAAGTGAAAGCTCAGAAGACAAGGTGCCTGCGAGGATGACACAAAACTGCTTTGCAGCATGTAGATGGATTGCTTCAATACTTAGAGGAACAAGACGACGACGCACAACTGGCAGATAAACTCATGTTAAGGGAAGTTTAATCTAGAATAAAGAAAAGGTGTTTCCAAAGCAAGAAGCAAAAAGCGAGTGACTGATTTTTTTTAAAAAGGCATAACTGATCACTTTTTGTTAACAGTACATACAGTATATTGTTTTTTGTTTACTGTTAATTATTTTAGTGATTTAGATGTAGAGCAAAGGTTTCTGCTGTGCTGTACATATTTTAAAAGTTTTACATATCATGTTTTTTTTGTACAATAAAACCTAGTTTTTAAGCTGAAATTTTTTTTTTTGTGGTTTCACCTCATTTTTAGTCTTTTTCGGGTAATCCGTGATTTTCGCTATCCGCAGTGCCCTTGCCACCGAATTCCGCGGATAATCGGGGCTCTACTGTATTTTATAATAATATAAAATTAGGAACTATACAAGGTGATATTTGGTACGCCTGATCTTCACTTGAGTAATTGTGTCTATGTTTTTATTTCTTAAACAGCTGAATTGGTATAGTTTTTATTTGAACTTTGTTTTCAAACATAATTTTCAGTTGAAAATATATTATGGGGTTATCGTAATACAAAACTAAAAAAAAAAAAAAAAAATCTAAAAGAACATTCTAGTGGTAAAAGTTAAAATATTGAGAAAAAGACGATTAATACCTCCATGTTGAAATGCACTGTAGTAAATCTGTTTATATTTGATATAACAAATGATTACGAAACTTATACCAGTAAACAAGAGTGAAAGAAGTGACAATATATATTTATGAAATATATATATTTTAATTTTGATGTTCTACAGTTTCACTATAAGTAAATAAATTTAAATTTAATTTATAAATGATACGTTTTTAAATTGATAAATTCTAAATTCAAACCGAGTCAAATGTATTGATTTTTCAAAACAACAACACTAATATTTTTTATAAATTAAAGAAACTTTCCGAATCTTCAATATTATTTGTTAAGATCTTTGTTATAGTTTCACTACTACATTTACTAAATTACATAGTTACCTGCAGCAATTTGAATAGCAATATGCATAAAGTCAGCTTGGTCCAGAGGTGGTTCATCACTACACGTTGAAACATCACATCGAGGAGAATGACCCATGAGGAATTCGTGGAGATCACCTCGAGCCATAAATTCAAACAACATACATAAAGGTTCACCAGTCAAACACACACCCATCAAACAAACAATATTAGGATGTCGTAATTCTGACATCAAGTCTACTTCTCTACGGAAGTCTTTGGCAGTTTTAGCATTTGCATTTTCTTTTAAAGTCTTAATAGCAACTAGCACAGGAGCACTTTCACCTGTACACACTTCGCCCTTATACACTTTACCTGAAATCCGAAATAATGCCACAATAGATTAATTTATTATTGATTTACAAATATTAAATATATAACAACCAAAAAAAAATATATATACACAAAACACACACACACACACATATATATATATATATATATATATATATATATATATATATATATATATATATATATATACAGTAGAGTCTCGCAAACTCGGCACTCGATAACCCGGCAGTCCGGATTAGTCGGCGACCCCGACGGGAAAAAAAATATATTTCTAAAAACAGCGATGTTTGTAAAAGTTCGGCAGATCCCAAAGCGGGCATTAACTTCGATCGCTCGAATTGTTGATGGTACTTTTCCCACGTTAAACTCTTCACAAAGCTTTTTTACAGATTCCCCTCTGTCAAGTCTTTTTAAGACATTTAACCGCGTCTCAAACGAAACCAACACACGCTTCCGTTTTCGTAACTCGCTCATTTTTATTTACCATATATACTGTGCGTACCTGTCAAAGAAAACCGAAAAGAAATGTTATATTTTCCATAATGTATACTAAATTCATTCGTGGAAAAAAAGCGGCCCATCAAACGTTTTTGTAGGTGTATGTCTGCTATATCGACGGGTGTCAATGCCGCAGTGTTTTTACACTGCCGACAATGGGATACCGCTATCGACAAAGTCGTTTGATATCGCCGCCGCTTTGGTGTTTCAATTAAAATGTATTTTTTGCCCTTATTCCCGATAACCCGGCATTTCACAAACTCGACACACTTCCGGTCCACATTACGCTGAGTTTGCAGGACTCTACTGTATATATATATATATATATTTCAACGGTAAAAACCCGTTGTAGTTCCTGGAACTTCGGGATTTGCAATTAATTTTGCAAAATTCGATTTTTCTGGGCTAGCAGCACTTTTGAAACGTTGTAGGTCACAAGACAGGTTAATGCGAACCCGCGTTATCTATTGTCAAGGGGACCCTGTACCTATGCGTGCACATTCTGGAACTAACTTCAACTTTTTCAATCATATTTCCTAGGGGAGAACAGAATCCGGGAATATTGTGTATTTGGGTTTTGTTCAGGAAAACATATTGTACTAAACACGCAAGTGTGGGCTCTAATATTCCAAATTCACAATACAAATTAGTTCTTACGTAAGCAAAGATCAAAGTTAAGGGAAAAATTCAAATTTGCTCGAAATGAAAAAAGGTTTTTAGGTCTTACAAAGAAAGGCCTAAAATAAACGTCAAATAAGGTATATGCAAAAATTGCATATTAAAAAAGTTAGTTAAAATATTAAAGTTTAGACTTTAATAAAATATAGAAAAAATAAAGTTTTGGAAAATCCAAGTAAAAGAAGTTATAAAGAGTGAAAAGTTTTATTATAAAATAAAATAAAATTTTGAAAAATAACTAAAATGAAAGGGTGAAAAAATTCACATCTTTAAAGTAATTTAAAATGTTAAATTCACAATATTTAAATACATGGTAATATAGAGTAGGTTATTATCTTATTAGAAATGTAAGAAACACTCAGTATGATTAATAAATTTCGGGAAATTAAATAGCTCAAAGAAAAGCAACAAACTGTATAAATCCCTAACGCAAAAAAAAACAGGAAAAAACCCAGCAACATTCAAGAAATTTTGACCAGTGTGTTAACTTTAACAGGACTAGAAAGTGTCAAAAGGAAAATCCGAAAAAACTAAAATCCACAGACTTTTTCCGGGAAACGAGACGTGAAGAGCAAACGCGAGAAAAACTCGCAAACGCAAAGGAGTAGGACAACCACTCAAAATCGACAGGATAGAAGAAAACGTGTATATCCAGGAAAGTCGACTCGCGGGAAAATCTGACGACGCCGCGAGAAGTTACAGCAAAGAACAAAGAAGACAATAGAGGAAAGTAGCGAGCTTAGATAAGAAGTAGAGGAAAAGGGCGGACAAATCGGAGATCAGCCGACTATTCTACCAACTGCAGAAACGAGGTAACACGGTGAAAACAATTGAACTTAATGAAATTACAAATTAAGAGAATAAAAAATTTCAAAAAATCTAAAATAAAAAGTAAACATCAAGGAAAAGGAACTAGAGTCCGAAAATCCCGGAAAGATGAGATTTCTAACGAAGAAAATTCATAGTGCCTAGCAAGTAAGGTTGGCAATGAATTTAGGTTTCAAACAGGGGTATATAACCCACCGCTTCAAGGGAGCGAGCTTCTTCACCAAAATATCGACGGGTAGTCTTTACGCTGCTCAGCTCCAGAATTAATTTTAAACAGTAAAATGTTCTAACACCGAAAAGGGACTTAGAAAAGTTTTAGTAAAAATGTCAGCGTAAATATTTCAACATATTTTATTTTAAAGTAGCAAAGCAACTTCATTCTGGATTTCTGGATTTCAACTGGCGATCTTCAATAACATGAGCTTCTAAACAACAGAGAAAGGAACAAACCAACCCGGGAAATTCACAAATCATCTTTAATCATCATTAGAAGACAACTTTAATTGCAGCATCCGACATCTGTAAATCAACAGACAGCATTGGTACTCAGCAACACCACACCTGCCAACACGACAAAGGGAATGACATCAGGCTCCAGACATCTCTCCAGAGAGTAAAATTAGCCGTCTACCTACTACAACTGCTGACGTCATCAAAACAGTAGCGACAACAAAATCAAGTGTTAAAAAGGTCGGTAAAAAGCGTACATACGTTAGTCCCAAGTAAAAATTTGCCTGATTAAATTCATTTAAATTTATTATCATACTGGGTTTAGATAGGATGTTAAATTAAGTAAAGTCTTTAAGTAAAATTAATGAATTAAAATAATTTTAAATTTAAAATAAATTAACTTCATAACTTCGAATAATTTAAATAAAAAGTAAAATTGTAATAATTAAGAATTTAAGAATATCAGAATAAATTAAAGTGAAGTCAGTATTTGTTCGGCCTTATGGTTTTAAAAGAAATTGTTTTGAATATCATAATTTGTAGGTGTTGGGAGGAGTGCAACCAAAAAGGATATTTAATTTTGTTTGAGTTCAATAAATAATTACTTGTTATTTAAAAATTATAAAAATCTTTTATTTGAAAACTTACCTAGTATTAGAATATCCCATTCTTTTAGTCCACAGTGTTCATTTATAAAATATATCAAGCACAGATAAATAAATTTACAAGGGTAATTTCAGTGTACTCACTACTCCGAGATCAATTAAAAGTAAAGATAAATTCTTATGTTCTCAAACTGAGCTTATTAAAGGGGGAAAAAAACATTAATAAGTAAGAAATTACTGGAAGTTGAAAAAAGTTTTTTTTTTTTTTTTTAGTCAGAATAATTATAGGATTAATTATTTGGACAACCAGTTATATCACCTAGGCTGATCAAAGTAAAAGCCTAAAGCTTCCAGTAGGTGATATCAACTTATTCTCAAAATACCGGTTAAAAAATTGGCGCTGTCAACGTGGGTAAAAAGAACCCCTTGATGTCTTGGCTCGCTAATTGAAAAACACAGAAAAAGGTACCGTTGATATATATATATATATATATATATATATATATATATATATATATATATAATATGTATTAAATATATGAAAAACTTGACTCCTTCTAAATACAAATAATCTGATTCGAATTTATATAATTTATGTATTTACCAAAAGCACCTTCTCCTAACTCCTGCAAGAAACGTACATTAGATAAATGATATTCTTTTACTCTTGGACGTGCATCACTCTTCAGGCTTGAAGCGGTTGAGCCAGGAATTAGGGCTGACATTTCTAACCCTTTTTTGTTTGGTGAACATTTTACTACCTAAAAGAAAACAAATAATTGAATGATTAATGAAATCATAAGGTAAACAAAGTATTTAATATATTTTCAATGGTTGAACAAATTTTTTTAAATACGCCAAGATTTAGGTTGACATGAAATATTCTTTATTTTGGATTCCAAATTCCTGTGGAATTTTTATTGGAAGAGCTAGTTTAACTTAAACGCCTAAGGGTAACAAATATGCTAACTAGTATCAGGAAGCTTTAGTTGCACAATAGGCCATCGGTCGTGGTCCCAGGACTGGCTTTTTAAAAGGTCCCTTAAACTCCAAATAAAATCAATCAATCAATATGCAGGACTATATATACGTCTATATGTCCTATTAAACTCTAATATTAAGCCCTAATATTGGTCTACACTGAAAGAAAAAGTGAAATTGTTTGAAATGTTTAACAAATATTAGGACCACTATTACTTACAGTTATTACAAAATTGTTATTTAAAAATGTTTTATTAATATAACAGACAATATAGAAACCAAACACGTTTCACTGAATGACCATTTTGAGATCGATGACTGTTAAAACTAATATGTAAAACACAAATGTGTGAATGCTATGGTTTCAGTTGTAAATGAAATGAAGGGGAGATCCACTGTCCATCAGACCCAGTCTAATGTGATAAGAAATGTAGCTTTATTTTGTTCATTCAATATCCTTGCGGCCTATTTTGTCAAAAGATGTTCTTTATTATATTTCGTCCCTTCTTCATTATTGTGTGTATAGCAAACATTATTTAATGCTATTTTAAATATAATACTACTGGTAACTTTTTTTATTTATGTTTGAATTATAAAAACTAAATAATACAAATAATGTTTTTTATTGAAATTAGATAAAAGCAATATTGATATTATGCTAATAAGGGCTTTTGAATAAAAAGAAATATACACTACTCTCACCGATTGAAGTACATTACAGAGATATAGATTATAATAACAATAATTTTAACACTTATGCCTAGAGTAATTTAAAAAGATAAAAATTCAGTAATAACTTATACTTAAACAATTTGTTTACTAATCTGCATAAATAAGCATAAAACTTGCTTCAGAAAATAGGTAAGGTTGAGTGCATTTAACAATACCTAAGATATAAGTTAAGTATTTTCCAAGTATTTTAAATTTGTTTGAAAGAAAAATAAATATGGACCATAGAAATTTCACCAAAATTTGTTTTCACATTTTGATCTCTAATTCTAGAACTGTCATTTTTCGGATTATGACGACTACCATTATGATTTTTTCAGTCCCTAAAGTTACACAAGCAACATTTTACAAAAAATCATTAAAGCCTATATATATAAACCACCCAAAATCAAACGGGACAAGAATTTAAAGGCGCATAAACCTAATAACAAATTAATACAAACACAAGGTCAAGGCCAACTAGTTTTTCACCTCATTTCTACTAAAATTTAGCTTAGTGATTATGCCACATTGACTTGAGGGATAAAACCTTGCAGTCTATCCTTCGTTAGATAATACAAACATGGAAAAATGGAAGCATGAGTTGTAATTTTATATAAAGTAATAAAACTTTATTATCAATAGATAATTTTATATTTTAATAATATTTTTTTTGTTAATTCCAACGTTATAAATTTATAGGATAAAATAATGCAATAAAGCTTAAAGTTTCAAAATATTTTAATAATATAAATGAGCTACAATTGTTTCGCCTTGCGGCATCATCGGGCAACAGTTGATGATGCCGCAAGGCAAAACAATTGTAGCTCATTTATATTATTAAAATATTTTGAAACTTTAAGCTTTATTTTTTTATTTTATCCTTGAATATGGAGTTTCAACAAGAAATATCTGCTGTTACATTAAAATTATTTAAAACAAATTATAAATTTCTATTTCATATTAAATTATTTTACGCAATTCTAAACTGACAGTTTTACTCAATGACAATATTTTTTTAGTTAATTCTGATATTATACATTTTAATTTTGTATCAAAATTCGTACTCGGTAATTTCACATATTTGTGAATTTTATTACTATGATTTACAAAACTTGTAGTTTTTTCTTTTACTTCGCACCATTTTTCTTTCCTTTTATTTGACCCAAACTGAAACATTTTTACAAAAAATCCAAAATTATTAACTATAATAAAATATGTAATTATTAAGAAAATTTGCCATGTGAATGAAAAGAATTTGTAATTTACTTTTATCCCAAAGGAAGTTTGTATTCCTTTTGTTGGAGCGAGAGTGTCGATTCTTGTCAATTAACTTGCCTTTTCTTCAAACGATATCTTATTGACCAATGCTCAAAGAAAGACTTAAGCTCGATAACAACTTGAGTTCGTTATAAGGTTAGATAAAAAACTCAAGCTTGTTAAAGGCTTAATTAAAACTCGAACTCATTAATAGGCTCAAACTGGATTATCCCAAGGTCTGAGGTCCTAACAAATCAATAAACAGCCTTTTGGACTTTCTTAGTGGATTTCAAAAAGTACATATTATTTTATGCAATTCCCAAATTTACAATTTTATGAAGTTTTTTTTTTTTATATAAGATTTAAACAATATTTGTTAATGTAAATAAAAGTTCACATCATCATCATCATAGACTTATATCAATTTTCCAAATCACATGAATAATAACAAAGACTCTACAGTATAGTCAACACACACTTCATTCTTGTCTTGTAACTATCTGATTGAGTGTATAAGCTTGCGAGCACTTAGTAATTACAAACTATGAGAAAATAAAGTGCAAATCATTGTTTAGATTAATAAAAGAAAAGATTTGATTCATTATAATACTAGAAACACAAGACTAATAATTATGTCGGTATGTACTCATTAACAACATTACTGCCCAAATGAAAAAAATAGTTATGCTTTCAGCTGTAGTAAGGGTTGTTGGAGAGTGACAGGTAGCATGCATACACATAATAGTGTTTATATTAGACAATTTTATTGTTGTTAACTCCCATTAAATTGTTATATTAAGTTTATTTTATCCAATTCAGGTACACTCTTTAATCGAAAGTGTCATATCACAAATAAATATATAAAAATGATTCATTCGCTTTATTTTGCTTTGTATTGGCATACATCTCCAAAGGACCGGACATCTGCCAACTTTGCATGTGCATTTCAAGAGTGACTTTTGGAAAATATCATATTTTAAACAAACAAAAAATCTAAACAGACCATGACAGCTTATGAATAAAGGCTGTCATTTTTCTTATTTGCAATGATTTTTATTAAATTTTTGTAAAAAAAAAAAAAAAAAACACACACACACAAACAAAAACAAATTCCTTATAATATTGATAATTGAGAAATATATGATTTTGTACAACGACTGGCTATCCTTAATGTAAAAAAAAAACAAAAAAAAACTGGTTTTATATAAAATAGATTAACCCTTCCCACGCGGCAAACTAGTATAGCCGCAATGGTAGACTTTGACCCAAACGCGAAAGACGATTAAAGTCGCAAAAATATATTTTAGCCTATGGTTGTTACTTAATTAGTTCATCAAAGTTCCGGTAGAATGGAGAGGCAATTCCGCTGTCTATTCAGGAATAGAAAAATGTTTTGTTGAAAGTTCTACGCCTCGAGGCAATGGAGGGGGACGCTATTTTGTCTGGAATTGGTCGGTGGCGCACACACTCCATAGCTTCTACAGAGCGGATAACGGCTATACTTACAGTCTCATTAGTCTGATAGGCGATGACCTCCGTGTTTGCATTTGAGCATTGTTTTGAAGAAGTATTGTTTTTTGTTTTTCAAACATTACCTTGTATTTTTTATATATTATTTCACAATATAACTGTTCCAATTTACAAAAATTAATAAAAGCTAATTTTTTTTTGCAATTTTTTACTATTTTGTTGTATGTAATAAAACAATGTTAAATGTATCCGAAACCCAATGATGACATATTTTTAAAAATTAACCTTTCACATACAAAACGAAAACAAAAATTAACTTTAAAAAAAAAAATAATAAATAATTTTTTTTTTTTGTTATTTCAGCGTTGAGGTGAAATAAGGCAAATTTTATTCAGCGTGTGAAGGGTTAAAACTAAATTATCTATTCATTTTCTACAGAACTGATGTCATATATTATGTTATGTCAATTCAATTTTTATACTGATTTGGTAAAAATAAATAACAAAACATAATGAAAAATTGAAAAGAATTTTCAGAAGTTTACTTTTAAAAGCAAATTTTTGATAATGTTCAGCCTAACAAACTTGATCAATTGAAATAATAATCATATGAAAAATAAAGATTAAACAATAATATTAAAAGCAGACAAAAATTTCTAACATTAAATTGTGAAAACAGTAAAATTTTATCAGAAAGAAACTTGCGATTTTTATGGCTAACAAACTAGCACAATCTTTTTAGAAAAAAAAAACAATGTTTGGACCAAATTTAGTGAAACTCTATGATGATACATTAAGGAGTAGAAGAAGAGTTGAGTAATATAATCTACTAATCTACTATGTGAATCACACATGGCTTAATTTGTTCATAATATATACCAATGTTATTTAACTATAAATTATAATAGGGATTGTAGCTTGAAGATGGATAACACTCTTGTTGAACTGTGGAAATGACTTTTTATACGTAAATGACGTAAACATTAAAACAAAATGCACATTAATATTGCTGTTAATTGCCGGCTTAGACTGCAAAAAGACATCGCCCCAAAGTATCACGAAAATGTCAGAATTCTACCCAGATTGGTGACATTTCTAAACGGTTGATGATTGATAAATATCCAAACCCTACATAGTGCATATTACATTTGCGATGTTTTTATCAGATTATTTATTTTCGTAATTCTTTTGTTTTCAACTTCCCGATTCCCAACTGAAATTCATGGCTCATTCCCGGTATGTTAAATTAACGTTTATTTTCTGGTTGAGTGGCCACCCTGTGATCTGACTTCAGAGTATTGAAACATAACATACAGTGGTGTTATAAACTCATATTTTCTTCCTGTATGGTTGTGTAAGAACTAAATTTTATTTCTCTAAAATAAAATATTAATGCTCTATTCATATTACATACTAATTGTGGAAATTGTTTTAAATAATAATTTCCGTAATTATACCCTCATCTGTTTTCATATGAGTCTCATAACGTTAACTCTTAAAAACACGAGTTTCAAATTACCTTAAGACCAGGTGCACTGGCCAATCGATTTCTAGCAAGCTGTCGCTTTCTGTGTTTACAGCAGCAGTAGATAGCTACTGAAATGCTGAGTACCACAACTCCACTTAAACCAACTATTACGTACAGCCACAAAGTGTCAACTAGAAAAAAAACACAAAAAACATTAACTTTACAAATAAAAATTCTAATCAATTATTAACTTTTTTCGTACACATATTGTAAATAAAACAATTACAATAAAATCAAGCGGCAAAGTGCATTTACTGTATTGGTATATAGTTTCCTCATTATAATTGCAGGAATTTTATTTAGTCTAATTGGAACCAGGACTGAACTTCACACACACACACACACACACACACACACACACACACACACACGAGAGAGAGAGAGAGGGAGGGAGAGGGAGAGAGGGAGAGAGGGAGGGAGGGAGGGAGAGATAGAGAGAGAGAGGGAGAGAGAGATGGAGGGAGGGGGGGGGGAGAGAGAGAGAGAGAGAGAGAGAGAGAGAGAGAGAGAGAGAGAGATAGGGAGGGAGAGAGAGGGTGGGAGGGAGAGGGTGGGAGGGAGAGGGTGGGAGGGAGAGGGAGGGAGAGAGAGGGAGGGAGAGAGAGGGAGGGAGAGGGAGAGAGAGGGAGGGAGAGAGAGGGAGGGAGAGAGAGAGGGAGAGGGAGGGAGAGGGAGAGAGAGAGGGAGAGAGAGGGAGGGAGAGGGAAGGAGAGAGAGAGAGAGTTAATTATACTTAAGTTATAAGAGTAAATTCATTGAGCAAAGAAATAAAATTCAGAGAATTTTAGTAAATTCAGATTGTAAGTTATTGAGAACAGACTCAGACTTATAAAAGCCAAGTCTTGCAATAACTTTGATATAACGTAAAATTGTAAAAATGAGCAACTTGGTCTTGTTCGTGAACGATCCGACCCGAACTCCAAAACCAAAGCGCCGACCAAAAATAAAGAAAGGTCGAGCCGAGGTAAGTGACGTAAAAAATTAAGGGGTGAGGGAAGTGGTACGTGGCAAGTGGCGTTCCAACGAAGGGTTCAGTACGTGGCAACACACACACACTTTACACAATAATGCAATTTCTCTAATAAAACTCTTTAATTGTATTGTTTACATATTCTTCAGTTTCAAATTGGGAATATAATTATTGTAGCAATAATCATGGCAAGACCTAAGCCTGGAGCAATAATATGAACATATATCCCTATGGGAATCTTTTTTCTAATTTATATTATTTTTCATATGTACGACAATGTATAAAAATTTATTTGTCTAGCTTGTTTAAAGGAGGAGTTAAAAGGTGCCATTGATTCTAAGGGCAGTGGAACTAGTTTAAGGCGTATTTTAAAGCAACTTAGATTTAGGTGACTGAAGACTAAAAACAATAGAAAGTTGTTTATTGAAAATCTAGACATCAGGCAAAAATTATTAACATACTTAAGGCCATTAAACAGTGCAGAGAGACAGTATATTCTTTCAAGTAAATCGTGATCGGAATGGTCAAATAGTGGTGCCTATACTCCAATTTCTCATAGGGATAGGATAATAATTATTATACATGGTGGTAGCGAAGCAGACTTTGCCCTTGGCACACTTGCTATGTGGAAAGTCAGCAGCAAAAGTGGTGATTACCATGACAATGTTAATTGTGACTTGTTTGTAAAATGGCTAAAAAAGGTGTTACCAAATTTGAACCCAAACAATGTTGCCAAATTTGAGGTAATCACAATGTACAGCTAAAAAATGTCCTCACATCTAGCAGTAGAAAGGAAGAAATGAAAGATCGGTTTACCAAGAAGAATATCCCATTTTGTGACAGTATGTATGTTCCAAACGTGTACAAACTGACACCTAATTGACAAAATAGTGAAACATAAAGAACAAGATGTTCTGAGACTTCAGCTTTATCATACTGACCCCAATACTATTGAGCTTGTTTGGGCTGATATTAAAGGATATGTGGCCAGCAAAAATGTTTCTTGCACTATCTCTCAAGAGGAAAGTTATGCAAAGAAAGTGTTAGTGTACTGAGGATTAGGTAAGGTAATTTTGAAATGTTGAAAAACTTGAAGATGAGTGCCTAGCTCAAGAACCAGGCATAGACAATATGTTGAATCACTTATAATTTTTATAAACAGTGATAGTGAATCAGATTCTGAAAGTTCAGATGATGTTGAATAAGACTTGACTGGAGTTGAGGAGCTGGAATAACAGAATCCAGCTGAATGGACAATAGAGTAAGTAATAGTAAATAAAGAGAGGTGTTTCAGTAAAAGTTTAGGTTTATAAATTTGATTAAAAATTATGATTCGGTTTTAAATTATACATAACAGAAAAATGAAAGGTACGGTACATTGTGTAAGAAATGGTTGTGAACACTGAAGTGACTCACCACGGTTTATGTTTTCATAGTGAGTAGTACGATTGTGGCTGAGCTGAGACGGTTTCATTTATATAATGACTGCTCACATAAAAAAAATTAAAGAAATGAAAAAATAAAAAGTCATCTTTCTAAGTAAGTCAAAGGGATGTCATGGTTATATGAAAGCCTAAAATTCATTCCTGTAAGGACAGGCAATGTTTTAAACAATAGGATGATGTAATGCTCTTAACAAAGCATCATATCTAGACAAGAAATCCTGTATGAACTGGTGGTTGTTTATAGAGAATACCATGTTATTATTAAAAATGTAGAAATATTTTTTAGTCATTATGTCGTCTAGCAGGTCTAATGACCAAAGAATATGCAAAATAAATTTAATACCTGTAATAGTTTAGAAGTTATGGCTTAAAAAATACAAAGTCAAAAATATAAAAAGCTTGATTAGTTGAAAATTGTGATTTTTTTAATAGTGATAGGTTAAACTGATGTATATGTATATTATAAAATCAAAAGAAGCAGATATATATATACATACATATATATATATATATATATATATATATATATATATATATTTACTGATTTTTCATTATATATATATATATACACATAATGAAAAATCAGTAAACCTTGACAACAAATAACTTCGTGATGAAAAGGATCACACCAAAAAACTAAAAAGATTCTTCCTTTTTAACACATAGGTAACAAAAATCAAAAATAAAATAAAAAACTCTAAAGTATCAAACGATGGTTAAGAGAAAAATATGAAAAACTTTAAACAAGAATAATATGAAAAACTGCACAGTTGTGAAACACAAATTTATGTATTTTTTTCTCTAATTTTCACAAATCTATACTTCTGTTTAACAAATCCTCCTGTTTTGATCTGTACTTTCCAAATCTTTCTATCTGTTATAGTTTTTAATCTATAAAATTTAAACAAAAGCAATAAGTTTAACACTTTTTTTTCAATTCAACTTTGAGCCTAGTAAATATTATTGTATTGTAATCATTGTAAAGGTAATGTTTCAATCTTTCAAAATTATATATAACAAAAGCTAAAAAAAAAAAAAAAAAAGAAAAAAAAAAAAGAATTCGATCAATCTGGAGTGTTTTGTTTCAAAGTATAAATTTGTTTCATGTGGAATTTTAAAATTGGTTTTTGTAAGAATTTTTGATTCCTGACATATTAACTCCAAATTTTTTATATCTAAATTTTTTTTATTACACAGTTAAATTCTATGCAGCTTTCTGAGACATGATACCAGGAAGTTGTCTTTTCCATAATATTACTATTATTGGTGATTTTTCATATTAGGCCTAACATATTAGGCCCATTTCGTAATTTTTTTTTCATGTGAATATTTTACTTTTTGTATCAACATTTATTCACAATTAGATTACAAAACTTTTGTATATCTTATAAAAAAATTTTAAAAATGGTTATTTATTAAAGCAACTTTTATTGTTTTATACTAAATGACAAGTACAACATTTGACCCGTCCCAAGTTGAAAAAACTTGACTCTCAGACATGTGATACTGTACCACAATATGTTAGTAGTAGTATTTTTACTTTTATGTGTATACTTTAATAAAGTTTTACTAGCTCATCAGCGATTAACTCGCTAGAAACTCATCATTAAATTTTAGTGGTTAAAAACCAAAATACAGTACTTAAACCACTAAGAGTACAGTATTCATTAATTGAAAAAAACAAAAAAAATTAAGCAATTTTCTTCTGGTTTTCCCCTTAAAAATGATTACTTATTAGATTAAGAAAAGCGGAACAAAAAATATAAAAATTAACCAGATTTCCATTTCCCTTCCCCTATTAGAACATTTTTCTCTAACCCTTTGGTCAAAGTTTATAAAGTTCTGTATAGAAATTTCAGATAATTTTTTTTTTTAACTCACCACAGCGGGGAATATCACATAGTTCTGGTTTCCTCTGATCATTAACCTCTGTGAAACAAAATGGTTGTGTTTTTAACCCACCAGGGTTACGGCAATAGCTATGGCCACCTAATAGAGAAGGATAGTCACTAGTCTTATAATTTAACTGATGAGCCCAAATTACACAATGACGTCCTGAAGCTGCAGTAGAAAGTCCTCCACGATAACCTTCTCCAATACCCCAGAAGCAGGACTCATCTAAAAAATAAAAATTTGACAAGTTCAAAATTATGTGTACTAAAAGGTATGTATCTGATAGTTTTATATTTTGACAGATGGTAAGTTAAATGTACAAGTTTGTTCAATTCTGGCATTTGATCTGATAAATGATCTAGTCTGGACATAAAAATACTGTACCTGAATGCCAAATAATACAATTTACATTTAAATTTTCATTATTATTTAGGAAGTGGGTTTTACCCTAAGACACGTCAGCCCCAATTAATTATAACTGTTTATGTTATTTCTTAAAATGAATTATACCATTATTTTATATACTATACTTTAAATAAAAGAATTTATTCCCAAACAAGCAGAATCTTGGCATGGGAATGGTTTAGGTACAGTAGATTGTAAGGAAAGTAATTTATGAAATAATTTTCTCATTTAAACGTAAGATCATTAGTAACATAATTCAAATCAAAAGGCCTACTCATATTAATCTATATTAGTTATATAATAATATAGATCTTATAATATATAAATTGATTATTCAATTTATAGATATTTTTATTTTGATAACTAATTTTGTTATCAGTGATTAGTCAGTTTAACATTAAAAAAATATTTTACTAATGTTTACCTGGATTAATAGGTTCTGGTTGTGGTAAGCCTAGCTGTAAGCATGCTTGATTTTCTAAGGATTTTACTGAAGGCAATTGTTCACATTCAGCCATTTCCAGCTGCATGCCAATCAGAGGATGTCGTTTAGCAATGGCATATTCAACCTTGCAAAGCTCATTTTCCAGCAATTCACAATCCTAAAAAAAAGTGATAAAGTTTAAAGATAACTAAAATTTTAATTATTTTTGTTTTCTGAACAGGGTGATTGGACAGAGTTGAACAGAGCTGATTGGAATTAAAAAATGCTCGTTCAATTACTGATTTTTTTCCTGCACATCCTGGAAATCTGCTGTACATATAGAGACCTATGAACTGGAGAGAGGGGGAAGATGTATACAAAATAAATTGATTTTAACTTTGAAAAATATAATATTACAGAAATCATAATTTTATAGTATATACAAATTATGATAAATTCATGTAATTTGATTGTTATGATTTATGTTAATATAAAATGCACACGTCATACAAACCAAGAAGGACCGATGGGATATAAAATAACTTTCAATTTTAATAATCTGTTCCAGTTCTAAAAATATGTAACTATAATAATATATTTATTCATTGCATGAACAAACGAAAAGAGACTTAGATTGTATTAATATAGATTGCTTCTGGTATAATATTGCCTGCTGGAGGATTCAGTACTATTAGACCTATTAATAGATAACAGGAGATAAAGTTTGATATAAAAAATTTAAAAAAATAGTTTTCCATATTTGTTGTTATATATTACATTAACCCTTAGCACGCTGAATAACAATTTAGGCTATTCGCTATTAGGGGAAAAAAAAAATTTGTAATTGTTTAAAGTTCTATTTGATTTTGGGTTCTTACAGATATATTTGGTAAAAAAAAATGTAGATTGGCTTTAAAAATTAAAAAAAAAAATTTTTACAGATTAAAACAAGAATAAATACTTAATTTCACATTTTTGACCACCCTATGAAACAGATTATATATATATTTTTTATATTTACAAACAAATCATATTAATTTTACTAAAAAAAGATTTTGAGAAAAATCAACATACCATATCAAAAATATCTTTCTACTGAATTACCTACATTCAGGACATCAAAAAAATTACTGATATAGACTAAATATACATATAAAACACACAAACAATATTTGACGATAATACTGTGTCCATAGAAACTGTCTAATTTCAAAATGTATTCTGTAGTTGAAAAAGATGCATTCATTATTTCATCGATAAATTAATCAAATCCATGGTCGTCAGGGTTTGCCATTTTTATAACTAGCCTATTTTACACAAAATAAAAATGTATACTATAACCTAAAATATAAATAATACGGCCTAAACAAATCAACAATGAACAGCTATAGCAGTTGTAACGCTGACACAAAACATTTCACAACTGACAGTCGTAGTTTACTAGAACGAGAAATCACGTTATACGCGCTGGGGCAGAACAAAAAATGGCGCCTGGTTGCTATAACAACCAAAAAAAGACCAACGACAGATGATCGAGAACAAAAACCGTAGTGGGAGTGTCACGTTATACCAATAGGACATTTTCCTGCACTCTATTGGACTTTAAACAAATTAAAAATACCTGCAGAAGTAAAATAGTGTTGAATCGAGATATCTCGTCATACGCGTTACCAGTCAAGTTGAGGGTTACGTGAAATCCCGTCATACGCATGCTAAGGGTTAATTGTTCAATAAGTTGGTAGTATTATGGACTTCATTATAAATTTAAATTTACCAAAATCAGAATAACAATTATCATCTTGTTAGCCTGTTATCAAGTTTAGTAATAATTTTTTTTTAATTTTTGGCAGATTTTATTAGTTATTACCAACAACCGAATAATAAATTATAGGTTTGATTTATTAAAGGCCAGTTTTGTCAAGTCACATTAGATTGAATGGAGAAAATAGGTTTAAAAATAATAATAAAACTGTTGTACAGATACATTTCATAAAAACCTAAACATTGGAGGTCAAAGATGTATTTTATTGTTAACACAAAAAATTTATTTGTTACCAAAAAAGTTAAGGTGTCAAATTTTAAGAACACTAAATTATCTCCAATTTGTTTTCTTATATTTTTCTACAAAAAATTTTTACTTGATGAAAATTTTATGAGTTTTTCACTTTTAAGTGAAAAAATACGAATCTAATTAAAAATGATTAAGAAATAATTTTTGAACAGCATACACATTTTTAATTATATTGTAGTTACTTAAACTTACTTATATTCCTTAAACTTGTATATTGTTTATTATTAATTACAACCTAAATTTACTATCTATGATACAGAGTCAAAGATTAAATATTTGTTTGCAACTTTTAAAATTGACTGAAAACTGCGGGGGGGGGGGGTTTCGCGATCAGTGTGATAACTTATAGAGATAAGAAAAAAATACGATGAGCATATTAATTTTTTTTTCACATTCAAAATCAACCGTCTTTACAGAAGTTTGAAAAAACTCTTAAATCTCGGGTTTTACATTGATAAATCGCAAAATACTACATCAATCATAAATTGCCAAGAAATCATTGTTTTAGAAAATTTAATTACCTATAATGTTCTTTCACCACAGAACCCAGGAAATCCTCAATTTTGACATTGATATTTTCATACTTCCGTTCAAGATTAATTTTTACAGTGAAAATCTAGATTTTTTCCCTAGCACTCACATTGACGAGAGAAAAAAACCATTGCAGTTACCGATAATTTGCATTTAAAGTTACAAACTTTAAAAAAATATTTTAATCTACAGTAGACTCCCGTAAGTTCGGCCTCGGTAAGTTCGGTCTCCGCTTAGTCCAGCCGGCTCTCTGAGCATGAGGTCATGCACTAGGCGCGCGCCAGCCAGACGCGACCTTAACTTGTTTATTATATTCTTTAACGCATCGATTTACAACACGATCTTTATGCGCGCCAGCCAGACGCGACCTTAACTTGTTTATTATATTCTTTTCCTATACGCATCGATTCACAACACGATCCTTACGCGCGCCAGCCAGACGTGACCTTAACTTGTTTATTGTAACTTTTCCTATACGCATCGATTCACAACACCATCCTTACGCGCGCCGGCCAGGTCGCGACCTTAACTTGTTTATTGTATTCTTTTCCTATACGCATCGATTCACAACACGATACTTACGCGCGCCAGCCAGACGTGACCTTAACTTGTTTATTGTAACTTTTCCTATACGCATCGATTCACAACACCATCCTTACGCGCGCCAGCCAGACGCGACCTTAACTTGTTTATTGTAACTTTTCCTATATGCATCGATTCACAACACGATCCTTACAAACAATAAATAGGCATTTTTTTAGATAGGGATTGGTTAGTTCGGCCACTTTTAAGTTCGGCCTAGGGTGCAGTCCCGAGGTGGCCGAACTTACGGGAGTCTACTGTATTTGCAACAGGTTCAAATAGGGAAGTAAAAAATACAAATTATAAGAGAATTGTTACATAATTTTTTATGCTTTACAAAAATGTATATTAATAATTTTTAATTAAATTTGTATTTATCATGTAATTACCAAAAAATTAAATGGAGCAAAATGTGTTTAAATTAAATATAAACACATGTCTTGCAAAATATACCACGGGGAAATTTAATCTCGGACAACTGTAGTGTTAAAAATTAAGAAAGATTTATTACAAGATAGATAAATAAAAATAATATTAAAGTCAGAATGGAGACCAACTATTGCGAAAGACAAAATTGGGACAATAATTATGATGAAATGCTTACCTTGCAAAGGCAGTCAACGTTACAAACAAGAGGAAGCTAAATAAAGTCTTGGAGAAAAGGAGACAGGGTTTTTTGGATCACAGGAGGAATCGCTGCTCAAGGCATGTTCAGAAGATAGCCATACTTGGCGAGTAAGAGTAGAGAGTGCCCGATAGGTCGAGAAAGCAACATTGGAAGAAAGGTGCAAATCATTGTGTACTGGAAAACTTGTAATTGTTTAATACTTAAAGCAAACAGTAGAGTCATAATGGATGGAACCATTCTGGGTTAATATTTTATGTTATAGTTTATTATATCTATTTAAAGAACAGAGGAGAGATAATTGTAATGATAATATAAATAAATAATAATTATTGTCTATGTATAATGAATACTACATTGTATTGAGCATTAGGGAAATGTTGTAATTCAGTTTATATATGATTGTAAAATAAAAATTAAAGAGAATCTAGTAAAACTGAACCACTGAGTAGATTGAAAATAAAGAACCCAGGCAGTTTAGAGGAGCCAACCCTAACAGTAGGTAGGTAAGTAAGTAAATAGCATCACCATAATCATCATAAATGTAAAATGTAGACCATTGCAAAAGCTTCAGTGTGTTGATCAAGATGGAGCATATCTAATACTAAAATTTTAAGATAGGACCCTGAAAGACTGGGTAGGACAGTTGAGAGAGGGGGGCAGAGCGATACATTTAGCATGACAAAAATGATTGAGCTCGGTGATTTATTAGTGCAAATCAATGTTAGTGCAATTTTTAATATAACGATAGCAACAAGTATAATAACTATGTAGTCTTTAATTCCACATTGAAACGTCTCATTTTATATGGTAGCATATAGCAGATAATATTTTATAATTATCATATATTGATAACGTGCATTTAAAAAAAAATATATTTCAATTTGGTTTATCTTACAAAAATAGTTTTAAATGCTGTGTTTTAAGTAAAACTGTGGTTAATTTTGTAATACCTGTAACATTTTCATTTATTATAAAATTGTAAGTAGATGGTATATTTTAAAGCTATAAATGTTTAACAAAAAAATGTTCCATTATTTCCCGCCTATATTGTATATACTATCAACATTGATATGAAATTTTACAATGTAACAAATAACCCATCGTAATTTGAAGTTTACATTGGCTATCATCATTTTATGGATAACAAATAGATTCTTGTGCTCATCCTTCTGCTTATCCATGGAAAGTGTTCTACTATAGATGAATATACATTTACAGTTTTTGCCCAATATATTTTACAAATATTGTTTAATTACACACTTAATTTAAAACTACTTAAAATTTTGAATTAGGCTAACAATAATTTTAAAAATATGAAGCTGTATTTAACGTTGATTTTTTGTAGTTCCCTACTGGGCATTAAACTACAACATCACAATGTTTTTGTAGCTCATTAGAAATAAAGTCAGATTGATTCTTACAATGAAGTAACAGGAAAGGGGGAGAAAAACCCTATACCATCAGTTGAGCCCCTAATAAAAAGGAATTGGAGACATTCAGAATTGAATAGAAAAAAAAAATTTAAGGCCATTATCTTAAGAGTGGATGACACGAACTAATGGAAAACGATAGTGCTATGTGTGAAATGATAGTGAGGTCTTTTGATTAAATGAAGAGCGAAAAAATATTGATGAGTGTATAAATTAAGCAGTCACTGAGTGTACCAGAAAGAAATACTGAAGTATTTATTAAAATCAAATATTACTTTTCCATACTAGTTAAAAAGATATTTTAATATTGGATATAGTTTAAATATGCAAATTTGATAAATGTTAAACCCTAAAATTCCTTGATATACCTATAAATAAAGGTGGAAATAATTATTAACAAAATCAGGAATTTCCCTTAACCCGGTTAACTATAATAGAAATAATATTAATTATAATTTTTCGTAGTCTGTAATTGTAATTGTTAACTTTTTCCAGGGCCATTTTACAGCCTTGTAGTATATCAAGTTGTGTTTTATTTTGTTTGTATATCTAGTTTTTGAATTGTTATTGTTTTTAATGTTTTATTTCTAAGTTGTTAAGGTAAAGCATCTTCTTGCCAAATTTTTTGAAGGCGATAATGACCAAAATGGGTTTTCACCTTAAAACTAAAAAATAAAAATAAATAATACTTTCTATATATCGAATCTTACCTGACGACATACTCGGCGTGGAGGTTCAGTGGGGTCTTCTCTGCAAATAGGAAAAGCAGAATAACACAAAGATGGTAATGCATAAATTCCACAACCCTCCGAGACATCTCTGAAAAACCATTGAAAACTTAATACTTTTAAACAAATCTTATTAAAAAATTTAAGAACAACATTTGTGTGGACTGAAATAAGTTATTAAAACCAACAGCCTTTATAAGTTTAAACAAATGAAATTACTTACTTTGAGTGAGCGATAACAGTAAAAGCTTGAGCTAATTTATTTTCTAATATCGATTGTGTAAGTCCTGGCTTGATGTAAACTGTTGTGTTGGCTAAGTATTGTGCACAGTGTGTTCCTCTATATAACTGTAACATTAGAGAAATATCAAAATAACACACAGCTATTAAACTGAAGGAGAATATACTTATATTAGTTAATTATTGACTTTAGCAACCAATTTTGCAAATTAATACTAATAGCTAGTATTTGTGAAAACCAACAATATTGCTTTGTTGGCTATTATAAAAAAAATCACCATACCTTATTTGAAACATATAAAATTGTCTTCAATAATTTTCTTTAAGACAAACTAAGCTTTTTGAAAGACATGTTTATTTTAAAAAATAATTGTAGTTATTTTTTTTTAATATTGTATTTATTCATAAATTTGTTTCTTGATAATTATTAACAATTATGTTTAATCACATTTAGTAAAAAAAACAGTAATTGGGAATATTTTTAAACACTGTTATTATAGAAAATAATATTTTGTCCATGTTATTTATTAACAAATGAAATATTAATACATAGTTTAATAAATTTGTTTTTGAATATCATAAATTATATCATCTATTTATTAAAATAAAGTTGAAATTGAAACAAAATAATCAAAATTGTGTAACTATTACAAACATAGTAATTTAAAAAAATTAATTATAACAAAATCGCGTGTAATAATTTGAAGTATAAAATACTACCTTAATGTTGCTGATATTTTTATTCCTTCATCTTCATATGGTAAGATGATAAGTTGTGTGTTTAAAATGAGCATACTTTTATAAATTTTTAAGAAAAAGCTATAAGATTTTACCTAATTGTTAAATAAATATTCAAATCATATAGACTAGGAAATTAAAATACAAAGATATCTTAAATATCATTCCCAAGCAAATCTTTCCATAAATTCTTAAAAATCTAACACCTCTCAGTTCAAGTCATACCTGCCAGAGTTGACACACAATATGGATTTTGTTCGTTTGCTCATCAAATCGTATTTAATAGTGTATGAGTTTTACACTTATATCAAAGTGGATGCAATTTATTTTACACTGCTGACTGATGAACTAACAGTAGATTGAAACCAGGAGTTTGATTTATGACCGGTGCTACCATAAACAATAAGGACCAGATGTGATTGGTAAATAAGGTACAACATAAATTATGTTGTATTTTTGTAGCACCTTGTAGTTTGAACATTGTGCTTGTCTCTATTGGTTTCTAATCTCTAACTCAAGGTTGATACAATCAAACTAACTATGACTAGATAGTCTCTACAGTTGAAATATGTTATTATTGATATTATGTTGGCATTGAGTGTTTTGTGAACAAACCTTAAAAAATGTTAGTTTGTTTTATTTTGTGTTACATTTAAAAAAGGTTGATAGCACAGTTTTTATTGTTCATCAATGTCGTCATAAATGTATGTAAGCAATTTTTGTTCTCAGTCTTCTTTGTGTAAAGCCCATTGTAATTTATTACTGGTGTTAATTAAAACTACATTCAATATATTGCAGTATTCCTTTTAAATCTAACATTGGTTATAGGCCCAGAAGGAATGTGTTGAAAGTTTAAAAGTAAAATATAAGTCGGTATCATACAAAGATGGCTATTAAAAAATTTGATAAATAAAATGGTGAGTCATGCTGAAAATTAATATGGAATTATTTTGTTTAACCTTTTTGGAACTAACGTACTCTAAACCTTACTTCATGCTCAGACTAGGTTATTTTATTTAGCTGTATTTATGTCACTTACTTTCATGCAATTATTCTTTTCTATTATTTATCACTTTTCAAACTTTAGGAATAAATGTTGTTTTTAATAATTGAAAATTTAAATTTTTTTGGGATTTCAGATTCTATTTCTTGTTGTTGATTATTGGAAGTAGATGCAGTTTCTTCACTAACAACAGAATCACTAAAACTAACCTCATTTCCACACGTGGTATCATCATCAAAACTATAACTAGAACAATCACTATCAAATTCATCACCTGACTCTTCGTTTAGCAAAATTTCACTAATTTCACTGGAATACAATTTCCACGATTTATCCACATATTTAGAAGAAATAAATCCTGAACTCGACTGCAAAGAATCGGCCATGTTTACTAACACTCATCAACAAAACCTAGTAAACATGATTTTACTCTCTCTATTTTCTACTGTTAGCCGCCTCCCACGATAGTGCAAATAGTTCATTTTAAAGCTAATAGATTGTAGTACATGTCAGTAAAAGAATTATATTAGTCGCGTTAAAGCGATGATAGTACTCAAACGTTAAAGTTCTAAAACGAGTATACGCGACCGTAGTCTGTGTGGACAGTATACTCCAGTCGCGTAAACGTGTCTACAGTCCCGAAAAGGTTAATGGAGATAATTTTGATAACTGGCAATTTAGATTGCATTCTGTTCTGAAGGCTATGGATTTGAATGACATATTAAAAACGGTGCAACCAGATAAAACAGATGATGATTGCTATACGAAAAATAATAAAGCCTGTATGGTAATTATACAAAGTGTAGCAGATTCGCATCTGGAAATCTGAAATAAACCGAAGTAGCATTTGAAATGATACAAAAAATGGAATCCATATTTAGCAAAAAAGGTAACTGCTCCAAATTTTATTTACTAAAAGAACTCATTGCATTCAAACATCAACATGGGACCAATTTACACGACCATTTCTCTAAGCGTGATAGAGTCTCTTGGAAAGTTCTTCCCGTTTGGCCAATATAAAATTTGGTACAATCACTACAATTTAGTTTGTAAATTCCGCTTTTCGTGTAATTGTTGGAGTTTGTTAGTTTCGGCTTCAGTAATTTGCCTAGGCTATTGTCTGTCCTATAAGCTAAGTTTATTCCATGCTCATTCAAAATATTTCGGGCTATTTTATCAATATGTTGATTAAATGGTATTACGGTGTATTTGTTAGTTTTTCCTTTTGATTGTTGTGGATTTCTTTTTCTCTTGTTTTCGGATTATTTTGTCAATTAGTTCAGCGTCATAACCATTGTTTACGGCTATGTGTTTCAGAATCTGTGTTTCATCGTATTTGTCACTCTTACTCACTGGAATGTTCAACATTCTATTTATGCAACAATTAAAAGCAGCCATTTTGTATTGTATAGGATGATATGATGAGTTATGTATTACATGGTCCGTCTGTGTCGGCTTTCTATAGATTTTGAAACTATGTTCTGTTGAACTATTTGTAATCGTCAGGTCGAGAAAATTTATCGTATTGTTGACTTCGATTTCACATGTGAATTTTAGTTTTGGGTGTATGCCGTTTAAGTAATTATTGAAAATGTGTATTTGTCTTTCACTTCCTAAGAAAAGGCAAATCGTGTCATCCACATACCTGTAGTAATAAATTATTTTCTTGTAGTGTGGGTTATCGCTTTTCATGATATGTTCTGTTTCAATGTAATTTAAGAATATTTCTGCTAGTATGCTTGATAACGGTGAACCCATTGTGAGTCCGTCATTTTGTTTATAAAATTCATTATTAAATGTGAAGTAGTTGTGTTTCAGACAGGCTTGTAGTAGACATATCAATTCATCAATGTGTTCTTTCTGTATGTTACCTTGGTTATGTAGGGTTTTAAGAATATTAAAATGAATTTAATTAATTAACATTATAAGAATTGAATATGTATGTACTGATAAACAATTGGCTGATGTGTTTACTAAAGCCTTGAGCAATGAAAAATTCTCTAAGTTTGTAAAAATGTTAAATTTGTCTCAATGATAACTTTTTTCAAATTTCACATATTGTTTAATAATAACATTTTATGTTTTTTAAATTTTGTGTTGTTTAAAACGGTTGATATCACTGTTTTTATTGTTCATCAATGTGATAAATGTGTGTAAGGAATTTTTGTTCTCGGCCTAATTTGTGTAAAGCTTATTGTAATTTATTACTGATATTAAATAAAACTACATTCAACACATTTTTTGCATTATTCCTTTTAAATCTAACAAAATATTTAGTACAGTGGCGTATCCTGGTGCTCATGGTGGATGTGCAATTAAGTTAAGGCCATTTTTTGTGAACTTAATTAATACACCTTGTTTCCTGTTAATGTTAAAATTACATACATTTGTGGACATGTGTATCATATTTCATGCAAGTAGCCACAAAAGCAATAGACTATTAGACCAACATTTTAGATTTTCCACATATACTAAACTGAGATAAATATAATAACCTGTACTCAATTATATACACAGTAATCATAAAAATAGCTTTATAATATGTAATTATTAATATATAATTATTATTATAATTTATATTAATAATATAAATGCTTTTTAATCATAATTTAGCATGTTTTTCCATGTAAAAGTTTCTACCTAACTACAGTCTCTGATTAAAGTAGTGAGTTTGTAGGTAAAGTTCAAATGTAAACTGAATATGGAGGGAAGTGAGTAAATGCAAAAGTTGGGCTGTTTCACTACATTTAGCAATATGTATAGGGTGTCTTTATTCAAAGTTGCACAGTAAAAGACCAATAGAGAAATGGCTTTTTGAACAAAAAACAATGATTACCCCATTAATATTAGCTATCTACTCTCCGTTTCAAATTCACCTTTCAGTATGTGTCATACAGGAGATGGCCGAACTACTACTCAACCTTTAAATATTAAGGTGTTAAGTGGGTGTGTCACCTAATCATTGAAGGAGTTAGCTTAGGCAGTAGCATAGCTAGATTTATTGGCACCCACGGCAAAACGGACAAGAAGGATGTAAAAATAATTTCCCCATTATAACTATTAAGAAGTAAATACCAGAAACAATTATTTTTGGAAATCTTTTTCCAAAACATTAAAATAATTATTAAAAATTATAATTAAAGCATATGTGAATCTCACAAATCGAACAATACAATTTTGTAAATATGTTTCATTGACAATGTCATAATCCTTAGTAACTTGATACATTGAAGTGATTAAAAAAGTTACAAAACAATTTTACTCCCCTCAGTTATGTACATACATACACTTAAATGTTTTTATTATTCACTACATGTTTTGTGTTTCACTACATTTTGCATTACTATGTTTGTTTTATAATTACGAGAACTAGTTTACAATATATTTTTAATACCTATAATTTTACTTTTATGATAAAGAATTCGTAGTAGGTTACAAAGGAAAAATTGCCACTTATAATTTATAGTATCCAAAAAATTTTTATAATTCACTTTGAACTCGATTGAATGTAAATAAAAGGTAATTAATTTGAATTTACTCAATGCATTTATAAGATATAATGAATACTAGTAAAGTTAGTACAGTACAACCTCATTAAGTCAGACCAGCCGGGACCGCGGCCGATCCGACATAACGAAAATCCGTGTTAGCCGTAGAAAGAGCAGAAAACACAAAAAAATGAAAATATACATACTGTACTTACAATAATTTCCTTTATTGCGGAGAAAAACACTTAAAAAATATTTACTCATCACAATAAAAGAACAAACACATCACCAAGCAGGCATGCAGCGCTACAGTTAGGCATCAGATGTACAGTCACGGCAAACAAACTCCGTTACGTGAACCCGGCGAAAACACGATCACGTGCAATACGCTACGATTATGCGCTCGTATAAAGCAATAGCGCTATCAAAATGCATATTTTACATTAATTTATATTTATTGCAAACCGGTCCGGATTACCCGAAGATCCGACTTAACCTTTTAGCTGCTATGCCCGTATATAAACGGGCACAGCACTGACAGTGTTGAGCGCTACGCCCATTTATAAACGGTCTACTTTGTATTCTCATGGGCTATCTCCGTTTTTGTACGGTTTATAATACAAGTAGTCTGTTTAGTGCTGCTACCTATTGACACACTGTTAAAATAAATTCACCTCTATATTTTTATTTCTATGTCCACGAATATACAAGAAATTTATAAGGCTAAAAACATGACTTTTCAGTAATATGGTGCGTGGCCTACTTTCAGTTGTTTTGTTTGTTGTTTGTGTTAGCATAAAAGTATAAATGGATCCAAGTCGTGTTAGAGATGGTAGTATTGAACGCATTTTATTTGAATATTATGGAAACGAAGAATCAAATGATGAAATAAGTAGTGATAGTGAATGTGAATCTGACGATAGTGACGATATTGAAATCGTAACCCCGCAACTGAACCTAAATGAAACATGTTAGGTTACAATACAAAACAGGTTATTATTATTAATTTGTGTCTTTTTTTATTATTTACTATGTTTAGTTATAATGTGAGAGTTTTTAAGTTTACTATTATAATATATTTGTGAAAAACTTGGAAAACAATAACAAAAAATCAAGTTTGTTCAGGTTAGGTTAGGATATTTTTAATATAAAAAATTAAACTACATAAATAAATTTTATGACTAAAATTTGTATATTATTATTTTAAAAACATATAAAAGTGACTAAATTAAATAAAAAAAAAAAAAAAAAAAAAAAAAAAAAAAAAAAAAAAAAAAAAAAGCACCAGGGGTCTGCACAAGTCTAAAAAACTTAGCAGTTAAAGGGTTAAAGGGGGCTGACTTAACGAGGTTGTCCTGTATTTAATTCGAAGAGAAAAATATAATTTGTCCACATAGTTCACCTACTTCTGGCATGAAATATAAAAGTAAGAGGTGAAAGATGTATGCGAATAGTGAAAAATGCAGATCTATTCAAATTGTAATAATTTATTTCTTCATTTTTACATCATACCATTTTATTTCTTGTTGTTAGTATTTGTAACTGAACATTTATTACAATTATTGTAATTAATATTAATTATGATGATAATAAATCATGAAAAGAGAGAGATAGATTAATGATTTATTTACACATCCAATTCAAGGACAAACATAACAGTTTGTGTTGACACGAACTTTTCATAAGAATGGAAAATCTATTGAAATAGTCTACACATGTCATGTTCTTTTGGAATTTTAATAATTATGAATGAATTATTTTAATACTCTATTTCACTATTATTTTGTTGAAAAGTATAAACCATATCCTTACTTTTGCTAAGCTTTTTAATTATCACTTTTATATATATATATAAAGGAGTTATAAACAGTTTACAAAATAAACATTGGTTTTCAGTGTGGACACACTAAAACAATGTGAATATATATATATTATCTCCGCTAAACAGTACTGAAAAAAGTAAATTTATAAATCAAACATAACAGCTATATGCTTAAAAAATATAATCTAAAATATAAACAATTAATAATTAGGCCTAATCTACATTAAGTAAACCTCTCTTAGTTGTGAAAGTATAAGTTTGACTTTGGATTGTGCAAAAATAAAAAAAAAGACTAAAATATTTAAAAATATTATCTAATTCATTTGAAGTATACACAAGTAGTGGCAATATTAATAAAAAACTAAAAAGAACAGAGAAATACAATCAGGTGAAACTATGGTTAAGAGTTTAAGAGTGCATCATGATGGCAAGTAGTCTTGAAACTCCTATTTGATTTACATTGCTTTGAACTTCTCATACTGAAAGATGAATGTGGAACCGAGAGTAGAGTTGTTAATAAACTATGGCTATATTATCTGTTTATTCAGTAATGTTTAAGATTTCAACTCGTACAAAATATTTGTCAGTGTTTAAATATATTCCTTATACTGCTAAAAACTGGATTTTGTATTCTCCAAATGGAAGTAGTGAGCATTTATCTTAAATGGTATATTGAAAAAATCGGATAATTTTTTATCAGTCTAATTG
Organism: Aphrophora alni; assembly: GCA_963513935.1. NCBI lineage: Eukaryota > Metazoa > Arthropoda > Insecta > Hemiptera > Aphrophoridae > Aphrophora > Aphrophora alni. The sequence goes on from OY740766.1 coordinate 93,190,326, forward strand.
GCTTATTTCATGGTTAAGTTTTTAGTTGTTCAGAAATTTTTATTTCCTCATTGTTGGGTATGAGATTAACTTTGATGCAATTGTGTATTGTTTTAACTTGCGTCTGTAAAGTTAGAGTGTGTGTTGAATAGATGTTATACAAATTTTGAATCATATGTGGGATTAGATGAAGGTTGGTGTTATTTAAATAGCATTTGAATAATCTACTACATTTTTATGATGAATGTAGTTATATTTACTCAGTTTCAACATTTTAAATATATTATTTGAAGTTTGAAAATTCCTTGCTTATGAAAGATTTTTGTATAGGATATTCTATAGTTTTGTTGTAATTTATTTACATAGTTGGATTTTCTAATCCAATTATTCATTATTTCAATTTGACTACATCTAAGGAATACCCATACTCATTATTCATTTTTATATCAAAAAGTCTCAAGCCTTACAATACAATTCACTTTACTATCTACAATATTTTGAGAATTTAAATTAGCTTAGAAGCCTATCATTTTTTATCAACCTTAAACTTAAGGTTATCTAATTAAACTTAAGTTTGTTTAAATGCAATTAAAATTATTTAATTCTTACCTGGCAAACTGGTTCTGGAAGTTGTTCACTAAGTTTTGTGTTTTTACTACCAATAGAGTTCGCTCCATGTAAGTTTGGAGACAAAATAGGTCCAAGTCCGCCTGAATCTACAGGGGCTCCTAATCCCATTCCACCAAGTCCCATTCCCAAGCCATCATTTGGTCCAACACTGTTAATAGGTAGTTTTTAGTTAATTATAAAGCTCTCACATAGATATGGTACTAAAACAATTTGAAAACTAAGATGAAATATAATGAGGATATATTTTAATTTCAAGTTCAGTGAATACATATTTCACTGTGTACAAATAGACTTTCGGTTTACAGATAAAAATTATTAGCCTAAGACAAATTTCTAATCCATTAAAAAAAAAGACTTTTTTCAAAATATAAACATTAATCTCAAAATCAGTTTTGTGATCATTTAGTGGAAAAGAAAATGTTATATACCATTTAGTCTACTGGTTTACATAATTAGAGGTATTACAAAATACATAAATAAACATTACACATTACATAATCTGGAATTCAAAATCTAACAGGATATTAATGTCTCTATCTCAATTGTTTTTTTCAGAAAATAATTTGTCAATAAATTTTAAAAAAATCAAGTTATTTCAGTTACTCTTAACGTTTGGCGGCAAAGATAAAAAAACCATTGCGTAATGCTTGGAAAAGAAATGCTGGAGGTGGTGGAGTCCACTAAGTTTTTAGGACTAGTCATTGACAGTGGTTTGTACTGGGAAGAAAAGTGGATATTTATCTTGGGTTGTTTTAAAAAGACGTGTCCAATAAAAATTTTGAAGTTGACTTACTATGACCTAATTTATCTCCACTTGGCCTATAACATCAATTTGTTGTGTGAGGAGGCTGTGCCAATACTAACTTCAGGAGAGCAATTATTTTGCATTAAAAGGCCATTAAGCTCATTTGTGGAATGAGGAAAAAGAAGAGTCCTGTAGACATGCATTCTAGGACTTGGGATTTCTTACGCTACCTTGTCTTTTCATTATGGAAACTATTTCAGAAAAACCAAACAAACTTAATTAGAAACAGACATTCATTCATATGATACTCATCATAAAATTGACTTTCACATGAATAAACATAATTTGATAGTGTTAAAATGATGTCCCACACAATCTGCTATCAGATTTCTTAATTCTGTCTCTATATTTTTGGAAAAATAACAGATATTTCCATATTTAAAAAACCTGTTACTATTTATTTGGTATCTGCTGCCTATTACTCGGTAGTGGTGTTCGATGCTGCTCAGACTGTGTGAGGTTGGTTGGGTGTTGAATTCCCCCCCCCCTTTTAAATCTATAAATGTAATTTAAGTATAAGTAGGCCTAAGTATTACTATTGTAAAATATGATGGAAAATCTGCTTTATAGTTGAAGTATGTCCTTACAAAATTTGCAAGTAGGAAACCAGGAGAACTGGGACTCTTTATCAGTGTTCACATAGAGTACCTATAGTATATATTAAGAATATATGAGGACTAAGGAACTTAATATCTTTATGTTTGTGTAAAAGAACTTTATCTCTGTGCTGTGTTGTGACTTGTCTTAAACAATGACTGTATGTCTAAAAGATATAATTAAATGAAAATAATAGATAAACACTATTAAAGCTCTTATTGTATTAAGTACACATTGATATGAAAATTACCACATAATATGAATTTTAGAGTGAATTACAAACAATGAATTATGTTTGATTACAAACGAAAAGTATCCTAAAATAGAGGAGGAATAACTATCTCAACCCTAAATTTATTCATTTTTTAATCATCTCAATGTTTCTCTTTACTTTGTGTGTCTAACCATCAAGTTATTTCTAATTATAATCAACTAAATATTTCTTATAAACACAGATCACATGCGACTCACTTTTGGCTTTTAACAAATGACAGTGTTTTTTTGAGAATCAATGTTTTTGAGGTTTAAAGGTTCAATCACTATCAAATAGGATAGGTCATACAGATGTTTCTTACTGAATTTCTCACTACTTGTCGGAGAATAGTCGGTTTTTGTGTTTGACAATGTAATAAATAACTGTTATTTCAATGTGTCGTCATAAATTAAGCCATATCTTATTTATTTGAATCCCAAATTTGGCTTTAGGATTATTGCAATGTTGTAATGGTATAATTATATCTTTTTTTTTTCTGCACGGACTATTCTTTAAATTTGTGGTTAAGTCTCCTTTGAACAAAACAACATGCATGCTTTTCAATAACGAGTAAAGCCAAATTGCGGTAGATGTTCACTCTTGGGTGAATTCATTTATAACTTCTTTTGAACCTTGTGAACACTTTTTATAGTAAAATTATTATGTTTGATAAAAAGGAAGACAAATTTTGTGATTTATTATTTTTTTTCTACATCATTTTTAGCTGATGAAATACATGATACTTTTGGTGTAAATTAAACAAAACTTTAATATTGAAACTACACCAATATTTTTTAAAAATTTACAACCCCATTTTTATATTGAAAGAAATTGTTCAGAATATTTCATTTTTCAAATAAATATTCAGATATTCTTATTTAAAAAGGTAAACTTAAACATTCTTGTCAATAACTTACTCCTTGTTAGTTCTAAGACAACTCAATTGCTTCAGCATACCAGAGTGCCCAAAATAGCTTTTTTTTTTTAAACTTATCTGACATAAAACATATAACATGACATTGAAAGGAGATCATATCTTTATTATATATCATATATACACACCAATACCAATACCTCCCAATGTATAATGCAGAATAAACTTGAAATAAATGACCAAGTAAATATCTTTTAGTTTGTTTATTAAAAAAACTGTGAACAAAGCCTAAGTCCTCAGAAATGGTTGGGATAAAGAATCCCAGTACTCCTGGTTTTCTACTTGCTTTTTGTAAGGATATACTTTAACTATAAAACAGATTTTGCATCATACTTTTACTCTTTTGCTATAAATTACCTTAATGTAATGTAAATATTTAATTTCACTTATGGTACTTTTACTTACATAAAACTACAAACTTACAAATAAAATTCACATTAAGCAAAGTTAGTGGTAGCCAATCCATGCCATGTGGGTCTGCTAAGCAGCATATAGGATGTTACCAAATATATTTTTTAAATACAGCTATTTCGAAAGTATATCTATTCTATTTTATGTTACATTAATAATAATATTTAAAATAAAGTTTTTTACCTTGTTTCCGTACTTTTATCCCATCTTCCAGAAGCAACATAAATATTTTACTCAACCGAGGTTGCCAAACACTAAAATTATTTACACAAAACACACATATCGTACGTTTAGGTGTACACCTTCTGGCTACCGGATGGCAACTGCTAGCACCTAAACGTACTTTTAATGTGTGTTTTGTGTAAATTATTTTAGTGTTTGACTACCTCGGTTGAGTAATATATTTATGTTGTGTCTGAGGATGAGATAAAAGTCCCAAAACGCGTCACTAACACAAAAAAGAGGTCACTTGACAGAAACAAGGTAAGAAACTTTATTTTAACTAATAGTGACCTGGATACTGAAAATGAATTCATTATAATATTTAAAACAACTAGGACAAAATTATTAAAAAATAAAACATTCAAGGAATGGGCCAAGTAGCCAGTAGTATCTCAGACTAGGTTTATATATATATATATACGTTATCTAACATGACCTTCACGTAAATAACTTTCATATGCCTACAAATTCGTTTAAACCTACATATTTATATTTTGCTTTAACCAAATATGTACTGAATATTATTGCAAGTCACATAACGTAATATCTAGGAGGCATGTCAGACGAAACTTCATTCTCGATGTATTGTAAAATGTAAATACAGACGCAAGCCTATATTAATAACAGCAAAGTACAATCCATACTTGCACATTTGTTATTTCCTTACATAAATAACGTATTTGGTGCATTGAAAATGATGTTAGCACAAATGCCATAATCACTAAGATGTGAAATGTAGGCCTACATAATAAGGTACATATTTAATGATTTTACAAATTAGAAGCAAATATTCAACACGTATGCTACAATGCATATTTATCAATGATTTTCTTAACTAAATTCCAATGCAAGGTAGAGTGGATAATTAACATAAAATGTAATTTGTAAAAAAGACATTTACTAACATGACTAACAAGTCATAACATAAACATCGAGCGATGAGACATTTACTAACCTGACTAAGGTAGTAATATGGATGAATATACACATAAGTAGTAACCTAAACACACCTGGAATTCTTGTTTTTAGAATTGTCATTTCTACTAAAAACTAATGTATTTTGGTACTTCAAAAGTGTCTTCAACATCAAATATGGGTAAATATACATTGTATGATCTAATTATTCTAAATTAAGGTAGGGGTAATTGTTTACTTAAAGGAAGCGTCTATTTTCTGGATTTCTTTTTTTTATTGTCTACTACATACCTTCTTAAGAATAAATAATGTTTTCCTTGCGCAGATCACTATTTTACACCGCAAAATCAGAATTTAAAAACTACTAAAACCGACGTATTTATAGGTTAAAACATAATGGCAATGTTAATAGTGTATGAAGATAATAAAACACAATTATTTATTTTGTATATCCACTTATAATTAGTCTAGCCGACCAATGGTTTCGCCTGTTAAGGCATTGACGAGGCTGTATTACAGACTGAAGAAAAAAGACAAAAACAGAAAACCTTAAAACTAGAGGGTGGGAGTTGGGATACAATGAATGGAAGGTTGGGGAAATACCCGGCCTGGGCAATGACCATAGGAACAATACATATTGGGAAAACCAGTTGATTGTTCTAAGTACAAATAACTTTTAAAGGTTTTACTAATGGAGAGCTATACAAATTACATCAAAGAGACAAATTACAGATGTCTCTTTGATGGCTATAACCGCCAACTTCAATTATTTTATAAGTACCTGAACTCAATTGACGATGCGATACAATTTACCATGGAAGTTGGAGAACAAGATCAAATTAATTTCTTAGACTTAAATATAAAAATTGAAAATGGTAAACACAACTTTAGTGTTTTTAGAAAACAAACTTTCACAGATAACATTATTCATGCTTCATCTCAGCACCCTTTAAATCATAAATTGGCAGCTTTCCATTGTATGTTGTATCGCCTCATCAAAGTTCCAATGTCTGACTCTGATTTCAATAAAGAACTAAGTTGCATTAAACAAATAGCTCTTAATAATGAATATGATGTAAATATTATTAATAAAATGCTAAGGAAAAAACTTAAGATGAATGCAAGGCAACTTATTTTTCCAACTTCAGTTAAAAATAGCGCTAAATGGCGGAAAGTTAACTATCTAGGAAATGTTAGCCAAAAAGTTGGAAATATTTTAAATAGGGAAACAGAGTGTAGGCCGGCATTTTATTGTAGTAATAGTTTAGGTAAGATTTTAAATAATTCTAAAGATAAAATTAACAAAATGTTGAGAAGTGGTGTATATAAGATAACTTGCAAAATATGTAATTCATGTTATGTAGGTCAAACAGGACGTAATTTTCAATCTAGATTAAGTGAACATGAAAGAAGTTGGCGGTTAGGATATGAAGATTCCAGTTTTTCAAATCATTTAAAAATACATCAAGTGTCTGATTTTAATTCGAGTGTAGATTTTAAAATATTACATTTTGATAATAAAGGTAGGAAATTGAATGCTTTGGAGAGCTTAGAAATTAAAAGAATAAGATACTGTAACCCTAATTTAGTTTTAAATGACCAGTTAGATTTGTATAGCTCTCCATTAGTAAAACCTTTAAAAGTTATTTGTACTTAGAACAATCAACTGGTTTTCCCAATATGTATTGTTCCTATGGTCATTGCCCAGGCCGGGTATTTCCCCAACCTTCCATTCATTGTATCCCAACTCCCACCCTCTAGTTTTAAGGTTTTCTGTTTTTGTCTTTTTTCTTCAGTCTGTAATACAGCCTCGTCAATGCCTTAACAGGCGAAACCATTGGTCGGCTAGACTAATTATAAGTGGATATACAAAATAAATAATTGTGTTTTATTATCTTTAAACATGGAATTCCACCAAGAACCATCGGTCTCAACAGTAATGAAAATTAATAGTGTATGGTTTGATGGATGCGCATTATACAATGAGACTAAGCTAGATCGCTATTTCATATCACAACAGGTTTGTTCAGGTTGCTTTACGTGTGTTTTTCGAAGTTAATAATTTGATCACTTTGTGATATAATTATATACCACAACAGGTTTGCTCAAGTAGCTGCTATATATAAACATCTGGCCAAACCTTTTGTAAATTTATTGAAGTTCATAATTTGAAATTAGATTATTAATATGGAGGATTCACAGCATATCACGTGATCGGTTGAAATATCTTTAATAAAGATTGAAATATCTTTAATAACATATGAGGCGTAAATGTGAACATTTGCCAATATGTCTATCATATAAATACGTTAGATTTGAGTTTTTAGATTGTGATTTTTCAGTGAAAAATAGTGATCTGCGCAAGGAAAACATTATTTATTCCTAAGAAGTAAGGTAGGCTACATAGTTGCGATTTTAAAAAAAATCCGGAAAATAAGGCGCCACCTTTAGTAAACATTTACCTAAGGTAGGTAGTAAACAATTTAATGATTTTTTGAACAGCATGTACACTTCACAATTACCTTTATTTATAGATGACTGGTCACACCTAACTAGAAAAGAACCATATCATAGAATCATACTATGTTATAGTTCATAAAATCACTAACTAAGCCTAATAAGTTAAAAGGACGGTAAATGTTCATTTGATACCACGTTGTGATTTAATACAGAAATTTCAAGAAATCGTGTTTTACATACCTCATTATTAAACAATTGGATCATCTATAAGCTGGGAAGACCCTTTTCAAGTATCAAAATCCATTATTTGTCAAAAATAAACAATTTAAAAGTTTGCATTTGATGTTCAGAATACACAATGAGCCTATACATCTAGGTGTCATAGCTAATAAAATAGTGTGTCTTTAGATGTATGCGCATTAACTGTCTACTAACAGGTAAATTAATATTTACACTGACCTGTAGTTCTTTACTAGGTCTGGTTAGGTTTATGTTCATCCGCACAAATAGATCTCGTTTTTAATATAATTGCCTACTCAGACCTATTTGTGTGGATGAACATAAATATCGAGCGATGAGACGCTCAATTTGCCAATTAATGTAGCCTTAACCTCATAATCCTAGGATTTCGTACTTTTAAATTACTTATTTTTGACAGAAATAATGGATTTTGATACTTAAAAAGGGTCTTCTCAGCCTAAGGATGATTTAATTGTTTAATAATAGTGTAGGCCTATATAAATAATGATTCCATGAAATTTTGGTAAATATCGTTTGTACCTCATCCTACGATTTTTCTATAAAAAATTAAGAAAACAAAGTATTTATATTGTAATCAAAGGATCAGATCTTATTATGTGTCACAATAAACATTTCAAGTCCAAAAATGCATTATTAGTTTAATGGAAAATAAGATTTATAAAAGTATGAAATCCAGCTTTGTAGGTTAGGAATACCACCGCTAATACTAATAACTACATTCATCAAGTCACTGCACATATGATCGCTTGTTCTTAAGCCATGTAGCTATATATAGCCACCTGACTTGCTTCACCTGTGTAATTTACATCCTATTTTGTAACTTACGCAACTTAGACGCTACTGTGAAGTCGATTTCAATACTTTGATATTCCTATTTTGTAATAAACTAATGCATTTTCTGACTTTGAAAGTGTCTTATAAAATTTAAAATAATCTAATTGTTTCAAAATAAGGTAGTCATAACATACATACTAATTTCACTAATGTAGTCATACATATTAACATCAGCTTTCATTATTAGACTTTAACCTAACAGCTGTGTTCCCTTGTTTTCTGTGTTATTTAACAGTGAAGAACTGCATTTTGGGACTTGAAATGTTTATTGCGACACATAATATTATGATCTGATCCTTTGAATACAAGGTAAATACTTGGTTTTCATAATTTTTTATAGAAAAATTGAAGGACAAGGTACAACCGAAATTTCTATATTAAATTACACTGCGGTATCAACTGGGCATTTAACACAGAGTTAAATATGTGTACTAGCCTAGCATATTGTACACAAAATTTAAATAAGGAAATCAAGAAAAAAATAGTGTTTTTCTCTTTTCAAGTTAGTTTCTGTCCTTACAAACTAGGTTAGTAAATATAGTAAAATATTTTAAATTTAAGGCACAAAATGTGTTTCTTGTAAACTTTTTTATAATCATCCTTTATATATAGTTTGTTATTACTAACCTTGGTGCAGGGGTAAATAAAGTGTCATTGTTTTCTGCTTCTGTTTCATTAAATTCATATGACACGCCTACACGAAATATAAACAAAACTATACAGCATTTGAACATCACCATCTTTTTTACTTACTGTTATTAGTAAATAAAACTTTCTAATATTACTCTATATTGGTTTATACTGCACAATGAAACTCATATCCTAAACATTTAATGTATAAAAATAGTTATAATTAGTTACCATAAAGGCAACAGCATAATTATTTATTTATAACCAAATATTCATCACACTCGCCCCTACTCCATCTGTCCCTAGTCCCTACTTGTGTTATGTGTTTGTGTGTGGTTGTGACCCTTGGATAGCAGACATTGCCAATGCCTTTACAATTTCGAAAACGAATAGTAATTATAATTATTATGTTCGCCTCTTGCCTACGAGATGACTACAGACCGAAAAATTGCTATTTATATTATTATGACCGGTATTATTATTTTCATAGTTTCATAAACTGCTTCAAGTGTCCATCACATAATTTTTTTAGGCAAATGAAAGTAAAAATGTAAATATCATATTTTGACTTTACGCATATTATAAAAAAATTATCTCTTTACATAATATACAAAGTGTTCCACAATGGATTATGTCGTATTGTACGTCTCGATGCGATTAGCTTAAAAATGTTTGAAAACCGTTTACTAGCCTACTTACCTTATTTTGAAACAATGAGATCATATTTGATGTTGGAAGACACTTTTCAAGTACCAAATTATATTAATTAAGTAGAAAATAAGAAATATAAAAGAACTCGATTTGGTAGTAACAAATCGATACATCGCGTACCGTATGACGCATACGCATTATATGTCATCTGACAAGTGAAGAATCATAAGTACTGTAATAGGTTTGGGCAGGTACCTAGCCAGACCTAATAAAACAATTATTAGTTCTTAACCATTTAGAATATAATATATTGCAATAATGTTTTCTTACCTTATAACATAAACATCAAGCGATCAGACATTATTTATTAATTTCATGAACATAGGGATACATATTAATATAATCAGACCTGGATTTCGTATTTTTATATATTTCTTATTTTCTACTTAAAACTAATGAAAATTGTTTTCTAACATCAAATATGATCTCATTGTTTCAAAATAACAACAATGTAATAAACGATTTTAATAATTTTGAGAGGTATAGTACATAATTACCGTAATGATAACATATTATTAAAATTTAATATTATTAAATAGTAGAAATACATAAAAGGACATTTAAATATTCCTTGAATAAGGCTTATTAAGTCTTAATATGTTGTCATTAATGTATAGCTTTCTAGGGATACTAGTTTGAATGGAGACTTAAAACGTATTGTTTTAGTAATTTATCCAATAATTTTTGTTACTATTGTTTATATATATTTTTTATTTTTACAGTTTTTACATTTTTTACATTTAAAAAAAATTGAAAGTACCAATAATGATTACATCTTAAATATTCTTAACTCACTCTAATATTTGTAATATTTTCAATCCTATTAAATAATGGAAGCCAAATATGTAACCTATTCTGTTTATATCAGAGGAAATATTCTGATTCCCACCCTCTTTCTGCAATATTCTCACCTAGATGCAATACATCCACCTTACAAGCTTACTAAAAAGCTGGAACATTGTTCTCTACAACTTTGAATTTAAAAACGAGTTAATTGGTTTTAGCACAATTTTATCCCAATGTTGAAGTTAGAAAATTGCTCTATTTGTGTATTTGAAGGATAGGTGTTGTTAAGAGAAATGGCTAGGTTGTGAAAATGTACTACAGAAGAATAGGTCTACATATCTAAGCAAGGAAGTTCTTTCCTGAATATCGAGAGGGTTTAGAGAGGAAGGAGATAAGGCCAGAGCCCAATTTCGAGTTGTAGCACCATAAGAGGAAGAGGATTTCACATGTTGAACCAATATTTGGTACCAAAATTTTTGACTTTTAAAATTTTAATTGGACAAATAGCCATTGGTAGTTCTTAAATTACATTGTTTGTCTTGTTGGATTATGCTTTTTAATAAAATATCACCAAAATTGAACTAATACAGCAGTACCACATATTGTGTATTGTTGCAAGCCATAATATTTTGTAACTGGTATATTATAAAAAATTATTATAGATTTTATATATGCATTGGTTATATTTTTAATATATTTTAGTATTTACCTATTAGCTAAGAAGTAGATCCACAAATTGTTATTTGTCTATTAATTTTTTTGACATGTATGTCAATTTTTTAAACAAATATATGTGTATTCTTGTGCGTGTAATATGAGTTTTTGTGCACGTTTTTTTATAAAGTTAAACATTATAATGACCTCCAGACAGAGTAATGTAAATGGTAAGTTTTGTGATTTTAATGTGTTACATTCCTGATGCTGGACTATCACCCGAAACCATGGTAGACATAGGTAAGAAAGAATATGAAATAAGAAAAAGGATTAGTAGACAAATAAGAATTTTTTGATCTAATTTTTCACTAATATGTTAGGCAAAATGATTGAATTTAAATTTAAAAGCTAAAAAGTGTCTCAATATTTCTTTCCACAATTTTTGTCACATCGATTTGGAACCAAATGAAGTTTATATCTTATTCCTTGTATAATTATAATGTTTACATTTTTTACACCACAATCTTATGTAGTTGTGTTAAGAGTATTTCTATGGGAATATTATGTTTTGAACTTGTTTTTTAACTGATAAATGTACAAAAAATATATTGTTACCTGTCAATAAAATGAGGTATAGAAGGTCCCATTGGAGGAGCAGCAGGATGTTCTACTCCTGAAACAAGTACTAAGTATAAAATAAAATAATAATATTCTCAGTCAAATTTAATATTATATTGATAGATTGTTTTGAAATGTAAACATACCTGTGATAACTCCTTAATTAATGAAACTGATTATGCTGTACTTTAGTAGCCTATATGTTGGATGTTAGCTTCCTATATAATCTTATTTTCTTGTGCTAGATCTTAGGTCTTCATAATTATTTTGAATACTTATAATTTTCTGCTACGCTTAACCTAGTCTTTTTAATTACAGGATTACTTTCATCTTGGCAGTTGTAAAGACTTTACCATGTAAAGTATAGAATCCTTTTAGTGTTATGAATTATATTTTGCCAAAATGAGGAAATACAGCTTAATTGAAGCAATTTATAGATTTTAAATGCATAAGTTGTCTGGTGTTTTGACTGTTCAATTCAAGCAAGATTATAGTTTTTCAATAGACTGACCTGGGAACTTTCCACTACTGAAAAAGCATAGATTTTAGTTTTGTGAAATCAAATAATGCTACTTGAATAACAAGTAACTAAATATAGACATTAGTTTTAACTTCTAAATGTGAAGTGTTATTAATATAGAGGTAGTTTTAAAATGAACTGTGATGTGTAATTAATAAAGAAATGTAGCTATAAAATGGATTAATTAAAGTCAATATAATTGTATTTTTGGAAAAAAGAGTCGCCAAAAACAAATATCATTTTTTAAAGGTTAAATGTCTCCTATTCTTACAAACATGCAGATGTGTTTAACTAATGTTTTAAAAAGAATTGTTCACCATAGCAAAACATTTTACTTTCAAATAGTTTCTACCAATATGACGTATTGAAATAAATAAAACTACAATGTTACTTAGATTAAATTTTCTGTTTTTCTTTGGTAAGTTTCTTTGTTGAAACATTTTGGAGTAGTTAATGATGAACTATATACTCAAATAATCATTTATCTAAAAGTCGTTAGATTGTATTATGTTGGGTAAAGATAAAGCCACGAATAGCAGAAATTTACATTGATAATTTTTAAGTGTTTCAATACAAATTTATATTATCAAGAATGTATGATAATTTAATAAAGTGTTATGTACTTTTCATTTTTTATCTGAAGGTGTCAGAGAAATTTACAAATAAATACATCAATCCTAAATTGAGTTTATTTTATATGCAGTATTAAAACTAGATTTGTTCAAACCTATTAAAAAACAAATAGTAATATTTTTCAATATTTTTTGAAGAAAAATATATTACATCTACTGTAAACCTCCTGTTGTTTTTGATTTCAATTAAACAGCTGTAATTTGAAACTGTAAATGGAATCAACAATTAAACTACTGGTAACTTAATTGTGAGGTCTTAGTGAGATTGATTTTCCCAAAATTTGGAAACAAGAGAAAAATGTCTACAGAATTTATAGAGAGGTAACAACAATATATATCTTAAATAATGTAATGTATTGAATGACTACTGTAATTATTGTGTATTTCATTTGTTCAAAAACTAAAAATCACATTATTTTACTTATAAGTGTATTATTATGTGTGTTTTACTGATCTTTCAGATGGTGAATTTAGATTTTTTTTAAGCCTAGTAATTGAGTTGTCACTTAAAAAAATTTTTAACTTCCTCAATTTTGAAACTTATGAATGAAATTCGTTGTTTAACGATTTTAAACTAAGCGTTTATGAGATAGAATTTGCTATTCACATTGAAGAAAATTGCAAAACTTTGAAAGGACGCAAAAAGTCCCATAAACACAATGGTAACACACTATATATATATATATATATATATATATATATATATATATATATATATAATTTTGAACAAAACCTATTTCTACGAGTCTTAGAGGCCATAGGTATATAGGTGGTATTTTCTCTTATGGAGGAGCAATCATAGAAAAGCAATGATTGCAATAGAAGCATTGTTTTACAGCATTACTGATGAAGAAAATTATTTAAACAAAAACTCACCCCACTGATTCATCTTAACCATGAGAATGCCAGTTGTATCCAGTTTGGAGTCTGCATTTGTTGCTTCACAAGTGTAAAATCCTGTGTCATGAACTTCTAGAGGAGATATTCTTAAACGAGACCCAAGAGCAGCACCTCCTGATTTTGTCGGAGTATAGTTACGAATTGTTACACGACCTCTTTCTGCAACTACTGGAGCTTCATTTTTAAGCCAACGCAGTTTAGTAGGAGGAGGTTCACCATGGACCTCACATCGTAGTTTGACAGCATCTCCTGCCTCTTTAGTTATGTTGGTCAGGCTTCGAGTCCATCGCATCCAACCTGGAAAATAAAAGAGGCCGATAAATTTGTGTATACTGTACTTCTCTTTAGTATAAGATCATTATATCTTCTGTAATATTAGATCATACATCTGAATGACCTATATTTCTAAACTATGTAACAATAACTAAATCAGCCAACAAGCAAAAAATTAAAATATAAATAAAATTTAATATCAATAAATGTTATTTTTCCTAATTTTTTGAAGTTCCTCTGTACCCTGCATTGCGTTTAGTGGATAGTATGTGAAATGCATTAACAGTGTGGAAGTGTGAGCCTATATTAAATGAAAGTTTCAGCACTATTCGCCATAACGTAAGTTGGAGAGCCATATAATCTTATTTTACTTACTGGATTGTTTTATTGTTTTTATTTCTTAGGTTTCTTTTCAGAATACTTATAGTTTTATATGTTTTTTTTACCTGTTGTGTTTATTTTAAGTGATGCTTTGGTATAATATTTTGAAGTAACATTTTTGTAATAACACAGCCTCATTACATTACTTATAAACTGGAAAATAAACGTGAAATGGAGAATAGTTTTAAAATCAAATCAAACAACCAAGAGGGAATGATAGTTTATGAGGCGAAAGAAAAAAATGATGCTCATAGTAAAAGAAAGTACAATTGAGGTAGTTTCCGGAGGAAGGGCCAATAAATAGCCTATGTGCCTTTTTTCCAGAAATTGTTTTAAAAGCAGCGCCATATTGTTATGAATATACCCTGCAATTTTTGTTATGTTATTTTTACTGCGTGGCTCTAGAGCTAATATTTTGTAAACCTTTGCACAGCTGATTTTGAAAAAATGGCACATAACCAAAATTGTTTACAATAATCATCAACTATTAAATTAAATAATGTTAAGGAAAATATTGTAGTTATGGTAAAATTGATGAGTAAACATTTTATAAAATACTATTCTTATCTTTATTAATCTATAATTTATATAAAATATCATATTCACAAATGTTTCACCTTAATTTTCTCATAATTAAAAAAGGGCATATGGGCTCTTCTTCCGGAAACCGCCTCAATTTATAAAATATATATATATTATGTACTACCTCCTTATCTACTACTGGGTAGTGTACACAAGTTTCTAAGCCTATTACTTGAGCCAACAAAGTCCCTTTACTACTTTTACTGTCTATTAGATATAAAACAAAAATTATAAAATAATAATTTAAATTATTATTATTTAAATTTAAGCTAGTGCTTATGTGGATACGCTGTGCAAAACTACCCTGATTTCAATGATTATCTGTTAAATCTCCATTAAAAAAAAAAAAAACTTTAATGCCGAAATACTAGAAGTAAGGACTCAAAGTTATATTGGAGAGTAAAGTTATAATTATCCTAACTGCCATTCATCTTCTTTATACCCAAAAACAAGCAGTTTATTTTCTTTCTTTAAATTAGACAACTTTTTTGTTCATATACTCGGTCAAACCATTGTAAAAAAATATTTATTTAAGTCATTGAAAATGAGAGAAAAATTTTAATAACTTACTAGAGTGAAAAATTTGGCTATTTCATTAGGTTTTGATTTTGTGTTTTTTTAACAACTAACTTGTTCAAGCTATTTCAAAAATATTTGTACCAAATTTAATGAAAAGCAGATAAATATTGTGACCTCTAGAAAGGATAAACGTGTATGATATTCAAATTTAAATGACAATCCACAGATCATCAGGTGTATGAAACAAATTTGAAAAAAGATATATCTCTATATGAAATGTATGTTTATTTAACAGTGAAACTAGATCTTGAACTCAACTAGAAGGTTAGCTTCTGAACTAAAAGTTGTTTTTAAGAAGGTCATGGTTAGAATTTTCCCAAACAAAAATGTGCACATTCCTTGTTTAAATTATGAGCTACTCAAAGACGATCCACACTTTAAATTCTAATTTTACAAATTGTTGGTCAACTAGTATATGCATGATTCAAACTTATTTAATAAAATTATGTAGATGAATATATGTGACAATGGATCAAGGTAATGATGATAGGTTTTTGTCTTAAAAAATCACACATGGTTATATGTCCATTAGTGTCAGGGTCTCTGAGGGACCACTTCCAAGGGTATTTTTAAGTCGTTATAAGTTTAAAAGTAATCGTCGTCATAAAAGTGAGTGAGAAATTTGCGTCGTTATAGAAGTGTTTGAACAGGAATATTAATACAATAAATTAAAAGTAATCATCGTCACAAAAGTGTGTGAGAAATAAGGGTAAGAAGAAAAGAAGATTCGTCGAAAAGATCAAGGTAAATCGATCCATCTACTGGCAGTCTACACGGGAACCACGTGTACGGAACCAGGAACATCGGAGCAGTGATAAAACTTCCAAGCGATAAGTAAAAATTAATGGACAATCCAAATTAAATAAACTACCACCAAATTCTATTTTATATGTAAATTATAGTCACCAAAGAACCTAACGAACCCGTAAAGAGAAATAAATAAAATAAATAAAATAATACATTTCAGTTAGCCGGAGCATTTTATAATAATAAATTGAAAGTAAAAAAATTATAAGTAAAATTATGATGCACTCTTATTTCTTTATTTTAGGTTAAGACATTGTAGAATTAGTAATTTATATTTAACGATGTACTTAGACATTAATTGTATTATAGGTATTAAGTGCATTAGATTTGGACAATAATTGGTTTTTATTGTAAATGATTTAAAACTTAATGTTATAAATAAATTATAAAAAGTTAAAATCTAAAAGGTATGAAGTGGTATTGTTATAATATATATATATATATATATATATATATATATATATATATGTAAACTATTGCAATAATAATAATTATTACAGTAACATGGACATCCGTTGTTACCCAATACTTTTAAAAACAGTTTATATATGTGTCGGATTTATGAATGTTACAGGATTTTTATCACATGTATGTGTAGATTAGCTTGGATAATATTTCTCTGTATGTCTGCAGAGAGTAGTAGACATAACCTACTTGAACTGTAAAGGTCTAATAATTACGACAACGACATCAGACTAATTGCAAGTCCTTTGTTTTCAGTCTTTACATTATATTGCTCCAAGCAGAGTTGCCCACTTACAAGTGGAAAGTCAACAATATACTTTTCTTAGACTATAATACTCCCCTATTAACAAATCCCAACTTGTCACAGTTATTTCCATAACACTTTTCTCTTGTTAGAAAATTTCCATTGGAAATTAAGCAAGTGCAGCCATCCTGGCATGGGACAATGAAATTATACACAATAATATATCAGTTGTAGCAATTTAAATTTAAAATGTTATTATACATACATATTCCTGTTTTTAGTTACATATCAGTAATCCCTTTTTAGATGATAAACGTAGCAGCTGAAATATACAAAGAAAGATTATTTATTATCTGTTCCTTAATTAAAGTTCATCTTTCGTTGAAATAATAGATAAGACTTTATTTTTTACCAAAAGGGTTTTTAAGATATAACACGTATTGTTTAATTTGATCTTTTAGGGTTGAACATACTCTTTATTTTGATCGAATAAACTTTCCAATTTTACTTGGTAAACTCTTTGAGGTCGGGTTTGCGGCACTGTATTTTATTCATAAAGACCTTTGATTTGATGTACAACTCGACCTATGCTCTCCTACTTAGTCCTTGTAGGCCGTCCCCCTGGAAAGGTAGGTGTCCACTGAATAAGTACTAAAATAGGTTTTGGTGTCCATTAACAATGTAGCTTTGTAGCTCTATCTGTAATGGTCAACAAAATATTAAGCAATTTCGGGAATTATTTAACACATACTATACATGATTTTACCAAAAGATGAACAGAATAATAAGTGACAAATAATAGATAAAAATAATCTTTATTAATATCTTCCGTTTCCTGGCTTTGTCAACAAGAAAGAGAGTACAGATGTTTAACTAAATACAGTAATAATTTAAATAAAAATAATCACTCAAAATAAGGTAGGCCTAAATTCTTAATCACAGTACCAAGAGTCATCATTTTATTTAAAACAATTTTTTTTATGGCACCAATAACAATTTTTTTAATATATAATTTTTGCAAACTTTTTGTTGCAATTCTTAGTTGTTTTTTTTTGTGGGTAGGACAACTGCAAAGTTTTTGGGCCTTACACTGTAGGAACTTCATTTAATTTTAAAGTATACCTCTATAAATGCAATGTTAATGGCCCATAGTCACCATAAAACAATTTTTCAATGATTCACAAAGAGATTTTTTTTTTTTTTTTTTTACCATTGAACATGACAATGATTATCACAGGTGCTTTTTAACTTATTAGATTAGCTTATTTGGACGTTATGTTTACGTCAATGCTCGGGCGGGGGGGGGGGGGGGTAGGACTTTATGTTAAAATTTTTGTGGATACTACATGGTACACAAATTGAAATTTAATGAAACATGGTACAGTACTTGTGAATTCTAATTTTCTTTTACTTACAAATTGGTTGAACATTTCATATTTTTTTTTTTTGGAAATAGATATGGCCAATTTTAAGATATTCATATTTTCTTAGACATCTAAATGTCTTGGTTTATTCACGTTTTGACCTAAAACTACGGAACTGGTATTTTTAGGGAGATGAGGACAACTACACTTTTTTGGGTAACTATTTGTTTTGTGTACATATATGCAAAAAGTTAGTACAATGTTTGGTATATGAAATTACCAAATTTGGGTAGAAGGTGTCACAAAAAAAAAGTTGACCAACTTCATTGGTTGAAGAAATTTTATTTTCTTATTTAAATTACCACCATATTATATTTGAATAAAATAAAACTTGACTTTGTATTGATTTTAACAAACTTTGATTTTTGACACAAATAGTAAAGAAATAATTTTTGTGATTTAAAACAACCAAAATTTGAAATCAAGAAAAAAATTTGTTTAAACTATATTATTTTATTTTTACCTTTGTCCATTTATTTGTGTGTGTGTGTGTGTGTGTGTGTGTGTGTCTGTGTGTGTGTGTGTGTGTGTGTGTGTGTGTGTGTGTGTGTGTGTGTGTGTGTGTGTGTGTGTGTGTGTTTTGTGTTGAACCTTATTAAATATATTGTTTTGATTCATTTTCCATAATTGTTATTAATTATTTATTGTATTTGTTTATACATGAACAATAATTTTAATTTTGGATGAATATATCTTAACCATAGACCTGCTGGTTATATTTGGCATTAAGTAGTTGTTTTCATAAATTCGTAATAAATTAAAAACAAATGAAATCCATGAAGCATTGTATTTAGTTTTACTTAGCATAACCTAAACCAGTTATTTTTAAGGGGGGGGGATGTATATAATTTTTAATCTTAGAAAAGAAAGAAACATTAAAAAAAAATTCTCATTTTGAAAAACATGGCTTTGAATAAGAAAATATATAGTTTCGTCAAGTTACTTACAAAACTAAAATACTGTAAGAAATAAACATAGTAATAGAAATCAGCTGTTGATTTTTTTTATTAATTTGCTATTCCTCCAAAAATGTTTTGTGAAAATTTCAACACACTGGTGTTTATAGAAAGAAAATGGTGGTAACACAAAAAACAGCCATTGAAATAAAGTACCACTTTTCTTACGTTCGGAAAAACTTTTATTGCTATAAACGTAATTTGATCCAACACAACTTTCTTTTAAAACAAACTAAAAACTAATTATTGGTTTTAAAAACCAATGAAAATAAGATTAAAAAAATTATTTGTTCATTTAAACTGAAACCCATCCACAGCGACACATTGAAGCAGCGCCTAACAAATGACTCGTACACCCTTGTAAAGTAATTGGGATTCGAAGAAGTTCCTCTTTGATAATGCTCTTCAAATTTGATTTAAAACTTCATGCCTATTTCAAGTTATAGTACTGTCTGAAATATGTCTAAATGACAGCATGTTATTAGTAGTCACAGACGCCCAGACAGTAACTCCTTTTGATTTAAAAGAAGTTTCTGATCAACAACGGGAGAGTTTTGGATGTTGTAATAATTAGGGTTATGGTTATTTACAATACCAATGTAGTAGAAGTCAACTTCTCTGAGAAAACAATACAAGTATTCCAATCAAGATCAGTTTCATGAAACTCAAAGATGTGGGAACAGAACTCCACTCTTCTGTCCAGATCATATTTAAGTAGGTTATGGACTAGGTGGATTTTGTAAAATTTAATTTAGTTTTTCTTTACGATTCTCTGAATTGAAGATTTGTGCACTCCAGTTTCAACCTCTGTTTTTCTAAGTGATTTTGGTTTATACCTGGAGAACGGAGTAATGAAGGAGATAAAGTGTATTTTTCACTCCACTTCCCGTTTCTAATAACAAATCTTTCCACTTAATTATTGAGTGAGTGGTTGACGGATCATCAGCTGGGAAGCCAACCTGAAATTTTCTAACTGGTTCTGCAATGTTATTTAAAACAATGGCTTATGCACAACATTATACTTTTTGCTTAACCATTTGACAACAACTATACCATTTGACAACTGCAAAGGACAATACAATAATTGTATTCAAAAGAATTAGGTTATAAGTTTCTGTTTTAATCTATTTGTTGTTTAATTTGAATTGAACAACTTTTTTAAATTTGAAATGATCAGTTGTTCAACAATTAAATCTGCAGGAGTATAATAGGCATAAAAAAATATAGAGGCATAGAAGTTTTTTTTTTGTGTTTCTGCAATTTTTTTCTATAAACACCAGTGTGTTGAAATTTTCACTAAACATTTTTGGTACCTTTATGATATGTAAAGTTTCAAAAGAATCGGTTGAGGAACAAGCAATTAATAGAAAATTTAAAGAGTGACTTCTTAGTGAGACACACAGTATGAAAGTTTTATTCTGTACCTATAGATATTTATATAAAATTAATTGTTGAATCAGATGCAAATTGAAGGAATAGTAAACAGATTGAACGAAGTTCTACTTGATCGTCTAAAAATAGACAATGGAAGTAAAATACTGGGTCGTGACCTTCTAAAAGTAAATGGTTAACAGTTCAAGAGTTAAATGTTTTATGATTTATATCTACATATTTATTTTACAAACATAATGTGTAATTTGTTTCGAGGTTAAGAGAGAAGAGTGACTTTTATCCTCGCTTTGTAAATAAAGATTTCTTCTATTTTATTTTTTAGTTGATAAGAGGCAATCCCAAGTATTATTACCGCTCATAATTTCCTAATTATTAGTTTTAACATTGATTTTATTTAACACAAATCTCTCAGTTGATATATACATTTAGTTAAATGATAAGTGGGAATGATATTCTGAACTGAAATCATTTTAAAACAAATTTACGAGCTTCGATAAGAGACTTACAGACATCTATAAGAGATGTCACTGTGTTTATTAGTTTATGGTGAGTTATCAACAGCAAACACCAAATCAACTAACAAGGAATATGATAATCTATTGACATTTGACCTTGTCCATTTCACATAACTTTATCCCTTTACGATCGTTAACGGTTTCTCGTGTCTTGAATTTACTATTTCATTATATATTATTACTTTATATAAATTGTATACAAACAAACTTTCTTGTATCTACTTTTATAACAACATTATTTGAAAGGTCACTCTTTCTAATTGGATACTTTGGGCATCCTTTCCCTTGCAGTTGAATTTTATCGAAATGTAAGAATACAACGCGTTAAAAAGATTGTCGGTTTAAAAACAAAAATCGTATGTAAAAAATTTAGTTAAAAGTGAGCCTATCAGTGTAAGAAGTGGGCAGTTACTTAAAATTAGATTATTCACACTAACACCTTAGGACCCTGTACCAAACTGCAAAATTTTGAATCAATTGGACCAACAACTGTCCTTAGATAATGCAAAACAAAAATGGCACGAGATAATATTCTTAAGGCTCTGCTCCACCTCCACCATATTGGATTCATCTCCCATAAGAATAATGCTAGACTTGAGAAGTTCTATTGATGTTAATTTTCATCTCAAAATTATCGTTAAAAGATCATTTTAAAGATCATATTATGAACGCGGATGTTTTCCATTTTTTAAATTAAGAGTTATTGTGACCACTTGTCTTGGAAATGTATGGCATTAAATAACAATCGACAATGGTAGCAGACGGCGACAGCAGTGTTTATACAAAATCCTTGAAGAAAGGACGTTACGATAACTTGACTGTGCAAAAAATCGAGAGTAGTAATCATATTCTTAGGACTTATTGCAATAAATTAAGAGATATTGTGACCACTTCTCTTGGACATGCAACATCATCTTTTGACAGGAAGACGCACTTAACAATAAGACTAATATTATAACAATAATAGGTACTAATATTTTAAGATATAGAGCAGCTTTTACTAAAGGAATAGAATATAGAAATTCTGAAGGTGGGACCATATCAGAGAGGTCAGCAAGTCAGCAAGGTTAGTAGAATATATAACAAATACTAACTAGCTCCTCTTTAATAAAACGCAAAACACAACTTTTTACCTTTAAAATAAAATACATTAATAAAATATTTTGATATTAGAAAACAATTACATTTATTAAGTTAATATGTTCTTAACTATACTGCATTCACTCTGCACACATTCCTTAACCTAATTTTAATTTGCTTACAATGAATTTTTATTTGACAATATTCAAAACTTTCTCTAAAATCCTTCTTGAACATCAACACTTATTCTACCAAGTTTATATTATTTTTAGTTTTGACTAATGAAACCTTGATTTTTCTTTACGAAGAAAAACAATTAAAAATTGTAAACATTTAACATACAATTTATTGCCTCGGCTTTGATTTTTCTTTACAAAACAATTTAAAAACTTTAATTATTGAACTTATCATTTATTGCCACGGCTTGCTCTTTTACAAAAAAAACAAAAACAAATTTAAAACTTTAACATTAAACATATAATTTATTGCCACGGCTTTGATTTTTCTTTACAAAAAAATTTAAAAACTTTAATTATTGAACCTATCATTTATTGCCACGGCTTGCTCTTTTACAAAAAAAAAAAAAAAAATTAAAACTTTAACATTAAACATATAATTTATTGCCACGGCTTGCTCTTTTACAACAAAACAATTTAATTTTTTAATAGCACTAACTCTAATTTCTCGTGGGGGGGGGGGGAGGGAATTCTTTGATGGCTCAATTGAAGTGAAATTTACGATTGATAATAAAAGAATAGTTAACAATTTTGTACTTATCAATGGTTCGCTCCTTTTTCAACTGGTTAATTTTTCACAATAACACTTCACAAATTTCACTGACTCTGCTTTATCATTTCACCGGATTTTCTTTTCACTAACAAAACGAAGCACTCGCAAATTCTTTATTTAACTCCTTGGGTGACGGATGGTCCTAGCTGCAAATTGGTAGCCTTCCTTCCTGACGACGAAATACTAACTTCACGTTGATACTAATTTTGTGCTGATTGACTTTCAGCTATCGAACTCAGAGACGCCCAACTCCTCTGATCAACAAACAGTTTAAGACTTTTCTTTCTACTCGACTTAAACCAACTTCCTTTAAACAAGATGACTCAGAGACGTCTCGCCTCTTGGTCCACAGTTTTCCACTCTCAGCCCTCGACTAACTTTCTTTTCCAATTTTGGTTCTTACCGAATATCATTCCCTCTCTTGAAACTTGTGTTGGCTTACTCTTCGTTGATTCGTTCAAATCTTCGAATTCTTTTAAAAACATAGTTTCTGTCTTTTTAGTGGCGGTTTTCAAAATCTGCCCGTTGATATTTAAAAGTGGGATCTCATCACCTACATTCTGCAACCGTTATTTTTCGAAAACAGTTGGAAACTTTCCTTTCCGAAGTACAGTTAGGGACGCTAACTTCCCCATTGTTTTCTCCTTTTTTTATACAATTTTTATTTCACATCTGTCCTTGGCCATTTCACACTTGTTTTTTTAAGTGTGTAGGCGCGTTTGCTCCTTCAAGGCTAAAGTCCTGTTTTCTTTTTCCCCCCCTTTTTTTCCTTGTACACTTCCCTTGGTACCGTTACATTCAAACTTCCCAAGCTGCACCTGGCATCAAGACATTTTCTCCAATATAAATTGCTTTTAACTATTATTATTATTTTTATTTTGTACATGAATTGATTAACCATTTATCTTTTTATATCATTAATCATAATTAATTGTAAATGTAGTTTGATATTGTTACAAAAGATTATGGTCCATTAGCACAAAAGTCTGGTCTAGATTCTGAGACGTTCAATATAAAATTTAAATATGACAAATTTAAGTAAAACGAAGGAAGAAAGAGATATTCATGAGGGGTCTATGAAGAAACAAGCTAATAGCGCTCAGTGGATTGAAGAGCGAAGAATACACCTCACAGTGTCAAATTTGGGCTTAGTTTGTAACAGAAGTCGTTATTTGAGCTGTGGAATAGCTGTAAAACGACTCCTGTACTCCTTAGTAGAAAGTGCAGCAACAACTTATGGGGGAAAAAATGAAAAACGTGCCTTGATTGACATTGAAACAAAATTAGGTTAACAGCTAAAAGAATGTGGTTTATTTGTAGATAGCGAATGATGATATAGTGGAAGTTAAATGTCCCTATTTCTGGCAGAGATTTGACTCCAGAAGAAATAAGTCATAAGATAGGAATTGTTGGTAGTTTGTGGCAGCAAATGAAAAGTGGATCTTTAGTTATTAAAAAGAAACATAACTAGTACAGTACTATCAAGTTCAAAGGCAACTCCATACTGCACAGAGAAACTATTGCCAATTTGTATTGTGTATTCTAAGAACGGAATGAAGATAGAGAAAATTTAAAAAATGATAAGTTTCGGAAAACAGAATTCGTAGAAAAGTTATAAAAATTCTACACAACCTGTTTATTGCCTGAAATTATTTACCCCAGACGTAGGAGAAGCATGTCCATCAGAGAACCACTTTGTATTGTAGAACAGGAGAGAAAGAGAAATAAGATGTTAGCCAAACCTCTGTGTTAAGACAAATACAATATTTTTGATATTATTTACAAAGCCCACTTGGACTGATTCATAGTCATTAGATAATCAGAATGCGGAAACGCTTAATATGAACCAGGAGGCCCAACCAGGCAGTATTACGAACACAAGATAAGCAAGTGTACGTCCATATCAACCACAACTTCTACAAGTGCCTAATTATAGACATGAACGATTGTTTAGTTACATAATTTAGTATCTGTATGTTATTAATTTGTACGTTTGTATGTGCAGGAAATAATACTTAGTAATAATGTCTGTTGTTATATTTGGTTCAATATGGTAGTAAAATTTATGATACAAATTAATGAATTTAATGTAGCCCCCATTAATAAAATGTCATACTCTACAACACATATATCAATAAGTAATTAGCATAAAATTAATAACAAGACAACATAACATATAATCAAAGTAATAAATTAATAATTAACATAACTATAAACTCAATGCACATATATAAACTTTCACAATAATAAATAACTAATAAAACAAAACGATAAAGTAATTGCAAATAAATATAAATAAATGTTACACTCAAATATTTGTATTATCTTACCACAATTAGACTACTGTTATTAGTTGTTAATAATAAACTAGTTAAAAAAAAAAAATTAAAAACCAACTCTAAGTACCTAATAAAACAAAACAATAAACTAGTTGCAATTAAATATAAATTAATATTACCCTCAAACATTTGCAATGTCTTTTAACAATTACTTTTATTAGTTTAGATATTTTTAACAATTAATGTATATATTAGAAAAACTCCGAACAGCTGTAAAACTATCGTCAAATGTGTATAGTTATTATTTTTTTTATTTAACAAGAAGCCGAGAACGGAGACGAATTTAAAGAATGTGTGATTAAATACTAAATTTAATAAAAATTGAACCTACTATTAAAATATTTATTTTTATTTTCCGTCAAATTGAGATTTATATAATGATTTTTTTGGTTAGTGTTTTTGTTTGTAAATCTGAGCCTACCTACCAAATTTAATCAAAATTGAAAACTATTCATTTTTTTTTTATAGGAGCAATTTTAAAATGTATATAACGATTTGTGTGGTTAGGAAGTTTGTCTAAGTGTTCGTAAGGTAATTATATAGCAGAGCTGCCTCACTTCAAAATAAATTTTTATGGGTTTTATTCGTCAAATAAATGTTGGAAAAATATTTTATTATCGAAAAAGTGTCGGAAAGATGATTACACAATACAATAATACAATTACACAAGTAGTTTTTTCGTGAAAAAATTAACTCTGTGTTATCTTTCATACTCATGACATTCACTTCAATAAACGTACGGAAGGTTTGGCCAGGTGGTTATATACATATATATATATATATATATATATATATATATATATATAGCAACCTGGCCAAACCTTTCGTGACATATAATAATACAGCCCTACATATGCGTACACTGAAGCACATACGCAGACAATTGAACGTCAATGGAGGGAGGTGCGAGGAAATGTGCCGCGATATGGAAATTCAAAACAACATTTCTATGGCCATATAGCCGAATTTATGTTTAAGAGAAAGTACAATGAGTATAATAATCGTTTTCATCATTTATGGCGAATTACGAGTGAAATACATTAAAATTCAATAAATTCCTCATCTACTGAATTTGCAGCAGAATTTGACTCTGATTAAGATTTTCTTGTGTAATCTTGTGAAATTATGTTATGTAATCATCTTTCCGACACTTTTTTTCGATAGTAAAATATTTTTCCTACATTTATTTGAAGAATAAAACCTTTAAAAATTGATTTTGAAGTGAGGCAGCTCTGCTATATAATTACCGTTCGTAAACAAAAGAAAGACGATAAACAGACGAAATGGGAACAGGACAAACGTTGACAGTGGAATGGAGCTGAATCAATGTCTTTATCAGCAGTAGTAGTTATGACATCACTTCTCCCTAACGCGCATTATGAAAGTCCAGGCTACACGTTACTGTACATGGTAATCCCAAGGAAGCCTAGCTGGATGTTTTCCTATTTCATGTCGGGTTGGGTCACTTTCTTTCATAGGTCTCTTTAACCATCTATTATTATTTTCCAACCCTAACGCTATGAGTATTCGAGACTAGGGTTGTTTTCTTCCTTTTTTTATGAGATGATGATCTAAAGGTTTTTCATGGAAAACAAAATTGAGTGTTTTACTTATTGACCTCACATTATCAGAATGAAAACTCGTTTTGCAGGATTTAGAAAGATCGGTCCCATTTTAACGACTATTGGTTTGTTCATTACTCCTGCATGTTTAAGGACTCGCAGTGAGTACTTGTGTGGCAATCCCGAGATATTCTAACCGGATCTACACCTTTTATTCTTGTAGTGTTTATCAACTTTTTTTCCGACCGTGATATCATAGTCAAGTCTAAGAGTGTCTTACACAATTTCAATTTAAACAAATTTTGTTTTATACTAAAGTTATTCTGCAGAAAACAGAATATTCGAACTGCATCCAACAAAATGCACATGTCAGATTAGAAGACCAGGGCAGGAGTGGTAGCTTTTACAAAGGGATATCGTAAAGTACTCAAATTGAGGGGGTGAGATTTACCTCGTAATAATTTGTCTATTTCTGCAATTTATTATTTGCTACGCTGAAGATTAATTTGTAAAATATTAATTATTTTTTAATACAAGCCTTATTTATGACAAGTTAATATTTGGGCAGTATGAAATGCCGGAGTGAACTTTTAGAAACATGTCTGGTTATATTTTTAAAACCCATTTTCAATTTCAATTGTATTTAAAATATTTTCAATATTAATTAATTATCTCTTTATTAATATAGAATCTTGCACTGTATTACATTCGTTTTAAAATGTAAATTTATCTTACGTCTAACTTAAGTCGACGTAAAAAGTCTACTATAAAACACAAAGACCAGATTATGAAAGTTGTTTTATTTCAGTCGGGAAATAGTTAGTTATCGTTAAGTGGAAGCTGCCAAATTTTAACTACGCGGCTGTCCCACTTGGTTGACCGACCTAACAGAACATAAAAAATTTTTGATTATCGCGGCCGATCATAAAAATTTAAAAAAACAATAAAATAATAATAATTTTAAGAAACCTAACTTAATAAAAATGAACTAACACTGAAGAAACTAATCGCGCATGCACTCTTGGTTGCATCTTTTGTGTAACGGAATATAAAAATAAATTATTAACATTAAAAATAACACGGAATAAATGCCTGACCGAAAATAATGGTTATATTTTCTTCTTTGAGTGAAAATTTTGTGACCGAATTCTTCTCTCCCCGAAACAGACGTTTAAGAAAAATTTTCTTTCTCATCGAATCTTCTGTGACCACAAATTCGTCACCGCTTTCTCTGACCAAACAGTTGTTTGATTTTTGAAATCATTTTCTTCAACCGAATCTTCTGTGACTGAATTCTTCTCTGACCGAAAATACGTCATAGCTTTCTTCTCTGACCGAAACATCTGTTACATTTTTTAAGTCGGCTTGTGCAACCGAATCTTCTGTTACCGAAGTTTTCTCTGACCGAAAATTCGTTACGCCTTTCTTCTGACCGAAAGAACTGCTCTGCGTAAAGCCGGCAAGCAAATAGGAATGGAAAAAAAAAAAAACAAAAAAAACAGACACTGAATAAAGGTGTATTTTCTTTACTCTAAGAATATGGGGGGGGGGGGAGTGGAAATTAAAAGGAGGATTTTTGATTGTTTTTTTGTTAAAGGCGAAAAACCTTTGATCATCAAAGCCTTATAAAAATAGAAAAAAAGAGGACACAATAAAAAAGAAGACAAAATAAAGACCTCTAGCCCTCGAATACTCTAATAGCGGCAAGGTCAGAAGAGAACAAGAATTGGTCAAGAAAGAGACCTGATAGGAAGGGTGAAAGAGAGGGATTTAACCCAAGACTTTGTAGATCCAGGTAGGGTCCTCGTGTACGGCACACCAACACTCACTATATGTGAGCCCTTGAAGCTTAGAAAGGAGTATATTACTAGTTTAGGAGTGTTATTTTTAACATTATAAATATTAAAAATTTGAACAAAATAAATTCGATATAAATTTTTTTCCTTATTTTCAATATATATTTAAAAAAATTTTGAATAAGAAATTCAAACTAACTAAAAATAAGAGGTAAATTTTTATCTCTATAGTATATAAATAAATATATACAAAAAAATCAGAAGTGTAATTCAAGAATTATTGATAGAGTTATCTTTAACGAGATAAATAAATGGCTTTTCATTGGATGTGGGGGTCAGACATCTTGTGTAGTTTTAGTTTTTTAACCAGGAATATGAACATGACAATTTATGAGCCTCTATGACAAAACAAGAGCACTAGCCACAACCGAAGGCTAGTTTCATTGTATAAATAATAATAAAACAATACAAAATGTTTATGTTCTAATAATTATAAAACACCTATTTTTATAACTATCAGCTAAAAAATGGAAATTTTTGTTTTTAATTTCCGTATTTTGTTGATTTATAACTTATAACCTTAAAAGTAGGTAACAAAGGTAAATTTATACAAAATATTATGTTAGTTAATATTAAATTTATTGATTTGAACTCTTATACGTTTTTACCAGCTAGTATTGTTAATACAATAATATTTCAAGTAAAAAATATTCGACCTAGACTGAGAATAATTGAAACCAGGACCTTTGGCCAAAGTTCAATTCCCAGTCTAGGTCGTATATTTTTCACATGAAATATTATTGTATTTTGTTAACTTTTTACACTTGTGAGTTCAAATCAAAAATGTTAAGCCTAGCTTCATAGTGGATAAATAAAACAGTTTTAAAATCACAACAGTCTTAGATATAAATGTCCATAAAGTCAAGGTGGGATTTCAATTTGTTATGGCTCCCAAAGAAAACATTGTGTATGAAACATCTGTTAAATGAAACAGATGTTATTTAGTTTCATTCACGATAGGGCAACTATTGTTGTGCAATTAAATTATATTATGATCTATTTCTTCTAAGGAAATAAACATCACAATTGTTCAAATGAGAGTTCAGCGTGTTATATGGTTTGCAAAATACCATACAACGTACAATGAGGCAGCATAGGAGACCCTGCTTTGTAAATATTGCACTTCCAAGACATCCTTGGCTTTGACTGTAAACCAAAAAAAATATCGAATTATTTTCCGTATGTCACGTGATCGTCTTGGTATACTCTTCTTGTTTGTGACAAGGTCAATGTAAGAATGGTATGAAAAATCAGCGAAACCAAATACGCAGCGTATTACTTCGACGAATGAATTACGTAGAACCGAGAAACATAATTTGTATTGACGGATTTTGTGGTTCATTATGCCACATATTATAACCATTTATTTTTACCAGATATTATATTTCCCTATTTTAATTTCGGTCCATTCCATTTATCCATTAGAAAGAGAACTTTGGCTTTGTTAAAAACTTCTCTCCCTTCAATAGGTATTACAAATTCATTTATTCCAGCCTGGAAGTATCTCATGGTTTGCCGTTTTAAAACAAAGACTCTGGAGGCGTGCTGAGCTTCCTGTGCCATGCGATATCTTCACATCTACACACATCCACACACATCCTTTTCCTCCACCTGCGTATTTGCAAAGTACAGTTTTGTCTTAACAGATTTATCTGGGGGGGGGGGGGGGGAGGATATCGAAAAAAACAACGAACAGTCGAAACTGTTTCGTCATATTGTGGCTTATTTGTCAAGATATTAAGAATATTATTGTAACAGATTGATTGTATTTGCATTATATAAAGCAAGTATATGCATTAAGTAAAATAACTCTAACTTTAGAAGTGAAATTAGGCTTATATGCCATGTAAATGTTAACAAAAATAGTTTGAAGCTTTGAAAAGCTGTGCATTGTATACCTCCCAACAAAGTCACGCATTTTTTACAAAATCACTAAAATAATTATCGCTTCTTCACGATATTACAAAAAATCTGTCTTTTCCCTCTCCTTAAAAAAAAAAAAAAAAAAAAAAAAATGAGGAAACTACCTGAAATAGATTTTTTTTAAATACGATAAGAGTAATCTGCAAATGGAAATTTTTTTGTTTAGGTAGATTAGAACTTAACGAACATACATTTGTAGAAAATTAACTAAAACGATTATGTAGGAATTTTATTTATACTTTCCTAACTAACTTATGTAATTAAAATTTACTAATGTCTATTGAGTACCTAGTTGTTTAAAAATTTTTATTACCTTAATGATGAGTTTGTGTTCAAAAGTTTTATTAGGGGCATTTTTCTTTCTTCATTTTTTTTTTTTTTATTATGTATGGCCAATATTTGTTTACTAGTTCAATTGTTATATTTGTGTTATTTGAAGAGTTGACATTTTCTAGACGATTGTTAAGTTAATAAATACTCGACTACTTATCGTTTCACATCACAAAACGTTAAAGAAGTCAGTATTTCCGTATATACAGTGTGTCCATAAAGTCATGAAAGGATTTTATATTTTAAAAAAAATATTCATTTAGAAATATGTAAATAAAATGAAGAAAAAAAAAAGAAAAAAAGTAGATGACACAATATTTGTATTGTACAGTACAGTATATTTATCTTAGTCACGAGGGCTTACTGTAAACGTCGAAGATATTCCAGCACTTCTCACACTCGACCTAGAACATCTGGAGTTATTGATGCCCACTGCTTCGATGTTCCGAATCCTTTCACTGTGAACAGAGTAGCTAAGTCTTCCGTCCACATCTTCCAATCCAACGTCGAGGAAATTTACTGGAAAAATCAAGTCTCATCGATTTTCGGAGAGCATATGGTTCCAATATACCAAGGTAAACATTTCACTTACAATTTTTCGGCAAAAGAAGGTACCACTAATGAGATCTCGAGCAAGTGCGCACCAGACATTGACTTTTGAACTATCAAGCTCATTGTTCAACGAAGGCGTAAGGCAATGTTCATTTGTCCAAATTCAAACATTGTGGCGATTTAAATTTCCTGAAATATGGAAAGTGGTCTCATCACTAAACATAACTAGGTTCAGAAAATTCTCATCAACTTAATTTCATCAATAATGCTACAGCAAATGTTTTTTCATGGCCGCAAAACGGGGAATAACCTGTAAACCTGAGCCGTATGTGTAATACTTTATAAACTGTTGTTTTTGAAACGCCAAAATTCTTGTGGAAATTTTTGAAAAAAATATTTTAGACTTATTAAAAAGATTTATCGCTAAGCGTTTTCAACATTTTTGTAATAAACTACCAGTTTATTTGAACTGAAATTTAAAATCCCCCAAATAAGACGACTAAAAAGTTCAGGGGAGTTGCCATTCATTGGACTATTTTATATCAAATACTTTACTATGTAACTAATATAATCAGCTGTTCAACAATAAACATCACTAACTAGCTACATATAAATAAACAATTACTATGCAAGGTTAAATTAATGTTGTTAAGTGTAACTAGAAATATAATAAGTTACAAGTGTGCAAATGTATTTCCTTTTTGATAGTAGTTTTTTATTATTTTTATTTTATTTATTTTTTTAAATTTATTAAAACTTACAAATTTTGGTAAGGTAGTTTTAATTTAAACAATATCTGGAAGTTATTATTATTTTTTTTTTGTGAATTTGGATGTATAAAAACAATACTGAACAATAAAAAAGTCTTTAAATTATGCCTAGAATTTAAAACCATCATAATTTTAAGTTACCAAAATGGCTAATGTTATCAAAATTTTAAAATCTCCCAAATAAGACGACATAAAAGTTCAGAGGAGTTGCAATTTGACTTTTTTATAAGTATATCAAATACAGCAAGTAAAACAGCTTGGAACTTTATGATGGCTTTATATTCTACTCATAATTTTATGATTATTATGTTTTTGTTTATATATATACATCCAACTGTTTAGGAGCTACAGAGGTTCATAGTAGTGAAAAACAAGATTTTAAGCATTTCCAGATGTCCAAATTTGAGTTTGAACTGAATTTAATAAAACGAGTGTTATAAAAAATCTATTATAGATCTTTGCATTAAAAATGAGTTTGATCTGAGGCGATGATATTTTGTGAAAATAATGGAATTGAAGAACCAGTCATTCTTTGTAGGCGCGAAATTCCACAGAAAGTCGATATGGATCCAGCCTCATGACTTATACCGAGAAACGTGACTTCTATAGACTGTCTTTAGGTAGAAGTCAAGAGATAAACTTAAAGCTGGATTAATATCTCCTGTAGAATTTCTGGCCTACAAGGAATGACTGGTTCTTCAACACCATTATTTTCACAAAATATCATAGCCTCAGACTAAACCTTATCAAATTCATTTTTATTGTGAAGATCTATAATAGATGTTATAACTTGATTGGCAACATCAACAACTTCGTTAATTAACACGATTTCGTATGTATTTTGAAAACAATGTTTGTCTCTGCCAGATTTGTTTATTAATGTTAGCAATTGAATACGAAAACCCTAAGGTTCTAACCAATGTATGCTTTTCAGATGAAAGTCATGTTCATTTAAACTTAAACGGTTCCACCAACAAGCAGACAGCACGTTTTCTTGGATTTCAACGTCCTGATGTGGTCGTAGAGAAGTCATAACATAATGGGCGCGTAACCGTTTGTTGTTATATATCACAGCGAGGGGCACACTGGGCGTATTTCATTGAAGATGATAAAGGGAATACTTTTACTCTAAACCAGGTACTATTTAGAGAGGGGAAAGAAATAAAACTTTTGTAAGAGATCTCACAAAAGTTTGTCGTGCTGGAAACCTGGATTTTTGTTCCCAGTGGTTCCAAAAATATGGTGTCACCAGTCACACGAGGTGACTTTTGTTTGAAGACTGCATTGTTTCCCGAGGAACAGATTTTCCATACCCACCACCACTTGATGCTTATGTTTGGGGAAGGAAAACATTTTCCTAGACGATCCACCAACTACCATCGCCGAAATTCCAGAAGGGATAACTAGATGTGTTGAAGAATGCAACAACCCCTTTCACCAACATATTTCATAATCTCCAAGAACGCAACGAATGTTCCCTAAAACTTATTGGAGTGCGTATAGAACATGTGCTTGTATAACACTAACATTCTCTATTTCTATATATTATTTCTATATTCTATTCTCACTTTAACTGTTGTATCTTTGTTACAAAATAAAACATATAATTTCTGTACTGTTTGTTTTGACACATATTATAAAAGAAGAAACGAATTAGAATCAAAAGGAATCAAAGTTTTGCAACATAGTGAAGTATAATGATAATACAACGGTGGCATAACCACCATGTGTTCACGTATTTTAAAGTAATAATCAAATATGAAAGGCTCCACAATATGTGGCAATAAAGCTGTGGTAAATAGTGAAATATCATATATAAAATATAGGTTATGGTGGTACATAACCATTCTGTAGTCATTTATTTAAAAATAATAAGCAAATATGAAAGGCTCCACAATAAATGGCAATAAAGCTTTATAACATAGTGAAATATCCTATATAAAATATAGGATAGAGTGGTACATAACCATCCTGTAGTCATTTATTTAAAAATAACAACCAAATATGAAAGGCTCCACAATAAATGGCAATAAAGCTGTGGCACATAGTGAAATATCCTATATCAAATATTGGTTATGGTGGTACATAACCATCATGTAGTCATTTATTTTAAAATAATAACCAAATATGGAAGGCTCCACAAGAAATGGCAATAATGCTTTGTAACATAGTATCCTATATAAAATGTATAACTCTGTTTTTAGGAAGTATTAATCAACTGTGACAAATCTTGAGTTTGATAAATACTTTACGGTATTAGAAAATAATTGGTAATTGTGTAAGTTCACAAAATAAAGGGAAACAAAATCCTCAATTAAGAAATAATAGTCAAAACTAGCACAATAAAAAATGTAAAAGAAATTAACACCTACTAATTGGAAGGAGTTAAACAAAATATGTTTGTTTTTTCTTGTATAAAAATGAATGTTTAGTTTAATTTATAATAGAAAATACGTATCAAAAATGAAAAAAAAAAAAAAAAATAATAAAAAAATAATATTAAAGCTGACCTGTTTTGTTGGAAGCTGAAGTTGTCACCTCTTCAAGTTGATCCGTCCTGGAACAAATAGCATTTTACAATTAGAAAAAAATCAAATAAAGAAATTTAAAAAATCCTCACATGGATAGAATTTTTCAAATAAAATGACTAGGCTTTAGATTTACGAAAAAAAAATTAAATAATTGCAACAGAAAAGAATTTATTGAGGAATCAGACGTCCGGTGAAATACAAAGGAAGTATTTGAAAACCTAAGCATAATACAGATAAGACCTGTTAAATACATAGACTAGACATGAGTGACTTTCAAATAAAAAAGTTATAAGAATATGGCTATTGTATTAAAAATGTACGACAAATGATAGGTTTTTATTGTTTGTTTATTTTTTAAAAAAAGAAGTAATGCTTTTTCCTCCGTGAACAAGCGCTTAGCAATGTAAAGTACACTTTATACAACATAATAAGAGCAAAAATTGTATTATTTGTGAAAAACAAAGTTTTGATATTATAAACAAAATATTTCAAAACAGGCGTCTATGTTTTGGTCATTAACTCACGTAACCTATATATTTTTCAGTCACAATTGAATAATTTATAATACACAAATATAATCATAATTAGCACAGTTTAGATAGATTTACCATCGCGCGGTTTATTATTGTCTACTATATTTAGACGTATTTATTTTTGTTAAATAAAGATAAATCGTGTGTCGATATCTTTAGCTCATTTATTAAAGTCATTAATTCACACATGTAGGCCTATAATTATATAAATATTCACTTATTATTTTGTTAATTAGAACATATGTTACGGTATTTAAACATACATATACAGACTTCTTCATTCATTCGTACATTATGATACTTATGTATTTGGGTAAAATGTGGAACGAACTTTATTATCAGTATCTTTAGGGCAGGAGAATCAAACATATTTAGAAAGGTTTTTCTACTTTATATCGTGGAAGCATTCACAATAATTTTTTGCCTATAATAATTCAATACTGTAGTTTGGAACAATAGTAACACCTTTTTTTTTAACAGGAACAATAAAGTCTTTAGAATCACACCCTTGCAACAGATTCCCTTTTAATGAGCACACAATAGCGCACACGGGCAGGAAACACTCCCCCCTTGTCAAACCTTTGTGTGAAATTCATTAAAGAGCCGTTATCGACTTCAAAGCACAAAAGGTTTTAGCGGAGACATTTGAACAACGTTCACTTTATAACTGAATTATAACAAACAATAATTATATGTGGGAATGATAACGTTCTCAAGTTGGTACGGCTCAATGATTTCAACTTCTTTGGAAACTGCTAGTTACATACCCACATCAAACTCTAATCGTAAATTGAAAAGTGTGTCGACGCATGCCTCCTAGAAAGCAAATTTCCTAAGAACTTCCCACTTTTTTTATTTTTTCTGAGAAAGAATAATTTAATAAGCCTACTTTAAAATCTTCGTTTTGTTTTACCCCTATTTGTGTAGTTGTTGTCATAATTTTAGAATTGGTAACTTATTTTTTTAATAAAGTTAGAGCCTGAAAAAAATATCCTATAAGTACTGCATTTTCGAATATATTTTTATAATAATATATTTTTGTAGTAATATTTGGACAGATAAAATATCTAAGAAATCTGTAAAATACAACAAATTTACGAGTAGACATTTTGAAAATCAGCAAACATAGATAGATTTATACTTATTTATCCAAATATGTAAAAAAAATAGGAACCTCAGAGAAATAAATTATTTAAAAAATTACTATCCTGGTTTTCATACAATTAAATTCATGTTTACAATTCTGGAAAAAATAGAAAATAAAAGTACTCGATTGTTAAAATAATACTCGGCTTGTCACTGACATGTTAGCCCAAGTGTTTGGACCACATTGCCAAGCTACCACAGAGAACAATGAAGCGTAACTACCAACCCTTTTTTATAATAACAATCGTATTCGACATCCGACGTTTAGTAGCCTAAATTCTAGCTTAAGTGTTCAATTTGACTAAAATTTCAGCAAATACAAATTGTACTCTTAATTTTTATAATAATTTTGAGATTTGGGGACAGGTTTTAATGATAAAAAAATTACCCTTTTTGGCATGTATAGGTAAAATGTATTTCGAAAAAAAACTATTTTTAAAAATTTATAAATAGGTAGAAATATTTTTTGAGCTTGATCAAAATCTTCAAGATGAGGTTATATATTAAATTCCAGGAAATCGGACACTTTTAAACAGTTTTTCATACGAGGTCCGGGTTATAACTGCACATACCCGGCCTCTCGTACTGAAAACCACGAATGTGCCGAATAAATAAATCAAATTAAATGTTAACGTTGTTTGTGTATTGTGTTCGTGTTGTGAAGTTTATGTGTTGTAATAATATTTAATGTTCTGACGACTTCATGTGAGTGATATTTTCAACACCTGATGATGGATGAGTGATATCATCTGAAACCGCGGTAGTGGTTTCTTTTAACACAAAAAGAGGACCACTAGACGAACGTATAACAGGTAATATTGTATTAACCTATTTATAAATTCAGTGATTCGTAGACCTTTTCATAATGAAATTAATTAATTTTTCTCTACATATTGCTTCTTATTAGACCTGCCACTTGAGTAACAAAATCTGTTTTGATTATTTTAAAATATTTAGTTTTCATTACACTATTATACTCTTTCTACGTTCCAATTTTAATTTCGGTTCAACAGTTTTAAATACAGAAAATATACTTCTGGAAAAGCCCTAAAATCTTGAACCTCTGTAGATGCATCAAAAAGTACAAAAGATTAAAAAATCTTAAAATCGTGTGAAAATCTACAACCATCATAAAAATTAGATACTTCCATAAGAAATTTTAAAGTTGTCCGCCATATTGGAAAAATATTTAAATACCCCAAATAACTCAACATAAAAAGTTGGAGGGAGCTGCCATTTAACTATTTTAAATACATCACACACTTTGCCAGTAAACAGCAGGTACACTTATATCAATCATCCTGTATAACGAGCCAAAATTAGTGCCAATTTACTCCTACGGGTAGTGCACATAATTCAGTGTCGGCGTTTTCATGAATGTTGGATTTTTTTTTATTAGAAATTAAAAAAAAAAGTAAATTGAGACGCTCACATTTGTATGTATTAAACATAATTCAATACTGTCGTAATAATGAAAAATAATTATTTTAGTTTATACTTTAATACAAAAGTACAAAAAAACTGTTCCAAAGAAATAATATAATTAAATAATTCGACTTATAAGAATGAAAAAAGGCCATGTTTGATGAATAAACAATTACAAATAGTTTCTTAATTTTATTCAAAGTGCATTTGGAATTCACATAAACTATATCTAAGACCTGATAGTGCTAGAATGGTGATAGTTTAGACGTTTCCATAGACTATTCAAATGCATAGCGCGAATCACGTCTTATCTTCCACAATCATTATTCTTCTGTTTAGATTTGTCTAGTCACGTTACGTGGAAAACGTCGAGGATAATGATGTCCCTTCTTGTCGAGATAGCGGCCTACGTAAGTTTCTGTGAAATACCTGTTTAAACATAATGATAAAACAGTAATATGTGGCGTGGGAATAATAATGCAACTGCTGAGGTGCTTCTTATAACAGTTTTTGCGACTTTATAATAGTTCTGTAATTTGAGAAGTTTTAAGAAATAAAATAAAATAATTATACATTTATAAAATTCTCATGGTAGCCTTCAAGATTGAGAATTGTTTTGCTGATTACTATAGTAACGCTTTAGGTACCGTCAGGGACGTTACAATCCCGAGGAGACCTACTTAGATCTAAACCTTTGTATCTTGGGTTAGACCCGTCTCTTTCATCTTTCCTATCGGATCTCTCTTACCCTACAAAGAGCTATGGATCTTTCTTTTATGTAATTTTATATAAAGTAATGTTGACGGAGAGGTTTTTACCTTTAATCGACAAGAGACAAATTTCCTTTCCATTTATTTATAATGGGATTTTTCATAAGCTTTTGAATGGTATATATATATATATATATATATATATATATATATATATATATATATATATTCAACTTATGGAAGAAAATATTTTTTCTGACCCCACTTTGATAAAAACAGTTTTTGTTTGGTGGTTTCATGAGTGGCTTATTTTAAATTTTAGTTAATCTTATATTAAGAGTTCAGATAGAAAATATCTATATATATATATATATAAACTCTTTAAATGAAATGTTACTCCAACATCTTTCCCTTAAATTAAATTTATCATAACTTTCTACAAATTTACATTTACATATATTTAGCACTACTGTATTTCAATAATGGGTTCGACTTAATCACTGAGCCTAGTAATCTTAATTCTGGTTAAATTCTGTATTCACTAATTATTAGAAACTACAGAATACTTCGTACCACGTGACATCATTTTGAATTACCATTGCAGTTTAAATTGTTATCATGAAGTATGGAGAAAATATTTGTATTTCAAGCACGCAAAATTTAGCTCAATCACTGAGTTGACGTTTCCATTTCATACTTTTTACGTTTATAAAGGTCGTACCAAGGGAAACATTCTATTTACTTAGGAAACTTAATCAGTATGATAACTATCAATGGGGATCTTTTACAAATTAGTATTAATATTTAATAAGAGAAAAATCAAAACCATTTAATTAGAGTAAAATAATTTTTAAACAGGTTTAAAAAATTGTATGTAGACGAATTGTAGAGGATCGTTGAACTTCTGATGATCTCTGGTTAAAGTATACAACTTTTCTTCAATACATTTCATTAAGTCTTTTTAATATTTATCTAGTTCTGTTTTGAGTATATTAAATCACTTCAGTTTATTACTTTTAACAATTAGCTTACCAATTGCCTGTGGGTTCTTCTGCATAGTCTTCATAGTTGACACCGTTCCCGTAGTCCTCAAGTTGTATATCTGACGCCACCTCTGACAACACTAAAATAAATACAAACGTTTTTACTATAAAAAATAGATAAATAACAATCAATGGGTTTAATACTGTAACAATCCTTTTATCTGAATAAATATATTTATTATGTATATAAGCTCATACTTAATAACAAATACTAATTCTTAATATACTACTTATAAAACTTGTAAAATATTAACCTAGTTATCTTTTTAAAAGTAGTCAAACAGATAAAATTTATCCAATAAAAATAAAATTATAGCTAATTTTATAACTTTTGTGTCAAATAATTTGTACAAACTGTCTTAAAGATTCAATTGGTCCTACAACAAATAACCTTCATTTTCATATAAATAATAAAAGATTCACGATTAGATGAAAATTCTATTTCACAACACGAACTAGAACACAATAATATTGATCAATGTTTTACTCTTAAAAATATTTATAAATTACCAGAAGGTCAAAATAAATACATGATTGAAGAAATATAAAAAGTTATAATTGGTTCCTTAAATCAAAATTCCTGTTTGTATTAAACAAGAGGTAACGATTTTGTTTCTCTTTAGGCTATTATTTAATGATTCCGTTAAAATTTGTAGACTTAATAAATATCTATAATGTTTATATTCACATAACTTGATCATCTGTATTTCTCTAATCATATGTTTTATTAGTAATTATAGCCTAAATTGATATGTATTTTTAATATTAATCAACATATAATATCATTAAGACATAATCATTTTGTTCACTAGTATTTTTTTATTGTTTATTTTTCTGATTAAGATTGAATTGAAATATTAAAATATTTATTTTATAGATTTTAAGATTATATTTTGAACGTGTGTGTTCAAATATTTTATATCTCCATATATTTGCATATATGTGGGTGTTCATTTTTATAGCTCATATTTGTATATATTTATTTGTTCTAATGATTTGTCCAATTTTGATTAAATTTGGAATATTAAATTCCCTGATTTGTAGATATGAATTCGTTATTCAGAAAAATCGGAATTATGTTTTTATTTTATTTTTATAATAAGTTCTTTGTAAAGGTGGATGTTTACTAGAAAGTATTTCTATAACAAAATACAAAAAAAAACAACAAAAACACAAACAAACTAGAGAAGTATTACTGAGAAAACAAAAATAAACACACACAAAAGGGAATAATTTAAAATTGGCATTTTTATATTTCTTGAAACTGTACGTTGTATAATGAATGGTAAATTAGCTTTTTTCATTCACAATTTCTGTGAGCCTAATAATATTTTTTTAAATTTTCATTCACAGATAAAGAAGCTTAATTTAATCAATAATGTATCTTTCTTTTAATTAAAATAATTAACAGTTTTAATTATGTCCATAAGGTTGATTACGAACACACCGATTTCAATATTAATCGATTGATTGGAAGCAGTTGACGCGATGCGGGGTGTCAAAGCGAACAATTGGTTGGTTGAAGGGGAGACAAAAGGATACTTGAGCGACTTGTCTGTCTGTCTGTCTGTCTATGCGTTGATTGTTGACTGACAGCCATGACTCACGCCGACTACTGACTCACCCTAAATGTAACTAGAAATGTCCATTATAGGACAGAAGCTTCCTTATACATCTATATTAGATTTTAGAATAGTTATTGATGAAATTATAACCAATTTGTCGGAGTGATGGGGTCGTGGTAGTTTAGATCAGAGATAAACCGTCAGTTTTTCCCCCAGAGAGAGTTTGTAAAATACAAATCTGAACGCATACGTTCATGGAAAGAGGTCATTACTTATTGAACTTGTTTTACTTGTGACACACGTTATTTTTATTATACTTTTTCCCCCCCTTTTTTTTACGTTTAGCGTGTGGTGTAGACCGAGCTTTAGAAATAACAATCGAAAACAGTATTAAAGTATTATTTAAATAATTTGAGAAATCTACGTATTTTTTCCTCTTGATCGTCTACCATTATGGAAGCACTATCATTGATGACCAATGAGTAATTAATTACTTTTGATTTATAAAAACGTAAATTATTGAAAGCTATAACATTTAATGGTAACACTTAAATCAGTGGCATAAAAGGTTCATCCTGTTTTAGGAAAAAAATAGTTTTAGGCCTTTCTTTACAAAGTACGAGTAATTTAACTTAATATCCCTCTCATAAAAAGTAAGTAGGGGGCTTAATATCAATAAAATCTCAGGTAATAAGAATAAAATGTGTGTTAATTTATTATACACTGCAACACGCATCGAATAACCATCCAAGTTAAAGTCACCTATATCAAAGATATAAAAACAGTTAATTGTGTCATGGATTAATATTACTTGAGATGGTGTGACAGAGTAGCTTTTTGTGAAACAAATATTTGTACAATGTTAATAAAATTAATCTTGCCTTGTCACATTTTATTATCAAAATACCGAGACCGCTTAGTCGTTCCTTAAACATTGTAATTCTTAAGCTTGGATTAATCATATTTTATCCAGATAAATAGAACCATTGTATATTTATTTAATTATTTATATGTTATACTTTGATTGTTTTTGAACTTCAAGTTATTAATACAGTATTTAATTTAATTTTTAATTTGAATTACTAGATTTAAGGAGTGCTGAAATTCCAAAACCATGTAAAATATTTTCAGAAAAGTTTTGAATACTAAGCACTAAAAATTGTTAACCTCTTACCAGTGAATGTATTAAGTTTAAATAATATGACATTATTTGTATATCCGATTATTTTGTTGTAATCTATGTAGATGCGTGTGGTGTTTATAGGGATAATCACGTAATATAGTTTTCTATTTAAATCTATTAAAGTACCAACGTAATAAAATGAAGATTTTTGATCTTATTTACAACCTCCAGTATTATGACAACACCTTTGAGACTTTCTTGTTTGCACATCATGGCTAAAATACCTGAAACATATGATCGATCAATAATACCGGGCGTTTCGGACTGTGTATGATTTACGTGTTTGATGTGGCTTATCT
Organism: Aphrophora alni; assembly: GCA_963513935.1. Lineage (NCBI taxonomy): Eukaryota > Metazoa > Arthropoda > Insecta > Hemiptera > Aphrophoridae > Aphrophora > Aphrophora alni. The sequence goes on from OY740766.1 coordinate 93,233,332, forward strand.
ACTACAAAGAAGAAGGACACTAACATTGTTTCTAAAAGACCAATTAAAGAGGCAACGACTTTAAGAGAATGAAATTGGATTTCTATTTCTAAAAGAAAGATTTGCCCCCAACTTCCACCAGATACTACTGATGCAATTAGTGTGATCAGGACAAAGAAAATGTCCTGGAAAATGGCTGAAGAAACACATATAGGTACAACAAATGTGCATTGGAATATATATATATATATATATATATATATATATATATATATATATATATATATATATATATATAATTTAATTCTAAGTTCGGTTATGACATTGGATTGGTAGCACATAAAGTTTAAAACTTAAAGTGTATTCAATGTTTATATAATTATCTCTATTCTGGTAATGGGAGAATAGTGATTGCCGACAATTATTAGCTGAATACAATTATTTAATCGTTTGCGAAAAACATCTCCATGCTAGTGAAAAATATATATCAGATGATTACAATTACGAGATTGAATGTCTCGACTATTGGCTGTTTGTGAAAAAGAATCTAAAGATAGTTGTATATCAAATATTAATTTAATTGATATGTTTTTGAATGACAAAGCTTTGGTTGGTTCAACCGCTAGAATAGTTTTATCAAAAACAGAAGAGGGAAGAAACTTTCTATTTAAAAAAAAGGCAGTGATATGGTTAAAACAGTTATACAAACAAATAAGATGATTGTTTATCAAAAAACACTTTTCGAGCGTTTTTAATGAACAAAACAATATTAGGAAAAATGCAATTGTGATAACTACAACAAATCATGTGTCTAAACTAAAAAATGGCTGCAAAAAATGCAATATTTCTGTCAGATAACTTATAGACATTTCATAAATGAAACTGATAAGAAAAATAATGAATTTTTTAAAGCCTTCTATCGGCAAAGTTTGGTAATGGAAAGTTTATTATCCTGTCATTACACAAAGTTAACTGGACTCAGTGGCGTAAATAGGATTTTTATTTGGGGGTGATTAACCTGGAAGGAAACACTACCGAGGGATCTCCAACTCAAATCAGGGGGTCCGGGGGTCTTACCCCGGAGAATTTTTTAAAATTTATACTCTTAAAAGCGCGATTTTAGCGAATTTATTATCTTATTTGTTTTACGTAGTAGCATTTAAGAACAATATAACTGATATGAATATACGGTATATGTTAAAACAGCAGTATTTTAAAACTTTTAGATTTTATTTTTGAATTTTTTCTTTCTAAATATTATTATTAGTCTTTGGGGGGTGATTGATCACCCGATCACCCCCTTATTTACGCCACTGACTGGACTAATAAATTATTCACCTTTTAACTTTTCTTCTTTAGTACACGTTTTAACGTCTGTTTAATGGATGAATTAAAAATAACTGACAGTCATTTGGAAAATACTAGCTGGAGGAAAAACTTTTACTTCTTATGTAAAATAATACCATAAGTATGAAATACTAATTGTTTTGTATACTGCATCCAATTATGACATAGATATGTAGTGAACTGTACCTTGATCGAAAAAGGCTGTCGAAGAAATAACCGTTACATTTTTTAACATTATAAAAGAATGTGACAGTTATTTTGTAATTTGGAAAATACTAGATGGAGGAAAAAACTTTTACTTTTTATGTAAAATACCACGATAAGTATGAAATACTAATTGTTTTGTATACTGCATCAATTATGACATAGATATGTAGTGAACTGTACCTTCATTGAAAAAGGCTGTCGAAGAAATAACTGTTACATTTAACATATAATGTTAAATGTAACAGTTATTTTGTAATTTGGCCTCAAGCATAGGAAATGTTTTGGAAAATTCATAACAGTTGTAATAAATTTCGAGGTACAGTAATTGTTTTACATTTAAGGTTGTTACATAAGTTTATGTAAATACTTACATGTATATTAAAAATGTAGTTGTTTAACATGACAATTATTTAATCCTTTAAACCGTACATCGTTGAACACAAAGCAGTTCACTTGTGGCATTTCAAACAACTGGCTGTACAAATAATGTAATAGCATTGTTACCTACAGTATCTAGTTATTTAATCTGGACCATATTTATATGTTACGTGTGCAGTATCCATTTTATTCATTATAACATATACTAGTATATAACTACACTACAGGATAACTACCGAGAGACAGAGCTAAAAGAAGACTGTGGAATATTTATTTATTAAGAATGAGTGTGTGGATAATATTTATGTGTTGAAGTATAATGAAATGATAATTTTTGTTTACTGAAGGTAAGTTTTGATTTGTATTTATTGTAAGCTACCACTTTTAATTATTTGTTGTAATTATAGGTGATGAAAGGAAATACTGTTTTAAAAAATTAACACTAATGGAACCTCAAAACAAGTTGTTTTTGGGGCTCTATGTTTTGTTCTATATTAATGATAGCTTTCTCTGTTTTAGGTATTTGTGTAGTAGATTTTCATTTTTTTAAAATTACATGCGCTCCAAATTGAAAAAAATAGAAAACTTTTTTTTTTTATTTGTTATTTTTTAACATTGTATTTGGTTAATAAGGTTAGGCGTTTAGTCTGATTGGTAATATTGATGTAAGCCCTATATTATGCATTTTAGCAACTTTGGTTATTTGTTAATTTGTTTATATGTATGTTTTTGAGAAAATATTATAGTTTATTTCATTTTAAGTAGAAAATAAATCCATAAGAAAACAAACACAACTCAAAAAATAATTATGTCGCAGCTTGGGTTTCCTTAGTGGTGTCATTGACTTAAATACCATAGAGCCCTAGAGTAACTTAATGGAAACCCAAAGAAAATTTGATATTTGTCAAGTTGACTTTAAGTTTAATTACTTTAAGGTAGAATTGAAAAAAAAAAAGAAAAAGAAATATGGACTTTTGTTTTATTTTATTTAATTTAATTTAAATCTAATCAATTTTAAAAACATGATTGTTATCCAAGCCTATGTATTTTTATTGAACATTCATTAAACGGCATCTTAAATAGTTTGGAATGAATTATTATTATAAACATGAAGGTGGCCTTGTAATGAAGACACAAAGTGTATATTTTTATGTTACAGTAAATTCGGAATATAGATTCAAGCGTATATTTTATTTTTAAAAATGAAACAAAGCTTCACTTATTTAGATATACGAGAAGTAATAAATTGAAATGTTAGATTGTCTAGGCTAAACCAAGTTTACACCAGCACCGAGCATTTGCAGTAGAGTCGGGTCCATTCCATCAGTCATTTTTAATGAACCGTTTGCTGTAACTTGAGGTGAATATTTTACCAATTAATTTAAATTAATTGACAGTAGTGGTCACAACGCCCTGTGGGACCGGAACCCAAAACCCCCCGTCGTGGTCTTTATCAACTTAACTAGAAACTGTTTAACAAAATGGAATAAACTTTAGAGATTTCCAACAGAGCGCGCTGTGTGGTGCCATTATTATTTGACGTTGCGTGAAAAATTTTATAACGTAACTGGTCATTGTGTGAACACAAACAAGGTAGCAGGACGATGTGAATGAAATCTGAAATGGTCATTGTACAGGTTTTTGGGTCATTGTAATTTGCGATTAAATTCCACTTTTTTAAAACGTTTATGATGAATGATTGTAGCATTTATAAAAGTAATATTCGCCTTTCTATTTAAATATAATAGAATACGGTAAGGTTTATTCTAATAGACATATCCATTTCTTCGTTGTAAATATACATTTCAATACTTTCTTGAGCATAAAATGTTTTAATTAGAATAGTCCAATCTATAATTCGTTTTATATGATTTCAAGAATTGGACATTTTTTGCAGTCAGGTATTGAAATAAAATTTGCATTAATACTGATGTAATATTTGTTTACAGACTGCAATTGCATTTATCGATTACATTTCTAAAATAATATTTCTGTGATCGAGCTTGAATGTATTTATGCGTGGAGAATATATATTTTATTTATTACTTTTAAAGAAAATCATTTAGGATTTTTTTTATAAAGTAAACAATGTGGTGTTGTAATTAATCATTTAAACGTTTGAAATCTATGTTTGTCAATGCATTATTATGCAGTTTAAGTTTTGGCAAAACGCATAAACGTTTATCGAAGTTGTACTTTTAACTTATCATTTAATCTCTTGTTTGATTGTAAAAGGGGAATCACCCAAAGAACATGCAAAATTAGAATTTTTAAGGAAATAAATTATTACAACTTGAAGTGGGCCTACTTGTTTGACGTACAGCTGACGTGAGAATACACGATTAAATCCTATATTAAGTATGTAGCCTATATATGAATGTATGTATATAAATCTAAAATTTGAACTTAACGATTTTGGAAAAAGGACACATACTACACTTTTTATTAGTTTGTTGTATAGGAAATAAAGACAAAGTATATAAATATATATAAAAATAACCCTTAGTCAATGAAAATGTTTATAGAGGTTGTTTTTTTCCCTTCTTTTGAGGTTCTACCTTGGCACTGCTGGTCTAGCATTTTATCAAGGTGGTGTCATATTTCCGCCTTCGATGCCTTATGTTTATCATATTTCGTGGCGTTAGCCCAACTCTGTACATCATAAAGAATGATGGACTGTGCGGTCATCAACGATATCCCCCATTTATAGGGTTCTGACCCACCTAGGTTCGACATTAACCTAATTAGGTATTCTATAGCTACTGTAGTCTTGTCAGACACAGTTTTAATATGTTCCTATAATAATAATGTTTTAATATGTCTTTGTCTCAATTATTCTTTCTCTAGTTTTCGTCGGTATCAAGATATCTCCTCTTTATTTTTTTACAAGTAGAACAATCTCTGTCTTGTGTAATGCCAACTGTATACCGTAACCTTCCATCTATTCCAATACTCTCATCATTATGTTATTCATTTTCATGGATCTCCTGAATAGTTTTTCCTCTAATAAATGCGATCAAATCGTCAAATAAGTCACCAGAAAACGATTATTCGGCATAGCTAACCTTAAGAATCCATCATATACGTTCCATAGGTCTGAACCCAAAATAGATCCTCCAGCTAAAGCTGGCATTACAATCTGCCTAGTTTTCATTCATTCGTAGGTTATATAATCTCTCATGACCCGGTTTAAATATTCAGTTATCCCGATTACATTGTTCAGAGCATTCACTACGTCCTACAATTGCAAAGAGTTAAAACCATTCCTAACGTCGAATGTCACTACCATAATTATGTGCCTTACTCTCATTTCTGACAACTATAAAAATTTCTGTAACTGCATCCACCGTTAATTTCCAAATTGTTTTATCCATAATCCACCAGCTTCTCATACAGTTTATCCTTTAGAATATTTATCTAAAATCAATAATCTTTAAGATAATTGCAAAAACCGTATTTTGTATGAAAACATCTGCCCTCGATCTTGTGATTTTTAAAGTTTCTTTAAATTGTTTCTTCAAAATATCTATTTTCTCTGAATAATTGTGATTTATTGGTGATGACAAGAAACGAATTTTCCTTTCAACATTCATAAAGTTTTATGTATTCGGTGTTATGGATATTTACAAGCTTATTAGAAAAGTTTTGATTTATTATTAGCCTAATTTCCCACCATTACATTACATATGGTTTAAAACGTCCCACGTGCATGTACTTGTACCGGACATGTGTTAGGATTTCCGCAAACAATCTTGAAGTGGACGTCGCAAACACTATTCTTTGGTGTTTGTGTAGATGAGTAAGTGCGAGATTCAAGTACCAGCTGAATACACAACGAGCAGAAAGAGCTCTCTCAACTCCCTTGGAATTGTACTATTGTTTGCTCTACGACATCTGCTGTGTGCGCCGGTTCATTAAAGTAGGCTTGAAAACTTTTATTTTTAATTACTCAACTCTTAGATTTAATATTCTACTCTATGGGACTGTAGAAATAGTAATTCACAATAACAAACAAAATATATTCAATTTTGATATTAAAGTACTATTTGAACATTATTTAATTTCCACTCCTCTAGTGACAAAATCGTAAATACAAGAACTGTCCAACTATTTTTCAAGCTCGCGCAGCATAGAGGGATTCTTTAATAATTTATATATGGCTGAAATTACTGCTACCCTATTATCTTAACAAAAATATAATACAATTATAATGGTTTACCTACTGAAGTTATAAACAATATTCGTCATTATTTCTTCCGTAATTGTACGTTTGTTTGTTGATTAATTTCACAGTTTTGAAAAGCATTTCATTTTTGGGTTAGCTTGGATCAGGTTTTGAAAATATAAATTTATGGTCTACCAGAATATACTAAAATATCCATATTTAGTAGTAAATATTAACAATATGTAGAATTTTTATATTGATAGCGAGAGTTGAATGAGTGAGAGAAGTAATATTTGTAGAGAAGCATCGGTTTTGTTTAGAGCTGTAGGATACTCTCACAGATCTATAATACAAGGTTCTTCATGTATAACTAAAAGAAACGAGTATATATAATGTTTTTATTAATATTTAGTTTATTAAAAACTTATTTATAGCAGAAAGAAAGAATCAATTTATAATTAAAAATTAATGGTTAAACAATGTGATCAGCTAATGTTACTAAATAAATAGTAATTTACAAAGAGGTTAAAGACAATGAAATTTATCTACAGTTTAGCCCAAAAGGGTATTAAGATTTTATAATTAATTGATGTGCTAGCTCGCATTTTCTTAAATTTTTATCTTTCAGAATTATCCATTTTTCGTATTTAGTAAAAACTCATTCAAGTTGTTTATTCCATGTTGCAAATGAAAATGTCATCGAAACTAAAGTAATGGTAGAAGATTTTGAGACAAAAGAAATGTGTTTTCAATAAATTCACAATAAGTCGTCTTCGTAAAAAGAAACGTCGACACTAGGTCAGTTGACGTTAAAATAATTTAAAACAAAACATAATAATAGATCAGACAAAATAAAGAGGACATAGTATAGTATTTGTTGTGAATGAAGGCGAACTCGTCCTAAATCAAATATCTATTAAATCATGTGAACTGTGGAACTGCACAATTTTAACGGTGAACAACACAAGGAAGAAAATTACCTTACAATACACTTTATCGAAATGTAAAGATAAAATGATATTTGTTCGTTAATACTGAACTATAATTTTAAATTGTCAATATTAATAACATTTATTCTCGATAGAGAGAAAACTTACAACTTTAGGTTCTATTTAAACAATAGCCTAGTTGTAAACAGTCAATCTTTGAAATTATTTTTTAAAAATTACAAATTAGTTTTTCTTTTCTAAATAAGCAGTTTATACTGTGTCTACAATTAAAAGCGATGTTCTTAGAAGTAAGTGCTTGTAAGTAATTTTCTAGGCATTGTAATGTGGAGCGCCCCATCGTTCTGCTGTAATACGCACCATTAAACATAGTACTATATATCAAGAACTCTGGGACTTGAGCATTTTTAACTTCGGCACTTGACAGGAAAATTAATTTTTGCTTTGAACAGTGGAAATTTTTTAATAAAGATAGAAGTCTGCTTGGCGTCAAATTGTTAGAAGATAAAATGTCCTTTAACAATTAATTACAAACAGTTCAATTCATTAAATATTTAAAACACACTGGTATTAATTTAAGTTTATTATTTAGGTATGTCTGCTTAACTACAAAGCTATGAGTTTTTCTTCATTTATGAATCTCTAGATGGGGGAGGGTGCAAGTAATTTTAAATTTCAGATTATAAAAAAAATACAACCAAATTAACGAATTAATAAACATATTTTCAAAATGTAAAAAAAAATTATGTATTTATGCACTTAAATCCTGTAGGTCTCTTCTTTAATTTTTATTAACATCAACAGACGTTGGAAAATTATTTGGATTACAACTTTTTTTTTTTGGTTTGTAGAATTCCATGCTTTTTCACTAGGTTCTTAATTTGTTCGTGTATCTTAAAAGTTACAAGAATCATTACAAAAATATCCGAGTGTTTAAGTTTGACCTCATTAAAAAAACAAAAATAGACCCATGTAAATATAAGGTTTGCAAAAATGTATTCTCCACATAAAGCAGTATACATTCCAGTAAACAAATTTAAGAGGAAAATAACTAACTCAAAATATTTGTCAACTGTTCTATATTGAATCCATTATACTATAACTTTTAGAAGTTAAACCGATCACATAAAGTGTAAAGTAACTGACTTTAATTGCAGTGTTTTAAAAATTTTCTTATATGTAAGATAATTTTAGCAATGTTTTAATTAAAATAACCAACTTTGGATATCACTGAGTTGTTTGATGAAAGTAAATTCAATTCCTTTTTAAGATGCCACCAAAAAATTAAAATACTACTCTCTGTAAAAATTTAACTTTAAAACTTAAGTTGTGAACATCGATTTTGAAAAAGAGAGCTTTAAAAACTTAAACAATAAAACGAAAACAAACAAACAATTTTGTCTCCCATTTTTTATTTATGTTTATTGTTAAGAATATGTCATTGACTATCAGAACTAAGACTATGTCATTGACTATCAGAACAAACGATAATCAATATAAGAACAGAGAATCAAATATAGTTATTTATTTTATTTGAATAAAACTTCTGGTAAATCATGTTCAACTGCATTGGTAGCTCTGTTTTCTTTTATTTCATATAGTAACAACTAAGTTTATTATCGGATATATAATAACATTACTTTTTAATTTATAAATATAAATCTGGAAAGTGAAAATTAGGTATTAATTAAATAATTTCACACTTTCCAAGGAACTTCATAAGTGAAGGTAATCCGAGACACTTAAATTAACACTTCATAGGAGGTAACTTATTTGTTCACAAACAATTAATCACTATTCAAGATACAGAACAAACTAACATGTATGTTCAAAATTAATCTTAGTACCCTACACACTTTCTCATCCCATTTGACTGGAAATAAATCTGTATTGTTGAGCTGGTGTTGTCTGGTCGCTATGGAAACGCAAGTAAGTACAACGAATCGTTCCCAGAGCGCACCACCGGAAGGGATTCAATATAATTGAACTTTATAGCTCTGAGAGTTCTGGGAGGAAAACAATGTTGTCACAATTGCTTAGATCAGATACAAGTGAAAACAAAATCCAATCAGTACAAATTTAGGGAGCGCTGTCGAGTTTGCCCATGAATAAAGACATTCTTTACCGAGTCAGAAATCTTTGTCTGAGCGTAGGCTTAGTTTTGTGAAGGTGTTGTTTTATCAATATTAACGCTCCAATGCTCAAATTTAATTAAATTGCGACTTATTCTTTATGATGATTCTATATACTGGATTTTATCCCAACACGATTCTAATTAACTTACCGAAAAGGCAATGTTCTGATGTCGATAAAACGTATTTATTCCCTAGGTACCGTTGTGGCCGTGTCTCAACTAATATTCTTGGAAACCACAGTACAGGCCGACAAGTTTCTAAACCTATTGTTTCAAAACTGTAACTTTGGATTCAATTTTTGATTGAGCAAATTAAATACAATCCTGAATTAAAAACCTCTACTTTATTCATACAACAGAGGTTAAAACATAAATAATGTGGTAGAATTTTATCGTCATGTTTTTTTATTTAAAAAAAAAACAAAAAAAAAAACGGAAAACAAGTAGAAATCTGTCTATTCTCCACAAATTGCATTAATACTATCGAGATTTATATATAGTAATGCTACTATATACATTTAATACTATATGAAATAAAAGAAAACAGAGCTACCAATGCAGTTGAAGATGATTTTCTTTACCAGAAGTTTTATTCAATTGAAATAAATAACTTTATTTGATTCTCTGTTCTTATATTGATTATCGTTTGTTCTGATACAGTCAATGAGATATAATTTTAACAATAAACATAAATAAAAAATGGGAAACAAAAATGTTTGTTTGTTTTCGTTTTATTGTTTAAGTTTATATTACGCCAAAGATGTGTTTTATGTTACATATTAAAAGTTTATACTTTGTTAAATATTTAATAAGCTCAGGTTTTGTGTTGTTTTTAAAAGAAGTATTAACATTAATTATCAATTTCCATATATTAGTAAATACATCCACAGTTCGCGATTTATTTTTATATGGTTAAGGTGTACACTTCCTATACCCTAGACGATCCAATCCAGTGCCATGCCCTTAGTGAATCTTAGAACCTGTTTCGCTACGTTTTCTTCTTCTATCAAAAGGTTCCTTCGATAGAGTGCTTTACACTTTAAAGTATGTGTTCTGTTTGTTGTTTTGCAGTTCAAGCTAACGTGAATTAAACCCAGGGTATTTAAATGTTTGTTGAATGCTCTAAGTCTAGTCACAAAGCTTCCATTGACACTGCAGTTGTTTATACACCCAGAATTCGTGATTGGGTTGGTGCAAAGAAGCATCTTTTTAAATTTTGTTGTAAATAATATTAGCATTAAGTAACGCAATTTTCCTGTGTTATTAGGTGGATACTAATAGTCGGTCCTCTTCAATTCTTTTTTATTAAAAAAAAAAATTTTATTTTAAAAATAAAAGTATTTTAATTGATGATGCTACAAAACAGACAACGCTCACAATACAAATATAAAATAACTTTCATTATTATATTTAAATTATGATTTATATAATTTTTATTTTATAGTTATTAGTATGGTTCTGTATTGTATTGCTGTACTTATTTTGTATCAGTGAAAGACTACATTCATTTTATTAATTACGAACTAAAACCATACTAAAAATTAAACTTTTTCTTAGAAAAAACTATGTTTGCCTAATCTAGTGGTGTTAAAACTAGATTTGTCTAGGTTAAAAACAAGCAGACAGTTTAATCTAGTTCGGCCTAGATATCAAAATTGTCCTAAAGTTAGATTATGTAGGTAAAATGTCCAGTTTGTTGCAACATACTATTATAGATAAGTAAATACTGTTGGATTTGTTTTTCTCCGAATATTCTGTAACTGTGTGTTTAAAAGATAGTACAATACCGCATTAATAAAAACCTTAAAGTGGGTTTTAAGTGAAAACAAAGTGTTTGGAAATAACTTGTTTTCTAATAATTTTGAAAGTCAAAGTAGGCAAATTTTTTTAGCCAGTATTCAACCAAATATCGAAGAATAAATATTAACTGAGAGATTGAAGAAGAATTTACTCGACTGCATTTCTGTTATCTTGTAAAGAATGGAGCACTGCTTGCTGTTTTCTAATTCTTAGAGTGCAACGAAAACAGAATTACAATTCACAATGCTTCCGAGAATAAGTGGCAGCAGAAAATGAATGTAGGTATTACTTATCCAGCGCAAGAAGTATGAGGTAAGTTTAACAACCGCAAACTTCGAAATATGTTTTTGACTGATCTTGACGTTTCATAGCTTCAGGAAACTGAAAAAGTGATTTTCTACATGTCCGTCGTTGTCGTCTGTACGTAAGGCCACGAAAATTAAGATAGTATTTAGTATTGGACATTATAGTGAGATAATATTAGAGTTCAGAAATTTGAATTTAAAATGAATAATGGCGGCCAATTAAGCTGTTATTACTCATATCTTGTGTATATAACACACTAAACTATGGTAGAGATTTCGATTCTGCATGTGATAGTACCAACACAACCTCTTTACGATGACAAAAAATAACTAAGTTATTGTCTAAATTGTAATTTTGAAAACTGACCTCCCAAGAAATTGTGATAACGTATAGTTACAAAATCTGGTAGGCCCGAGCGTAGAGAGTGGAAGTTCGTTCAATTATGTACAACTTGGAGGCTCATCAGGGCAAAGACACTGACAGGAGCGTAGAGAGTGGAAGTTCGTTCATATATGTAGGTACAACTTGGAGGCTCGTCAGGGCAGAGACTGACACGAGCGTAGAGAGTGGAAGTTCGTTCATATATGTACAACTTGGAGGCTCATCAGGGCAAAGACACTGTCAGGAGCGTAGAGAGTGGAAGTTCGTTCATATATGTACAACTCGGAGGCTCGTCAAGGCAGAAACTGACACGAGAGTAGAGAGTGGAAGTTCGTTCATATATGTACAACTTGGAGGCTCATCAGGGCAGAGACACTGACACGAGCGTAGAGAGTGTAAGTTCGTTCATATATGTACAACTTGGAGGCTCATCAGGGCAGAGACACTGACACGAGCGTAGAGAGTGTAAGTTCGTTCATATATGTACAACTTGGAGGCTCGTCAGGGCAGAGACACTGACACGAGCGTAGAGAGTGGAAGTTCGTTCATATATGTACAACTTGGAGGCTCATCAGGGCAGAGACACTGACACGAGCGTAGAGAGTGTAAGTTCGTTCATATATGTACAACTTGGAGGCTCATCAGGGCAGAGACGCTGACACGAGCGTAGAGAGTGTAAGTTCGTTCATATATGTACAACTTGGAGGCTCGTCAGGGCAGAGACACTGACACGAGCGTAGAGAGTGGAAGTTCGTTCATATATGTACAACTTGGAGGCTCATCAGGGCAAAGACACTGTCAGGAGCGTAGAGAGTGGAAGTTCGTTCATATATGTACAACTTGGAGGCTCGTCAAGGCAGAAACTGACACGAGAGTAGAGAGTGGAAGTTCGTTCATATATGTACAACTTGGAGGCTCATCAGGGCAGAGACACTGACACGAGCGTAGAGAGTGTAAGTTCGTTCATATATGTACAACTTGGAGGCTCGTCAGGGCAGAGACACTGACACGAGCGTAGAGAGTGGAAGTTCGTTCATATATGTACAACTTGGAGGCTCATCAGGGCAGAGACACTGACACGAGCGTAGAGAGTGTAAGTTCGTTCATATATGTACAACTTGGAGGCTCATCAGGGCAGAGACACTGACACGAGCGTAGAGAGTGGAAGTTCGTTCATATATGTACAACTTGGAGGCTCGTCAGGGCAGAGACACTGACACGAGCGTAGAGAGTGGAAGTTCGTTCATATATGTACAACTTGGAGGCTCGTCAGGGCAGAGACACTGACACGAGCGTAGAGAGTGGAAGTTCGTTCATATATGTACAACTTGGAGGCTCGTCAGGGCAGAGACACTGACACGAGCGTAGAGAGTGGAAGTTCGTTCATATATGTACAACTTGGAGGCTCGTCAGGACAGAGACACTGACACGAGCGTAGAGAGTGGAAGTTCGTTCATATATGTACAACTTGGAGGCTCATCAGGGCAGAGACACTGACACGAGCGTAGAGAGTGTAAGTTCGTTCATATATGTACAACTTGGAGGCTCGTCAGGGCAGAGACACTGACACGAGCGTAGAGAGTGGAAGTTCGTTCATATATGTACAACTTGGAGGCTCATCAGGGCAAAGACACTGTCAGGAGCGTAGAGAGTGGAAGTTCGTTCATATATGTACAACTTGGAGGCTCGTCAAGGCAGAAACTGACACGAGAGTAGAGAGTGGAAGTTCGTTCATATATGTACAACTTGGAGGCTCATCAGGGCAGAGACACTGACACGAGCGTAGAGAGTGTAAGTTCGTTCATATATGTACAACTTGGAGGCTCGTCAGGGCAGAGACACTGACACGAGCGTAGAGAGTGGAAGTTCGTTCATATATGTACAACTTGGAGGCTCATCAGGGCAGAGACACTGACACGAGCGTAGAGAGTGTAAGTTCGTTCATATATGTACAACTTGGAGGCTCATCAGGGCAGAGACACTGACACGAGCGTAGAGAGTGGAAGTTCGTTCATATATGTACAACTTGGAGGCTCGTCAGGGCAGAGACACTGACACGAGCGTAGAGAGTGGAAGTTCGTTCATATATGTACAACTTGGAGGCTCGTCAGGGCAGAGACACTGACACGAGCGTAGAGAGTGGAAGTTCGTTCATATATGTACAACTTGGAGGCTCGTCAGGGCAGAGACACTGACACGAGCGTAGAGAGTGGAAGTTCGTTCATATATGTACAACTTGGAGGCTCGTCAGGACAGAGACACTGACACGAGCGTAGAGAGTGGAAGTTCGTTCATATATGTACAACTTGGAGGCTCGTCAGGGCAGAGACACTGACACGAGCGTAGAGAGTGGAAGTTCGTTCATATATGTACAACTTGGAGGCTCATCAGGGCAAAGACACTGTCAGGAGCGTAGAGAGTGGAAGTTCGTTCATATATGTACAACTTGGAGGCTCGTCAAGGCAGAAACTGACACGAGAGTAGAGAGTGTAAGTTCGTTCATATATGTACAACTTGGAGGCTCGTCAGGGCAGAGACACTGACAGGAGCGTAGAGAGTGGAAGTTCGTTCATATATGTAGGTACAACTTGGAGGCTCGTCAGGGCAGAGACTGACACGAGCGTAGAGAGTGGAAGTTCGTTCATATATGTACAACTTGGAGGCTCATCAGGGCAAAGACACTGTCAGGAGCGTAGAGAGTGGAAGTTCGTTCATATATGTACAACTTGGAGGCTCGTCAAGGCAGAAACTGACACGAGAGTAGAGAGTGGAAGTTCGTTCATATATGTACAACTTGGAGGCTCATCAGGGCAGAGACACTGACACGAGCGTAGAGAGTGTAAGTTCGTTCATATATGTACAACTTGGAGGCTCATCAGGGCAGAGACACTGACACGAGCGTAGAGAGTGTAAGTTCGTTCATATATGTACAACTTGGAGGCTCGTCAGGGCAGAGACACTGACACGAGCGTAGAGAGTGGAAGTTCGTTCATATATGTACAACTTGGAGGCTCATCAGGGCAGAGACACTGACACGAGCGTAGAGAGTGTAAGTTCGTTCATATATGTACAACTTGGAGGCTCATCAGGGCAGAGACACTGACACGAGCGTAGAGAGTGTAAGTTCGTTCATATATGTACAACTTGGAGGCTCGTCAGGGCAGAGACACTGACACGAGCGTAGAGAGTGGAAGTTCGTTCATATATGTACAACTTGGAGGCTCATCAGGGCAAAGACACTGTCAGGAGCGTAGAGAGTGGAAGTTCGTTCATATATGTACAACTTGGAGGCTCGTCAAGGCAGAAACTGACACGAGAGTAGAGAGTGGAAGTTCGTTCATATATGTACAACTTGGAGGCTCATCAGGGCAGAGACACTGACACGAGCGTAGAGAGTGTAAGTTCGTTCATATATGTACAACTTGGAGGCTCGTCAGGGCAGAGACACTGACACGAGCGTAGAGAGTGGAAGTTCGTTCATATATGTACAACTTGGAGGCTCATCAGGGCAGAGACACTGACACGAGCGTAGAGAGTGTAAGTTCGTTCATATATGTACAACTTGGAGGCTCATCAGGGCAGAGACACTGACACGAGCGTAGAGAGTGGAAGTTCGTTCATATATGTACAACTTGGAGGCTCGTCAGGGCAGAGACACTGACACGAGCGTAGAGAGTGGAAGTTCGTTCATATATGTACAACTTGGAGGCTCGTCAGGGCAGAGACACTGACACGAGCGTAGAGAGTGGAAGTTCGTTCATATATGTACAACTTGGAGGCTCGTCAGGGCAGAGACACTGACACGAGCGTAGAGAGTGGAAGTTCGTTCATATATGTACAACTTGGAGGCTCGTCAGGACAGAGACACTGACACGAGCGTAGAGAGTGGAAGTTCGTTCATATATGTACAACTTGGAGGCTCGTCAGGGCAGAGACACTGACACGAGCGTAGAGAGTGGAAGTTCGTTCATATATGTACAACTTGGAGGCTCATCAGGGCAGAGACACTGACACGAGCGTAGAGAGTGTAAGTTCGTTCATATATGTACAACTTGGAGGCTCGTCAGGGCAGAGACACTGACACGAGCGTAGAGAGTGGAAGTTCGTTCATATATGTACAACTTGGAGGCTCATCAGGGCAAAGACACTGTCAGGAGCGTAGAGAGTGGAAGTTCGTTCATATATGTACAACTTGGAGGCTCGTCAAGGCAGAAACTGACACGAGAGTAGAGAGTGGAAGTTCGTTCATATATGTACAACTTGGAGGCTCATCAGGGCAGAGACACTGACACGAGCGTAGAGAGTGTAAGTTCGTTCATATATGTACAACTTGGAGGCTCGTCAGGGCAGAGACACTGACACGAGCGTAGAGAGTGGAAGTTCGTTCATATATGTACAACTTGGAGGCTCATCAGGGCAGAGACACTGACACGAGCGTAGAGAGTGTAAGTTCGTTCATATATGTACAACTTGGAGGCTCATCAGGGCAGAGACACTGACACGAGCGTAGAGAGTGGAAGTTCGTTCATATATGTACAACTTGGAGGCTCGTCAGGGCAGAGACACTGACACGAGCGTAGAGAGTGGAAGTTCGTTCATATATGTACAACTTGGAGGCTCGTCAGGGCAGAGACACTGACACGAGCGTAGAGAGTGGAAGTTCGTTCATATATGTACAACTTGGAGGCTCGTCAGGGCAGAGACACTGACACGAGCGTAGAGAGTGGAAGTTCGTTCATATATGTACAACTTGGAGGCTCGTCAGGACAGAGACACTGACACGAGCGTAGAGAGTGGAAGTTCGTTCATATATGTACAACTTGGAGGCTCGTCAGGGCAGAGACACTGACACGAGCGTAGAGAGTGGAAGTTCGTTCATATATGTACAACTTGGAGGCTCATCAGGGCAAAGACACTGTCAGGAGCGTAGAGAGTGGAAGTTCGTTCATATATGTACAACTTGGAGGCTCGTCAAGGCAGAAACTGACACGAGAGTAGAGAGTGGAAGTTCGTTCATATATGTACAACTTGGAGGCTCATCAGGGCAGAGACACTGACACGAGCGTAGAGAGTGTAAGTTCGTTCATATATGTACAACTTGGAGGCTCATCAGGGCAGAGACACTGACACGAGCGTAGAGAGTGTAAGTTCGTTCATATATGTACAACTTGGAGGCTCGTCAGGGCAGAGACACTGACACGAGCGTAGAGAGTGGAAGTTCGTTCATATATACACAACTTGGATGCTCGTGAGGGCAGAGACACCGACACGAGCGTAGAGAGTGGAAGTTCGTTCATATATACACAACTTGGAGGCTCGTCAGGGCAGAGACACTGACACGAGCGTAGAGAGTGGAAGTTCGTTCATATATGTATAACTTGGCAGGGCAGAGACACTGACATGAGCGTAGAGAGTGGAAGTTCGTTCATATATACACAACTTGGAGGCTCGTCAGGGCAGAGACACTGACACGAGCGTAGAGAGTGGAAGTTCGTTCATATATGTATAACTTGGAGGCTCGTCAGGGCAGAGACTGACACGAGCGTAGAGAATGGAAGTTCGTTCATATATACACAACTTGGAGGCTCGTCAGGACAGAGACACTGACACGAGCGTAGAGAGTGGAAGTTCGTTCATATATGTATAACTTGGAGGCTCGTCAGGGCAGAGACTGACACGAGCGTAGAGAGTGGAAGTTCGTTCATATATGTACAACTTGGAGGCTCATCAGGGCAGAGACACTGACACGAGCGTAGAGAGTGGAAGTTCGTTCATATATACACAACTTGGAGGCTCATCAGGGCAAAGACACTGACATGAGCGTAGAGAGTGGAAGTTCGTTCAATTATGTACAACTTGGAGGCTCATCAGGGCAAAGACACTGACACGAGCGTAGAGAGTGGAAGTTCGTTCATATATGTACAACTTGGAGGCTCGTCAGGGCAGAGACACTGACACGAGCGTAGAGAGTGGAAGTTCGTTCATATATGTACAACTTGGAGGCTCGTCAGGGCAGAGACACTGACACGAGCGTAGAGAGTGGAAGTTCGTTCATATATGTACAACTTGGAGGCTCATCAGGGCAGAGACACTGACAGGAGCGCAGAGAGTGGAAGTTCGTTCATATATGTACAACTTGGAGGCTCGTCAGGGCAGAGACACTGACACGAGCGTAGAGAGTGGAAGTTCGTTCATATATGTACAACTTGGAGGCTCATCAGGGCAGAGACACTGACAGGAGCGCAGAGAGTGGAAGTTCGTTCATATATACACAACTTGGAGGCTCGTCAGGGCAGAGACACTGACACGAGCGTAGAGAGTGGAAGTTCGTTCATATATGTACAACTTGGAGGCTCGTCAGGGCAGAGACACTGACACGAGCGTAGAGAGTGGAAGTTCGTTCATATATGTACTGTGGACTTTCCCAGTTTGAAGTACGGTTTAGTACAAACCAGCCCCTTTTTTGTTTAACAGAATAGGTCATACTTTAGAGTGGAATCTTTGTCCTTTGCACTCCTAACTGATTTAGAACACAGAAAAAAATAACCCAGTTGTTTCAGAAAAAGTAACTTTACCTTGAAAACTAATGTAAGTGTAGACTTCAATAACATTTGACGGGCTACCATTTTCGATAGAGAAGAGATAGCGAACTCTGGTTTTCACCATTCTTTAAGTTTTTGTAAACACTTCAAAATGAGGTGTCACTTGAAGGGGTTTACATTTAAAAATTTTGAGTTGCCCCCAAAATCCCCATTTTTGGGGGACACTCAAAATTTTCAAAATCATAAAATGAAACTTCCTGCTAAGATTGCACGACCACCAAAAGGATATCTCTGTATATTTACTTAGAAAAATATTAGAGGGGGGGTCTTGACTTTTTATTCACCCGGTATACACAACTAGGAGGCTCGTCAGGGCAGAGACACTGACACGAGGCCTGGTCGACATCCGGAAAGTAGTGATATACACAATTAAGATGTTCAGAAAACCTGAATTTATGAGTAGTAGTTTATGAATAACGACTTCTACGTAAGTAGATACTTGAAACACTGCATTATGTCTGGATTGTTAAAGTACAGTTACCTAAAAGCTCTTCAATGTTTAACCTCAACTACATTTTCTCACAAGTTTCCAGATGTATAGTTCTGCTAATGAGCGAATCAAGTGACTTTAGCCTCGTGCATGCTTCAATGCGTACAACTTTATATCATGTGAGTCATTAACTTAAAATATAGAAAATAAAGGGTTTCTCACACGAACCCTATCCACAAAAAATTTGAGAGAGAGAGAGAGAGAGAGAGAGAGAGAGAGAGAGAGAGATATTGTATTATTATATTGTTCATTGTATTTCTTACAGGAGATAAGTTGCTACAGAATATAGTTTTATCAACCAATGTATAAACCAAATATTTTAAAATATGGTTAAATAGAGCCTGAATTGCTTTGCTTTTACCATAGTCATACGTTCTAACCCTAAATCACATTTGATTGAAAAATTGTTTTTATCGACGACAGGCTTATATCATTTCAAAAATCACTTTTTGGGCTTAAAGGATTTCAAAACTAATATTTCCTTGAACATCCATCTAATATTTCCTCGATTTTTTGACTATGTGAATGCCAGAAAGTAAAAAGAAAGCAAACACGTTTTGCTATTGTGGTATCAAAATTATTTCCGTCATTTGTTGGTTGTAGAATACGTTTTTGAAAGAAATACTTGTGTTTTCGTTGTTTTATACTTCAGGTTATTTGTAAACTCAAAACAATTTTGGTTTTAGACTTGTGTTTCTAATATTATAGAAAGGGTGTACTTTCTAATTGTCGGTATGAATGTTTGTGGTACATTTTTATCGAAAACAACCTCACAGTTCCACCTTTGTCCATTAACAGAATATATCCAGTCAATACGACACGAACTAGATTCATAGCTTTCACAGAGTTTATAAAGGTGGATCACACACTGGGTTATGTCTAAAAATATTTGTGATATAATAAACTACACCTTCTTCTATGGTTTTGAACTATTTCACCTAAGTTATCTTCACTTTAAAACCATATCACAACAACCTTCAGAAGTTTTTAGTCACAGTAGTTGTGTGACAGGCGAGGAGTTTCCCTTGACATTCATGTTCTCTTACAAAACATATGGCAACCCTTATCACTTAGTTTTGTCACGTTTACACATTCTTCACTCTAGCCAGTCAAACACTAGGCCTACTAACGAACCCTAAGAACACAACAAAAACCTACTTTTGGTGAAAGTTCACATTTTAAATATATTTCAGTTTGATCAAATAACGCACGAGAATCTATTACGCTCTTAATAACCAAGAAGAATTATATATATATATATATATATATATATATATATATATATATATATAGTTTATATTATATTCGTAATTTTAACTATGACATAAACATTTTTAAACAAAAAATAAATCATTATTAATCGTTCTAGTAACCGAACGTTTGGTGGATTTCAGTGAAGCTAGATTTTATAATCTGTTGAACATATTTGTTAGTAAGAAATATTGGGTAGCAAATTTCAAAATGGAGACAGTAACAACAAAATATTTTTTTAACAAAATTTCTTTCTTTATTGAAGGCTCTAATTAGAGTCTAAATGCTTATTTGAGCAGATTAGCGACCTGCATAAAATATGTTGATTCCAAGGTCGAGGTTAATACTCAAATACAATTAACAACTATAACATACATTGCTTTTTTTGTACTTTATACATGTTTCGTATAGCACGTAAATTTTTAAAGTTTAAATATATCTAACAACTCACAATTACTAATTAAATCAATAATGAAAAATATTGAACAAACATTTTACTCATCTATTCCCAAAGTAAAACAAACCGCCTCGCTTTTGCCCTAAACTTGTGCCATAAACATGTCTTCAGTATAAATCATATTTGATTAAAATGACGGGAGTCAATGCTTTTCTTTGCCAATAAACAGTAATATTTTTTATTTTCGTTTTTGCATACAAGTTTAGGTCATGGTTTTCATATATATTAATAAATTTTAATGAAATCGGTAGAGCCGATTTTGAGAAACAGCTGGATTTTATACCGGTAACTCATTAACCGGAATTTGTGGTTAGATGGCAATCAATACAAGTTTTTAGAGGTTACCCTTTAGAAAAATTTGAACAAAATCGTTAGAGCTCATTTTGTGTTTTTATGGCAAATTTTACCTGCAAATTTTGAATTATCAAAAAATGAGAAAAAAGTTTCCAAGATATCATTAAAATATGTCCACACACAAATTTGATTAAAACACAAAATGCACAGGCGACAAAAAAACACCCTTTTTTGACTTAGGGGACCTCAAATCCGAAATGTCCAACAAAAACATATATATATTTTTTAATCCATAACTTTCCCCATACTAAAGAACACACACACACACACACACACACACACACACACACATATATATATATATATATATATATATATATATGTGTGTGAGAAAGTAAAAAACACGCTGCTTCATGTAGGGTGGTATACATGTATGGTTAGATACATTGATTTTACCAGTAAATATTTCATACATCTGTTAAAAAATAAACTGAAAGTGTTTTATAATAGCTATAAGAGAATGTAAATAACAAGTAACTTTCATTAGGGGAACGCGTTTTTGGAACAAAGGGCAGTTGCACCAATAAAAGCAGTATTGTGTAGTGTGGCAAGTACTGGATAGATGGTGTAGTAGTCATTTGTATGATAGGTAAAGGGCACATTTCGATGACAATGGACAGTCATTTTCCTGTGAAGGTCAGATAAAGGGTTGTGTAGGGTGGTCAGTACAACCCTTCAATATTTCCACCCTTATTCAAAACCCCAAGGAACAATGCCTTTAATATACTTTTAGAAGTCTTCCCAATATTGAAAACGTGACTTTGATAAAGTAAGGGATGAAATAGAAACTATCATATTTGTTTTATATTTTATACAGTGGGAGCAAATTTGGAATTCAAATAATCTGTTTATCCATACCAGTGTGTAAGAACGTAAGCACAATCCAAAATTGTATTGAACTATACTATTAATTTTACTTTACTAGTAGAAGTTACAAAGTAGTTTTTCTGTAGTTCCTTGCATGAAGCGCATCTTCAAACATACTCATTACATGGATCACAATTTCTTCATATATACAAAATTTCAATACGAAACTCACCATTCTGAGTTCTTGGGTTAATATAAATTAAAAACACATATACAGTATATAAAAATATACATCCATATAATCAATTAGGCCTTGGAATAGTTAATGAATGCAGTTGATAGTCAAACGGCATCTGAAAATATATAATGCATGTAAATTGTATTTGTTTTTGTGTTATGAACGTATTTTCATTTTATATTTAACTAACGAAGAAGAGAGACGATATTTGTAATATAACTGTATTTGTAATTGTATTAAATGGACTTGCAATACCTAAGGACCGAGATTCGAATCTCTTCACGCAAGAATAATTACAGAGAAATATTTGCTTCGCAACAGTAAGTCTGATATAAATAAACGTGATTCTACATCCCAATATGATCGATAATTTATATGTCGCGCCTAAGAAACAATGTCTGTTTAAAATCTAACTATTATTTTATTTATTTGATAATTTTTTTAAATTGTGTGAATGAAAACGAATATTATAATGTAAAATGTCCAGTTTTTGTAATCACAATAACATTTGGGTTAGAATAAATATCTAAGGATGGCTCGATGAGGTTTCGTAGACAAGTGAAAAATCTGACTGTAAATTAAAAATGGCGGCAGCTTTAAGTGGTTTCTGTACGATATATAATAGTTAATTTGATCACATAAAAAATATGTCTACGAAAATAGAAGAAGAAAAATTGGTAACGTAATTTAAAATAGTATATTTCATCACTAGGACCAAAGGTGAAGTTTTTCAATACAAGCTCAAGTTTGAGGGAAATGAGCGAGGATCGAAAAGCTTCATGTGTACTAAGTGACGTACTATATTATTCGTTATACTGCAAATAATATAAGAAAACAATTTCACAAAAACTAAAATGTTATAACCTATTTACCTTCAAATCGATGGTAACAGCTATTTTAACGGTTATTTACAATCGATAGTATCGATTGTTTTTATAGATGCTTTACAATCGTTAATTAATTCGACAAATGAAGTAACATTTGATGACCTCGACCTCAGCTGATGTTTTTAGGTCCTAGGACTAAAGAGAACCACTTTAGCATCTCAATGCATGTATTGAATACAGCTGTTTTTGAAGCAGTATGACGAAAAAATAATTTTTTGTCCCTCATAATATACGAATGGTAACATCCGAAATTCGTTTGAATTTTTAAATATTGATATGGGAAATTATATAATGAATAATTTCTTGTTAGTCGCATTATATTGTAGAACAGAATATATGTGTAGGCCTAATATCAGGTATAAAATGAAGCACAGAAATTATTAATGGTAGGTAATATATAATATATCAGGTCTAATGAATTTTGACAATTGAGTTAGGACATTGAGTTGTTTGTTAGTCAGTGACTCCATTCTTCACTTCATGTTTTAACTAGATACTTCCCAAAGCCTACATATATTCAGTTCATAATTGCATGTAGTAGCAGTAAGTAAGGCAATTTGTATATTGTTGTTATGCATATATTTTTAAACACTTGTTTTTACCACTCTTTACCAAATTACTATGTTAAAAAATTATAAACAAGTTTTTAAGTCTTTTGAGTGGAATTAAACGTTCAAAGTGTTTACTAGTTGAAGGTAGAATTGAGTAGCTCTAGAGTGATATAAAGTATTTTGTATTGGATAATAAAAACACTCACAGCTGTTTTGTGTTATAGTACTTCACATAACTGCTGGGTTGTCTTGTTAATCAAATATGAAGTTTGTAGTAGAAAACTAAGGTCTATAACATTTTCTATATTATAGTCTAGCTAGTGGAACAAAAAGTTATTGTAGTTCAAGAAATTAAAATAACTTGTTGATTATAAATATCAACCATGGTAAGGTTTCTGTGTTAAGTCTATAAAGTAATTTATTTTACGAAATGAGTTTTAATTTAAAGAAAAAATAGAAGTGTGAAGGGGGTGGGAGGGTTGTAACACTGTAAAAGAGCATTACGTTTTCCATTACTTCCAATGGATTAGACGACAAGCTACTTGCTTGCTGAATATAATACTTGTAGTGAAAGATGAGCTTTGGGATTTAATTATTCACAACACAGGAAAGGTTACTAACATGCCACCTAGGGGATATTTGGTAAAGCAAAATTTTTAGTAGTCTTCTAATTAAGTATGGGTGAATCATTACATTTTCTTAAATTTTTAAACTGAATTGAGGTTTTATTTTTTATAAAGACCATTAATTTAAATGTAGTTGTTGTTAATATTATATTGAAGGCCCAATCTTTTATTTTTATTTTTTCGCTATAATAACATTTACAAATTAAAATTCAAAAATCCGTCCATAAGGTTTAGTATAAATGGTTCATATTCCAATGGTGGTGATATGTTCTAGTCAGTCTTCCCCTCTTTGTTAGATTACTCCTGAGTGGGTTGTTTTATCCTTTCTCTACTAGGGTTGTTATTTCCTCATTGTCTCAACGAAGGGGAGGACTCCCAATGCTCCATTTGATCAGCAAGTTAAGTTGCGATGACATCTCGCACAAACATCTTATTTCTTTATGTATATCCCACAAGCAGTTAAGAAAAGAATGGTCCACTCTTCCCGAGCTCCGCTTGGTCGGATAAGTCTAAATATTGTAAGAGGTCATCACAGGCTCCGTATGCGACATTTTTTGTCTGGTGATCTTTAACCCATCAGCACGGGTCGCTTTACATTGTATGGTTGGGCTTATAAGACATAATAGTTGGGAGTTAACTTCAGAAAGATCTCATAGAATAGATCAAGAAAGATACACTGAGAAGTAAGTCACAGGAAAGACTTCAGAGATCTGAAGAGTTTGTGGTGGATGTCCTCTGGGAATGGGTTCTTAACTAGTAATGGATAGATTTTGTTTGTGGCGCTACTTTGAAAACGTACATTTTTATATTAGGTAATACTTTACATTTTATATCTCGGTTATTCAAAAGGTTGGCAACTTTATATATTTAATAGTTTTGATTTGGCGTATTTAATTTAGGGCGAACTAGAATATTTTGTACATTTGGAGGTCTTTTAAAATGTTCGCCTATGAATTATTTTTTAAAAATTTCAATTTTAAGTCAACAATTTCAAATGTTGTTTTATCATATGTACTTTTAAATGTTTGAAAATCAGAAAAATATTGGGTTATACATTTGTAATCGTTGGCTGACGAAGATGATTTATTTTTTATTTTTTAATGAGATTTTGCAAATTTTAAAGGATAATCTCGATAAAGGAACGCATTTGTTAACTTTCATATGTAATGCCCATTGTTAGCTTTTAGAGTATAACTTCTTTGTTCAGAATTTTTAACATACAAGAGAATGGCAGCAAGAGAGAGAGAGAGAGAGAGAGAGAGAGAGAGAGAGAGAGAGAGAGAGAGAGAGAGAGAGAGAGAGAGAGAGAGAGAGAGAGAGAGAGAGAGAGAATTCTTGGTTAAGCCAGTAAGGATAAATAAATCCTCAAAGATTATGAGTAATTAAAACTTTACCCAAATTAAACAAATAATTTACCCAAATGTTACCCAGATGGGTACATATAGTAGATATAAATAGAAAAACAAAAATATGTAGAGTGTTATTAGTTGCTTTTGTATTAATCTTGTAACTATGAAGAATTATTATATATTTTGAATAGTTATATACTTTCATTCATGTATGTAATTACGATGTATTTATATCAGACAATCTGTTTTAATTATAAGGAATAGAAACGTAGTTCTGCATATGGTGTAATTAAATGCTCTTAATATTATTGTTTAATCCTATTTTTATGTTCTTACATGTACGTAGTGTGTAGAGAAATTTATGTGATGGGTGTCGAGTTTTTTTTGCATATATCCGGTTTTTAGAATAAAGTCTGTCGTATGTAACTCTGTGGACAAATTTTAATCAAATTTGGTATGTGGAAGTATTTTGGGAGCTTTATTCATTTTTTGATGACTTAAAATGCATAGGGAGGTGCCAGTAGTAAAAACAAGAAGTAAGATTTTATAAAAATCGAATCTATCGATTTTAATCCAATTTTTCATAAGTGTAGTTTTACATGGACTTCTAAATAATCTAAACTTAGCTGTCTTCACAGGACCACTGAAGTCAATTAAAAAATTTAAAAAACTATAAAAAGTTTTGTTTGATAACTTTTACTAAATTAATTAATTTCAATAATATGATATTGTGTCCTGTTATTACGTTTTAAAATTCAAAACTGGATGAACGAGCAGTTAGAATTAATTTTTGATGGCGATATTTTTTGATTAGATGTTCATTCAAATTCACAGATAAATGGATTATATCGACAATGTTAACAACTTATAAATGTTCTTCTTCGTGAGCATAGTGTATATGAGTTGGACACCCTGCAGTGCCCCATTTGGTAGCCGTAGTGAGCTGTCAAACACATTCGCACCCCGATATCAGCCAATCAAATACGAGGACTCAACCACAAGCACTCTGATTAAACTAAATCGAGAAATATGGAGTCAAATCTCCAACTCAAAATGTTAACGAAAAATATCGTCTTTCTGCCAATTCTAGTGATTCATTAAAATATTTAAATCCGTTGTTGATTGAAAATAAAAATGTTCTACATTTTAAAAATTTGATGTTGAAAAACAAACAAATAAAGATGTGTGTTTTTGTTATTATTATGAAACATATTCTACTTATACTTTGTTGTGTGATGAAGGACTTTTTGCATGTATCTAATTGGCGTAGCTCTTGTTTTCTTGCTCACCAGCATCATTGTAAAATTTAGATTTAGATAAGTAATATTCTTAGGCCTAGGGGTTGTATACCACCATACGAAAATAGACTTAATCGTGTCGGCGACAAGAGTGGGGGGGGGAGAGATGTAACTTGCAAACTGTAAAATCAATAATGATTGTATGCCCTTATTAAATAGCATATGTTTTAACACTATTATTATTACCACGCTTGATTTTCAATCAAAAATCGATTATTTTGGCACCTAAGGGAAGACTGCATGCTAATCCGATATAAATTAAGTATACAGTAAGTACATTAAAAAATATTCGCACCTTAACAATCCCACTAAAAAAAGTCACCAATTACTTAAACATTTTTGAGAGAGTTTAAAACTGAAACGCCTTTCACGTAAAATCTTATTTAAAACGTGTATAAAAATAAAATTAATACAATGATGAAAAGCTAGTTTCGATACAACACAAGATAGTCAATAAAAAGCTATACACAGTCATTAAATTTATTTCATGTACCAAAATTGTATTAGTTAATCTCCACTTCTGTCTATATATGTAACACAAAAACCAGTAATCTTACCTAATCTCCTCCTCCTTCACAGGCACAGGTACTAGAAAAAACCCTGATGTAACAGTTACTCATTAGCTAATCACCCCCTTCGTACAGATATAGGTAATAATCAAAATTTTTATTTAATTAAATCTAACCTAATATCTTTCTCTGATACAGTTACATGCAATAGATACACGTCTGGTGTAACAGCTTTTCATTAGCTAAACACCACGAACGTTATAAGCACAGGTAACAAAAAACCACTTATAAACAGCCTCTCAATAGCCAAACTCCTCATTCGTTACGGGCATACGTATTAGACAGTAGTACAAGAGCCGTCACTTGCTAACGTCCTCCTCCGTTTCAGGTACATTTACAAGGCAACCTCGTAAGTATAACAACCTCTTATTAGCTAACCTCTTGCTCCGTTACAGACAAAGGTACTAGACAAATAAATAGTGTAACAATCCATCATTAGCTAACCTGGTTCGCTGTTTCAAGAACATTTACTAGGCAACGTCTTAAGTATAACAGCCTCTTATTAGCTAACCGCTTGCGCCGTTACAGACATAGGTACTAGACAAATCCATAGTGTAACAATCCCTCATTAGCTAACATCCTTCGCTGTTTCAAGAACATTTACTAGGCAACCTCTTAAGTATAACAGCCTCTTATTAGCTAACCGCTCGCGCCGTTACAGACATAGGTACTAGACAAATCCATAGTGTAACAATCCTTAATTAGCTAACCTCCTCCGTTGTTTCAAGAACATTTACTAGGTAACCTCTTAAGTATAACAGCCTTTTATTAGCTAACCTCTTGCGCCGTTACAGACATAGGTACTAGACAAATCCATAGTGTAACAATCCCTCATTAGCTAACATCCTTCGCTGTTTCAAGAACATTTACTAGGCAACCTCTTAAGTATAACAGCCTCTTATTAGCTAACCGCTCACGCCGTTACAAACATAGGTACTAGACAAATCCATAGTGTAACAATCCTTAATTAGCTAACCTCCTCCGTTGTTTCAAGAACATTTACTAGGTAACCTCTTAAGTATAACAGCCTTTTATTAGCTAACCTCTTCCGCCGTTACAGACATAGGTACTAGACAAACCCGTAGTGTAACAATCTCTCATTACCTAACTTCCCCTCTTTTACAGAACGTAATATAGCAGAGCTAACCTGTTCCTAAGTTACAAGCATATGTAGTAGACAAACCCGTAGTGTAACAATCTCTCATTACCTAACTTCCTCTCTGTTACAGAACGTAATATAGCAGAGCTAACCTGTTCCTAAGTTACAAGCATATGTAGTAGACAAACCCGTAGTGTAACAATCTCTCATTACCTAACTTCCTCTCTGTTACAGAACATAATATAGCAGAGCTAACCTGTTCCTAAGTTACAAACATATGTAGTAGACAAACCCGTAGTGTAACAATCTCTCATTACCTAACTTCCTCTCTGTTACAGAACGTAATATAGCAGAGCTAACCTGTTCCTAAGTTACAAGCATATGTAGTAGACAAACCCGTAGTGTAACAATCTCTCATTACCTAACTTCCTCTCTGTTACAGAACATAATATAGCAGAGCTAACCTGTTCCTAAGTTACAAGCATATGTAGTAGACAAACCCGTAGTGTAACAATCTCTCATTACCTAACTTCCTCTCTGTTACAGAACATAATATAGCAGAGCTAACCTGTTCCTAAGTTACAAGCATATGTAGTAGTCAAACCCGTAGTGTAACAATCTCTCAATACCTAACTTCCTCTCTGTTACAGAACGTAATATAGCAGAGCTAACCTGTTCCTAAGTTACAAGCATATGTAGTAGACAAACCCGTAGTGTAACAATCTCTCATTACCTAACTTCCTCTCTGTTACAGAACATAATATAGCAGAGCTAACCTGTTCCTAAGTTACAAGCATATGTAGTAGACAAACCCGTAGTGTAACAATCTCTCATTACCTAACTTCCTCTCTGTTACAGAACGTAATATAGCAGAGCTAACCTGTTCCTAAGTTACAAGCATATGTAGTAGACAAACCCGTAGTGTAACAATCTCTCATTACCTAACTTCCTCTCTGTTACAGAACGTAATATAGCAGAGCTAACCTGTTCCTAAGTTACAAGCATATGTAGTAGACAAACCCGTAGTGTAACAATCTCTCATTACCTAACTTCCTCTCTGTTACAGAACATAATATAGCAGAGCTAACCTGTTCCTAAGTTACAAGCATATGTAGTAGACAAACCCGTAGTGTAACAATCTCTCATTACCTAACTTCCTCTCTGTTACAGAACATAATATAGCAGAGCTAACCTGTTCCTAAGTTACAAGCATATGTATTAGACAAACCCGTAGTGTAACAATCTCTCATTACCTAACTTCCCCTCTTTTACAGAACGTAATATAGCAGAGCTAACCTGTTCCTAAGTTACAAGCATATGTAGTAGACAAACCCGTAGTGTAACAATCTCTCATTACCTAACTTCCTCTCTGTTACAGAACGTAATATAGCAGAGCTAACCTGTTCCTAAGTTACAAGTATATGTAGTAGACAAACCCGTAGTGTAACAATCTCTCATTACCTAACTTCCTCTCTGTTACAGAACGTAATATACTGTAGCAGAGCTAACCTGTTCCTAAGTTACAAGTATATGTAGTAGACAAACCCGTAGTGTAACAATCTCTCATTACCTAACTTCCTCTCTGTTACAGAACGTAATATAGCAGAGCTAACCTGTACCTAAGTTACAAGCATATGTAGTAGACAAACCCGTAGTGTAACAATCTCTCATTACCTAACTTCCTCTCTGTTACAGAACGTAATATAGCAGAGCTAACCTGTACCTAAGTTACAAGCATAATATATGTAGTAGACAAACCCGTAGTGTAACAATCTCTCATTACCTAACTTCCTCTCTGTTACAGAACGTAATATAGCAGAGCTAACCTGTACCTAAGTTACAAGCATATGTAGTAGACAAACCCGTAGTGTAACAATCTCTCATTACCTAACTTCCTCTCTGTTACAGAACGTAATATAGCAGAGCTAACCTGTACCTAAGTTACAAGTATATGTAATAGACAAACCCGTAGTGTAACAATCTCTCATTACCTAACTTCCTCTCTGTTACAGAACGTAATATAGCAGAGCTAACCTGTTCCTAAGTTACAAGCATATGTAGTAGACAAACCCGTAGTGTAACAATCTCTCATTACCTACTTCCTCTCTGTTACAGAACGTAATATAGCAGAGCTAACCTGTTCCTAAGTTACAAGTATATGTAATAGACAAACCCGTAGTGTAACAATCTCTCATTACCTACTTCCTCTCTGTTACAGAACGTAATATAGCAGAGCCTATGTAATAGACAAACCAGTCGTGTCTCCATTCACAAAAACCACAAACATTGTTAATTTATATGTATTTTCGGATAGTTAATACTTATTTATGTGAATATTTGTTGATGAAATTATATTTTGAAATTGTTTGGTATATTAACATTTTTTATTGATATACATATTTAAAAGATATATTATACATATATGAAAAAGAAACTCATACACTTGATTAAAAAAATTCCTATCTATAAGGGCAACCAAAAATGTTAGAACACAGTAGAAATTTTATCAAAAAACTGAAAAGTAAAATTTTATAAAATGACAGTAAAATAAAATGTATTGAATCATACTTGTAAAACATATTATATTAAGCTCAACGATTTGTTACCCAGTTATAGAAATAGGATATCAAAGTAATTCATTTTTTTATAGTTAAAAATATTTTAAATTAGCAAGTTTCAGAATGCTTTATATTGTAGCAACTTTAATGTTATCAGCGGTATTTACTTTTGGGAAGTATGAAGTTAGCAACATATTGATGATTGGGCGTCCACGTGTAAGTTAGTAGCCGGAGTCCTGTCCCCGTAGTTGGGTCTGTTGATTAAACTTCCCCCAAGCGATAATAATTGGAAAATACTTGCGCTCGCTCCGCACCAGGCATTCGTCAAAACTTCACCCTTTAATTGCTAACTTGGCTAATTACAGAGTAAGGATAAGGGATTGCGACTTAACCTGAGATATGGGCTTTACAACCTCCGAAAGCGATTTTCAATATTATCTTACTTATTAACTGTGCACTATGAAAACTGATTTTTAGAATTTATACTATCCTTGTTAAGAAATTGATTGTTAAATTAAATTATTATGCAGCTTTTGATGAAATTAACATGGTTTAAATACAAGTTATCTATTCATTATCAATCAGGTGGTGATATATTATAGTCCAAAACTTTGAATATTGTAACCTATAAATTTCAAAATGCCGTCCGTATTATTCAACGTTTTTTGACACAGCACCTTCATTCATACACTTTGGGACGCTGAACAAGATGTTCTCATTTATTTTGCAACTTAAAACATAATGAAAAATTCAAAATTGTTGCACTAAATGCAATCCTAGTCTTATTCAACACTGATTTTAATTTTGTTGTACCGGGAGATAACTAACAGAAACATTTATTTAGTTAGACATTTCATTAAGAGGCTTCATTTTTCACAAAGAACTATATCACCTTCAAAAATCAATTTGTCCGAAAAGGCGAGTATTATTCCTAATATATTTTGCTAATTTTCAATTATTTTCTCGAAAATAGTCCATAAGGAAGACTGAAATTTGTACAAGTGTCTTGAGCTATTCCAATCTACAAAGAAGATTCTACAATGGTTTAGGATTTTATTTGAAACGATTGACCTTACATCTCGACAATTTTCTGTAATTTTCGTCTACTTAATTACAATACACGCACATAGCGTATCTCAAAGAAATATCTATGCCTGTGTATTTTATCATTCATTTTTTAAATATAGACTAAATGAAACGGTTTGCTTGAAAATAACTTTATCTAGTTTTTATTGTTATTTATTTACTGTATAAAAAAAGGAGTGTATCAATTTTAGGAGGAAAATAATATTTAATGTTTTGAACTGTTTTTGTTTTCCTACATTTAACAATGTTTTACTTTCATTTTAGTAGTGTATACTTTGAATACATTCTATGTTATTAAAGTAAAATATTATATATAGCCTAAACAACCTATATGAGTGTTTAATTAGTATTGGTGTTTTTACGATAATAATTCAGATATAAAAATACTAGTTTTACAGGAAGTATTTTTAAAGCCTTCATAATGAAGAATTTATACACACTCTATAGGGGAATTTAATATCATAATAATCGACGTTGGTCGCATAGTTCCCTTTGGGAATGAAAGAGTTTATTAGATTTTATAACTTCCGTTAGTTAGAAGAGCTCTATGTACAATAAAGTTGAGCAATAATTCAAATTTGGAATAGCAATTTCATAAAAATCCGAGGAAATGACAAAATTTTGACTACGTTAGTTTCTTTTTCCCTCTCGCAGATTATATATTTTACTCAATTATCAGAAACACTGATTAGGTCAATATGATAGTTTAGGTCAGTTGAAGGTTGCATATTATTTTGTTTTGATAGACAAAAGTAATTAAATAACTTGTGAATGTTAAAGGTCAGAAGTACAGAAAATATTACGATTTACCAACATCTGTCTTTATAAGACTGAATTATTTAGTAAGCTATTTAAACTTCTGATTTTTACCAAGAGATCTCAGTAACTGTCGACATTCACAGATGCAAACTGGAATATTTGATTGAAATTAAAATACTTTGCTGATTTCAACCAATAAAAACTTATATACTCTTTTGTACTTATGTAATACAACGTTTATTTGAAAAAAGGGCAAGCTGAAATTGAAAATAGTTAACTAAAATAATACAATTTAATTATAACTTTAACCAAGTCGATAAATGGCGAAAATTACCAAGAACTCTTCGTAAAATCTCAAGGTTTAAAGAGTTTACTAACTAAACAAACAATTTACCAAACTTCGGGCTTTTTCATTAACATATAGATTTTACTGCAAACTTAAGCCTAAATCACTTAAATGAAATCCATATCTACGGAGAATTTGCACTTAATATTTCACTTCTAATTTGCATCAACGTTGTTTACCACAAAAGCTTCTATTCGGAGAGATCTCAACTGAAATGTTTCGTGTATAATTATTTAGGGTGAACTAATAAATATCGAAATTAATTTCATAAAAACAGCGGTTATTCAAATAATAATTCCATTTGATTTTCAATTTAAGATGATTATAAAAATTAAATAGGCTTTTTGGTATTTTTTGGATTATTAGCATATATATGTACCCCTCTGGAGCTCACTTATAATGAATACGGGAAGCAATCCCAAGATACTCTATCTGTATCTACACCTTTCTTCATGTTAGAAAGTCTAGTTTCATCTTTCCTATTAGATCTCTCTTGACCAACTCTTGATATCTTTTGACCCTGACGCTGTTAAAATATTCCAAAGTTAAGGATATCTATTTTATGGTATTTTCTTATTTGTTTTTTTTTGAAGACAACGATGATCATGAGGTTTTTAGTCATAATATATATTAAAGGAATATTTATAAGCATGTTATTTAATAAGGGACTTTTCCCTTGATCTGTGTGAACCAATGTAGATAGACAGACCGCCTATAAAAGAACAAAAAACAATCCTAAACAACCACATAAACGCGAGTATTCAATAGGTCCGTCAGTCGCAGCAGTTAACAACAGAATCATTAACACTTTTTCTTTTTTGTGTGTGAAAATTGTAAAATAATAAAATGGAGGTTATACGGAAAATAAATATTTTAGGACCTATGTTCATATGAACTTGTTATTAGTTATATAATGAATACAAAAAGGTAAACTGGTTATTCATTTTCGGATTATATTCATCAAAACGAACAAAAAATGTCGAGTAACACATAATCGAATTCCGCTTCATTATTCGTTTATTCGCCATTTTGTTCTTTTGCAAAACAGCATTATAACTCCAGAAATAGATAAGATATTGAATTCAGATTTGGTATAAGCATTTTATATGTTACGTTTTACAAGTGTACTAGGCACATAGACTTTATTTTAATTATTTATTTTCAAAATGGCGAGAGTTTAAGACTTTTAACTTCGAATATCTCCTAAACCGTAAACTATAAAAAATTTAACTGCCGCCATTTTGAAAAATTATAAAAATAAAGTCTTCGTGTTTGGTACACTTGTAAAACGTAACACACAAAATGATTATATCAAATCTGAACTCAATATACAGTATTTAACTATTTCTGGAGTTATAATGTAGAATTCTGTGTCACGAATATTTTAAAACATTAAAATATCGCAAATTTAAACATAATGTTTAATAATGGTGTCACATGACCATGTAAGAAAAATGGACTTAAATCCAAAAATTGCCGAAAGAAGATGGAAGTTAAACATTATAAAACATCATAAAACGTACTGTGAGGCTCCAAACTTAATTTGGTTCCAAATTGATATGACGAAAATTGCATTGAGAAAGTAGAGAGAGCGCCCCTCCGCTATAAATAGAAACATACTATTACAACTTGAATAAACTAAAATAAAATAAAAATTGCAATAGTAGATTATTTAAAAAATAATTAGATATTTCCTTTTAGTTTTAAAAGTCATCTATTAGTTAGTTTAGATGTAGATAATTTATGGAAAATCTCTGTTTTAATTATATTTAAAAAAAATATTTGAACAATAAAAGAATAATAAAATTAAAAATCGTCTTCCAAAGTTCCGATTTTGTAATTATCTTAATATCCTCCTCTGGGTATTGGTTTGGGTGTATTTTTATCTGTGTTTCTTCCTTGTAATTCCATTAATAATCTTACCAATGTAACTTTAACAAATGTTAGGGTTTGTTATTTCAAAAATATAATTAATTTTTATACATAATTACGGCAAAACTTGAAAGACCATGGGCCAGAATGACGAAAAGCAAGCACAAGGACAGGTATTTTTAGAAAACGATAATTCTGTTATATAATTTCAATTATTGTAGGTATATTTAAAAAAGTATACGACGATTTAGAATCTTATTATATAGAAAATGGTCCAGAATGAAGAAAGAAATAATTTGAATACATAAGCACCATTTGATTTTTATTCAGGAGATCAAAATAAACAAGAAGTTATGTAAACAAATGCGAGAAAATTCATAGATAAGCCTATTTTAGTTTACGGTATGAGATAGGGTTTCCAATTTCGCACTGTTACACATAATATTAATTGCCCGTTTCTATTACAAGTTATAATTTCTGAAGTGATCATATAAAAATAGCATGAATTTTAAAGATTGTATGACAATATCTCGAAAATGGCTAAAGTTGTGAAATATTAATAAGAAACATATTTACTAGCTGTTTTAATGATTACACAGTGTTTTTAAACATAGGCTATTATAATAGAATAAAGGATAAGTGAGATATAATAGATTTTTTTTTGTAGTAAACTACAATCGTTGATTTATTAAATCGTTATAAAGTTTACGTATCAAGAAGGGACTAGCTTTACTTGGGATAGATATAGAAGCTCAACAACTTTTATAGAGAATTACAAACAAATAATATTTTCGTCGATACTCCAGGAATTTAGGAAGTGTTTATCGTTAAACTAAGGATATATTTTGTTTTTTGTAAATTAAGAGATATTCAGCAAATAATTATTTAAAGGTTCAAAATTTTGAAATGGTAATTAGTTCAATTATTATTTTTAGTAGAAATTTGCAAATTATCAGAAAGAATGTCATTGTAAAATTTAAACACCATACGAGTATATTACTCTATTCTAGAAATATTAAACTTTCAATAACAAAACAAATTAACAGACATACAAATTAAAAACAAAGCATTTTAGGAACATTTGACCTCCTGAATTATAGCTCATTTCTTGCTATACTATTCTGATAACTTTGCAACAAAAGTTAAAATACAAGAAATCTCATCTGTTCTAATATTTTTTCCAAATCTAAAATTTTACGTACACTCATCTGTCATCTTTTTACGTCCGTAACATCGTCAGTCGGTAATTTTAACACTACATGGTT
This sequence comes from Aphrophora alni, assembly GCA_963513935.1. NCBI lineage: Eukaryota > Metazoa > Arthropoda > Insecta > Hemiptera > Aphrophoridae > Aphrophora > Aphrophora alni. The sequence goes on from OY740766.1 coordinate 93,269,440, forward strand.
GAGTAATTCAATGACAGTTATTACATGTGACCCTGATATATATAATTCTTCCTTTTACATTAACTTTAAAAAAAAAAAAGTAATACAAGAACCGTTTCCTATTTTTCGTAACCCACAAAAATAAAATAATTTATTTTCATAAAGAGAATAAAGGGGAGTATTAATAATTGTACAATGTTTAATTGATATTATATTTAAATATGCTGTAATAACTGTGTAGCACGTACATACGACTGTGGGGAAACCAATTGACTCTTTGTTGTACGGTTTCAATAGTTGGACATTTCTTGTGTTGAACTTTTTTCTATAAAGTCAATAAAGGAGCAGGATGTGAACAATATTGTGCGTTATTATTATTAAACGAAGCATCCTGAATCTACTGGTATGTTCCTTCTTACTATTTAGTTAATAAGTTATATATATATATATATATATATATATATATATATATATATATATTATTGATTATAAATACCAATTTCTCCATTTTCATAAACATAAAAGATTTTCAAGTAAAATAAATAGTATAAAGTTAATGTTTTTAAGATTGATTTTATTAATCTAGCGTTTTTAATTTTTTGCATATAAAACTTGTAGTATAGAATAACGGAATGGATCAAAAGTCGATATCAGGGTTTTCGTAGCAGCATTAGTACTTTCTAAGTCCTCTGAGCCAAGAAAGTAGGTTTGGAATAATGTTTCTCTGGCGCTTGTGAAGTGCTACTTTTAATTCGGTATGTGGGTCTATTTTGACAACAACTCCATGGAATGTTGTAATTGATAATTTTCGGGTAGTTACTATAAGACATACAACATTTCAACTTTTAATAATTCGCTTTAAAAGGTTTGATTAAACTTTAGAAATTAATATCGTCTCTAAAAAACCAAACGTAATGCATGTATGAGAGTTATCGCTAAACACTGTTTATAAAGTTGTTATAAAACAGTTAATTTGTACGGCTTCACATTTGTTTGAAATATGAAGATTAAGGAACCAAATCAATGTACTAAAATGAAAGTAAAAAAAAAAAAAAAAAAAATTACGGTTCAGGAATAATTCCCACAAAACTGAATTTCAATGCCACAAAACTGGATTTCAATCAAAGACGATGGCAACTTGCTGATATGTTTTTATCTAGATAACGACGAACAATACTTTTGGTTTATGGAATGGGCGTGTGAGAAAGTTATTGCAATGTTACTTGAGGATTATTCAATACAAGTACTAATTGCGATTTGTTAAAAACATTTGTGTCACAATGGAAATTAAAATTGTGAAAATAGTACAGAATTGAGTTTTAACATTTGTACGATAATCTGTATCTTGTAACGACAAATAATGACATCTTTAAACTAATTGTAAGGTAATCTCTAAGTAGAATGAATATGCAATATATGACCAGTACTTTGTAAAGAGATGCATTAGGTTTTCAATTTCCGTGACACTGTGAGTATAATAATACCAATTATAACTCTATCAGGATTTGATTGTTCCATTGTGCACGAGATTGACTATTGTTTGAAAGAAAAATACAATTCGCCCACGCAAACCAAACGTCTAGAGCACACATGTTTAAAACGTTGACACCTGAATTGTATCCATATAATATATATATATATATATATATATATATATATATATATATATATATATAATCTGTAGTTTATGTAACAAAATAAGAGACTAGAAGTGCGAATAATGGGAACATGCTTACATTTTACTGAATAGTTCTATAAAATCCTTGAACAGAAACAACTTTGCTGCGATGATATGGAGCTTTGTAATAGAACCAATAGTATGCCTAAATGTTGCACACATTTAATATGTGTTTAAGGTTTTTTATTTTAGCTTTTCATTATATCTGTTATATATTATATTGTATTTAATATGTACAATTTATGTTGAAATTTGTATGTTTGATTTTTAATATTATTGTTTAGTAGTATGATACAGGTAATGATTTACGTAGAGATTAAAGTTTGATTAAAATAATTGTACAATTAATTGTTTTATGCACGATTATAAGACATAGATAGCCAACATGTAATATATTATAATACATTACACATTTTAAATTTTAAAAGGAACTCCATTAATAATGCACAAATTTTCAATCACGGGTAAGGTTTATTCATTACTGAGAGTATTCCAGGTTCATTTTCCATTTTATCGACTAGACTTCGGATCGTAACATGACTGAACTTTCTTATGAGTGAACAAACATCACTTTTTAGGTGATTACAGATTTTGAATTTAAATGGAAGAGCGAGTAATATTCTCATTAATGGGGTTATATGTAGGCCTAGTATACCCATTATATTAAAATTTCTCCCGTCATATGATTATGCTATAATTATGTGAACACATCTCATATACTGACACTTAAATGTAGTTAATACCCATTATATTAAAATTTCTCCCGTCATATGATTATGCTATAATTATGTGAACACATCTCACATACTGACACTTAAATGTAGTTAATACCCATTATATTAAAATTTCTCCCGTCATATGATTATGCTATAATTATGTTAACACATCTCACATACTGACACTTAAATGTAGTTAATACCCATTATATTAAAATTTCTCCCGTCATATGATTATGCTATAATTATGTGAACACATCTCACATACTGACACTTAAATGTAGTTAATACCCATTATATTAAAATTTCTCCCGTCATATGATTATGCTATAATTATGTGAACACATCTCACATACTGACACTTAAATGTAGTTAATACCCATTATATTAAAATTTCTCCCGTCATATGATTATGCTATAATTATGTTAACACATCTCATATACTGACACTTAAATGTAGTTAATACCCATTATATTAAAATTTCTCCCGTCATATGATTATGCTATAATTATGTGAACACATCTCATATACTGGCACTTAAGATATAAATATCGTCAGTGTAAATGAAAAGAAAAACTGACTCTAATCGTGTTGCCTTTGTTAAGATTTATCCATCTAAAGCGTCAGAAGATTAGACTCTCAAATAAAGTTGTCGAAAATGTACAAATATACAACTTAGTTATTTTGTAGAGTGTTCAATTACATTTAGAAAAAAATTGTACATTAAGAAATAATTTAGGGTTTAAAACAGTTTTACTAATTTTACTTTTAACGAACTATATAAGATGAAACACATGCGATACAACTTAGTAGACATAGAACATTCAGTAATGTACATATGTATATTTTTCCTTTTTTCAATAAATAAATAAAATAAAATGAAGAAGAATATTATTGTTAAAAAGAGTGTTGTGAAAACTAACAACAAAATTTATAAATTAAAAAACAATGGATAAGAACATTAGTTATAGTTAGCTAGGTTTTACTATGGGTTGAAATTTTTGTAATTGTGAAATAAAGGGTGATACATTTATTTTACAAAAACGTACTTTTATACAAACAAAAAAATGTAAAACTTATTAAAAATAACTCAAATAATTAAAAGAAGTTGATTAAAATTACGAATTATTCATTTAAATATTTTTCGAACTGTGGAGTTACATATATTGCTACCATATTCGATATCGATAAACAGCTGATCTACGAATTACATTAAAACAATTTCGCGTGAGGATAAGCTGCGAGCGCGTTTTATATTATCATTTTAGACTCATAAAAAAATCTGTCCAGGTTTATTCTAATAAATAGTTCCACAAACTAAACGAAGTTGCAGAAACAGAACCGTTTAAAAAATGCTGCTTTGCAAAGGTTTAACCTAAACCCTAAGAAAGAGTTAAAATTCAACACAATAATCTACAGTGTAAGTTAAATTGGAGAATCTATTGCAGTTAGGCGCTCTACACAGTCGCTGGGGATTTTAGAGTTTCGACGTACAAAGCGAATTGTTCCACTTTTACATCCTCCAACTTGATTAGAAAAGGGTGAGTATTACTTCCTAATTACAGTTGAAACATCATGTAGGTAATTTTATTCGAAAAAGTGATTCATCAGGTTGTCTTATGGAAATTTAGTTGACTATTATTATAATAATTACAAAGTCTAGATATAATAATTACACAGATTTAAATACTTCCATAGCCATAAATTCTATGAATTAATATTTAAGAAAGTAATATAAATCGTGTATCAATATCAAGGGTTAATTGTTAATTTTTGACAGTCACTTTTTAATTTTAATTTTGTACGTTTTGGTACATGATTTTTTAAATTTACACTGATATTTCATCACCTTACAGAACAATTTCCTTAAAAGGGACAAAATAAATTTACGAAAAGTCCGGCCTTTAACGGACTGTACAGTATAAACCACGTAATCATCTCATAAGTACATATTTCATTTTCGGGATGTTTAGTGACATTGTAATAATTTATAAACATTTTGTTCAGTTTTTTTAAAGAGTTTAACAAGTTTTGTAGCTGGACATAAGATACGTACAGTTTTAGTTTTACAAATTTAGTACAAAGTGTCATAAGGCAATTAAACTTGTCAAAGTATGTGAAAGTGATTGGTTTAACTTTACAATTATAATATTTATAATTGGGTACAATATTTCTAACAGTTGTGTAAAATATACTAAAAAGGCTTTTTTCTAATTAATATTTTTTACTATAAATCAAAATTGATATTGCAGTACTGTATAGTAAAATATTAATGTGGGAAGAACAGATATTTTTCAATGCATGTCAATAAATAGTGTCATACGCCTGTTGAAAAATCTTAAGTTTGTCTATGTATTTGCAGAGGATATTGAAGATTAAAGACGATTAAATGTGAAATACAAAACATAAAGTAGAGACTGTGAACTTTCAAAGCGTATAATGAATGTATTGTTCATTGTAGAAGGATAAACTTTGTAAGTGTTAGCCAAGATCATGTGCTTGAACTGCACAAATAAATTGCATACTCTAATGAGCAAATAGATCTAATAAATTTGTAACTTTGTTGTTGGACACAGTTCTTTGGCAAATATTTCTAATTATTCAATTAAATGTTTAAAAAATATTGCTTTTTTGCCTGGAGATATTTTATGTTTCTAAAGTTGGCACAAATGTATTCATATAAAACAAAAATAAACACATTTATAAAAATTTTACAAATAAAAATATTAATTAGCATATTCACTGAAACAGATATTCCTATTTCATAAACTTAAAGAGAAAAACCTTTACTGAAAATCTCACTACTAAAAAAATATGGTGGACAATATTTTTGAAAAACAGAAACTTTTTATTAAAACAAAAAAAAAAAAATTAAACAAAATAAAAACATATTTGATTTGTTACTTGTTGTTATTGTTAATTGAAGGGAGGGATTGCCTACAAATTAATATTTTTACCAGCTAGGCTAATGAGAACAAAAAACCATCCCAGCATGTAACATCTAAATTTTGATCTTTTTTCATATAAAATTGTTTGTCTTGAAAACGTCAAAAGCAAAAAGTAAATGGATTGCTTTGGTTACACTGGATTTAAAAAAAATTAAATATTAAATACAGGGATTAGCTAAGTAGTATAATAATAAAGTATTAATAGGATGTCCTGCTTTATGTTCTGCAAACTTTACGTTGGAAGTGAAGTAATAAGTTACCAACAGGACAGAGGATTCTGGAATTTGTGGACATTAATTTGCCCATAGTTAAAAATAAACATAATTTTATGGACCTACGATTTTGGAATTTGTTGACATTAATTTGCCCGTAGTTAGGAAATAAACATAATATTTCATGCATACTTGAAGACTTGCGATTTTGGAATTTGTTGACATTAATTTGCCTATAGTTAGGAAATAAACATAATATATGGTTATGCACACTTGAGAACTTACGATTCTGGAATTTGTTGACATTAATTTGCCCGTAGTTAGGAAATAAACATAATATATGGTCTCATGCACACTTGAGGACTTATTATTCTGGAATTTGATGACATTAATTTGTCCATAGTTAAGAAATAAACATAATATATGTTATCATGCACACTTGAGGACTTACGATTCTGGAACTTTGATGACGTTAATTTGTCCATAGTTAGGAAATAAACATAATATATGGTTTCATACACACTTGAGGACTTACGATTCTGGAATTTTGATGACGTTAATTTGTCCATAGTTAGGAAATAAACATAATATATGTTATCATGCACACTTGAGGACTTACGATTCTGGAATTTTGATGACGTTAATTTGTCCATAGTTAGGAAATAAACATAATATATGGTTTCATACACACTTGAGGACTTACGATTCTGGAATTTTGATGACGTTAATTTGTCCATAGTTAGGAAATAAACATAATATATTATAACGTTTAAGACGTTCTTTTTTTTTCCTTTTTTTTTTTTTTATTATGTTTACTTAACGTTGGTCGCTTAAATATAGGAAAACTCTCCTATATTTCTTTTTACTATTTATTAATATTATTATTATTCTTTTGGTTATTAGTTCGTTAGTTATTTGACAATTGATTAAAATAATAACACTCAAAACATGTGGGATTATAACTCAATTTTAATTAAACATTTTGAATAATTAACTCTTTTAAATATTAATTTTTAATCATTTAAAACATAAATTTTACCTTGATGCTCAAAATATTACTGATTAATATCTTATTCTACAATTTTATACTACGGGTTAAACTAGGTACATCTTCACTATAAATTCTTATCCTAAACAACTTAGTCTAAAACAAGGAATTTAAGAATGCATCAATTTAATTTGTATTTAATTTTGACTCTAATTTTAATTAGCTTTATAAAATATTTGCTCCGGCTAACTGAAGGTTATTTACTTGAATTTAATTTAAATCTCTATTGGGGTTCGTTGGTTCTTAGGTGGCTATAATTTATTTTATTATTACAAAAAACAAAATTTGGTGGTAATTTATTAAATGTATTGTCCTTTAAGTTCTACTTATCAATTGACGTGTTCCTTTCCAGTTTTTTGGGTTGTTCTCGTTCCGTGGTTCTCTCGAAGATTGCGTGATGGTTGGATGGTTTGCCTCTCCCGTAGATGATCCCAATCGCGGGTTACACCTTTCTTCACTCACTCTTGCGACGACGATGCTTTTAATTCTTACGGCGATACTTCTTCTCACTGATTTCACTTTAATACGACGATGACTCCTTAAACTTCACACTTATCTCACTTAACGACCACGAAGACTTCTTATACTTTAATACGACGATTCTTTTAGTTTTTAAAACGACGGATAACTTTTTATTGACTTTTATAAACTTAACAGTTCTATTAAAAAAGAAAAACGACGAATAGGATAGGCAAAGTCCTTCACAAACACTTAACTCTTTCGATCAGGAGAAACACTTCCCCGAAACAACCTTCTAATACGACGTCGGAACCAAAATACCTAAAAAGAACCACGTGTCCTGCCTTTTACCCTTATTTATAAGTTCTCCTCTTTTTAAAACAGCGTCATGATGCTCTTCTTCCATTGGTTAGTTTTAATTTTTGGACGTTATTTCTGAACTGATTCACTTGCTCTGATTGGCTTGTTACAATTTGTTTCGGTATTAAAAGCTTAATTTTGATGGATCTTGTGTGACGGTTTGGGTGCGTTGTTTCCCTGTTGAAACATTTTTTTATGTCCGTCAATCCTTTCATGTCTTGACGATTTATGGCCTGCCGGGTACTGACCTTTGGAGCTTTCTATTTCGGTATGTTATATAAGTCCCCAAAATTTTAAAATTTTCAATTTAATTAAAATTCTAAAATTTGATACACCCTTAATTTCCTTTTACAACTATTATATTACTTACTAATTAATTCACACATATTTGTTTTCTTAATCTATTACCTACTTAACTTTAAAATTCATATCTTTCTAACAACGTTTAATGTTTACAAACTACCCTTTAAACATAAAACCTATCGATCGGTTGTTTACATTTGTCTATCGTCTCTTTAAACTTAAAATTTATGACCGTGTCAACCTTTTCTACTCTAACAATAACCCCAGGAATTTGACCTACAGACTGACTTCTATTATGGTTAACCGAACAATGCCCTTTCTTTTATACACTACCCTTCCTTTTAAAACAATTTATCGTAAGACTATCTCTATTTTGTTTAAATTTTTTTTATCTAGAATTAAAAAAAAAACTTTATTATTATTTATCTTTATGTGTTATACTTAAGAGTTGTTTGCCCTTTCCCCCATGTCATTGTGAATTGTCTTGTTTTTGTCGGCTAGTCCCCTCACCATTCTGGGTTTCTCTTTTCCCGTAATATGTCGGTCCTCTGTTTTTAAATTTATTATACCCGGTCGTCCAGTGACCTGGATGTCTGTCTATTGTCCCTGCTTTCATAATGGTTGTTTTTGTTTGGAGATTCTTTTCGATTGGGGGGTTCCCTAAAGTTGGTAGGTGGTAACGGCACATTCTTGAACTCCATTATTAACTTTATGAACTCGGTCTTCGTTGCAATACCCCTCGTAATAACGGCGACCAACGTTGTTGGGTGAAAATGCTTTGCAATTTTATGGACTAACTGTACCTCAGTAAGACGCGGCTCGAGGGATCCAGATTCCAATAGAATGTTCTCTACGTAACTTACTGTCTGTTCATTAATTGGTCCTTTATATCTTCCGAATTCTAACCTATCTCTTATCTCCCCCTGTATGATCTCGTTAAAGTACTTTTCTTTAAATATGTGTTCGAACTCACTGAAACTCTTGATATCTTCGCGATGCAACTGCCACCATATAAATGCGCCATCCTTTAAATATTTGTCTATCCAATTTACGTTTTCTTCCCCATAATATTCTTTCATTTCTTTTAAGGTTTTTAAAAATTGCATTGGGAATCTTTCCCTCCCCGTAAAGTTAATATTTCTCATATTTTCCGGCTCCTTTATCACTTCACCATTTTTAATTTTATTCAAACGCGTATTTACTTCTGTAATCCTTGTCTGCAACTCCTTTGTTTTTTCTACGTATTCCCTAACCTGGTCATTTGTCTCTGAATATTTATTTTGAATTTCGACATAGCTATTTTCGTTTATTTTTGTCTCTAAATCTGTGGTCCTAATTTCTAGTCCTACAATTTGTGTCCGGGTGCCCTGTTTATTTTCTTCGATTTTCCGATCTAACTGAACTTCTACATTTTGAATTTTCTCTCCCACTTCGTTAATTTTGCTATCGACGGTCCTTATCTTATTATCTATGGCTGAACATTTTCCCTTTATAGATTTTTCTAATTTTTCCTCCACGGCTTTACTGGCTAATTTAATTTCTTCCCTAATCTCTTGAATTTTAAGGTTAACTGCTCCAATTATCTCTGCCTTATTTGATTCTAACAACGTTTTCATACTTTCTATAGATTCTGCTTTATTGGCTTTCTCGCGTTCAATCGCGTCTTTTTCGCGTTCAATCGCGTCTTTTTCGCGTTTTGCATTTTGTTCCATCATTTGTCTCATTAATAATTCTATATTGAAACTAGGCTCCGTCCCCAACACCCTTTCATTTTGTTTACCCCCGTTAATTTCGTCTACTGTTTCCCCATTATAAATTTGCATTGGTTCCCCCGTAGATTCTACATTTAATTCCCTACTCTCAACTCCTTCTACACCTAATTCGTTATCAGTTTCCCTGTTTTCCCCTAACTTAATTTGGTCATTAGTTGCCATTTTAATTCTACTATTGTTAGGTTTACTTTTTAACCTATCACTTCTTCTTAACTTAAATTGGCTTATATTTAATTTCTTATCCTTTCTAAACATGAACTTAATTTATTAATTGTCTTTTTAAACTAGTTTGAATGTCTTTCTTAACTTATTCAATATACCACCAATTTATCAATTTAATTAATTAATTTTAATTAATTATAGCCACACCTGTTGGGTCGCCAAATATAACGTTTAAGACGTTCTTTTTTTTTTTTTTTTTTTTTTTTATTATGTTTACTTAACGTTGGTCGCTTAAATATAGGAAAACTCTCCTATATTTCTTTTTACTATTTATTAATATTATTATTATTCTTTTGGTTATTAGTTCGTTAGTTATTTGACAATTGATTAAAATAATAACACTCAAAACATGTGGGATTATAACTCAATTTTAATTAAACATTTTGAATAATTAACTCTTTTAAATATTAATTTTTAATCATTTAAAACATAAATTTTACCTTGATGCTCAAAATATTACTGATTAATATCTTATTCTACAATTTTATACTACGGGTTAAACTAGGTACATCTTCACTATAAATTCTTATCCTAAACAACTTAGTCTAAAACAAGGAATTTAAGAATGCATCAATTTAATTTGTATTTAATTTTGACTCTAATTTTAATTAGCTTTATAAAATATTTGCTCCGGCTAACTGAAGGTTATTTACTTGAATTTAATTTAAATCTCTATTGGGGTTCGTTGGTTCTTAGGTGGCTATAATTTATTTTATTATTACAAAAAACAAAATTTGGTGGTAATTTATTAAATGTATTGTCCTTTAAGTTCTACTTATCAATTGACGTGTTCCTTTCCAGTTTTTTGGGTTGTTCTCGTTCCGTGGTTCTCTCGAAGATTGCGTGATGGTTGGATGGTTTGCCTCTCCCGTAGATGATCCCAATCGCGGGTTACACCTTTCTTCACTCACTCTTGCGACGACGATGCTTTTAATTCTTACGGCGATACTTCTTCTCACTGATTTCACTTTAATACGACGATGACTCCTTAAACTTCACACTTATCTCACTTAACGACCACGAAGACTTCTTATACTTTAATACGACGATTCTTTTAGTTTTTAAAACGACGGATAACTTTTTATTGACTTTTATAAACTTAACAGTTCTATTAAAAAAGAAAAACGACGAATAGGATAGGCAAAGTCCTTCACAAACACTTAACTCTTTCGATCAGGAGAAACACTTCCCCGAAACAACCTTCTAATACGACGTCGGAACCAAAATACCTAAAAAGAACCACGTGTCCTGCCTTTTACCCTTATTTATAAGTTCTCCTCTTTTTAAAACAGCGTCATGATGCTCTTCTTCCATTGGTTAGTTTTAATTTTTGGACGTTATTTCTGAACTGATTCACTTGCTCTGATTGGCTTGTTACAATTTGTTTCGGTATTAAAAGCTTAATTTTGATGGATCTTGTGTGACGGTTTGGGTGCGTTGTTTCCCTGTTGAAACATTTTTTTATGTCCGTCAATCCTTTCATGTCTTGACGATTTATGGCCTGCCGGGTACTGACCTTTGGAGCTTTCTATTTCGGTATGTTATAATATGTTATCATGCACACTTGAGGACTTACGATTCTGGAATTTTGATGACATTAATTTGTCCATAGTTAGGAAATAAACATAATATATGGTTTCATACACACTTGAGGACTTACGATTCTGGAATTTTGATGACATTAATTTGTCCATAGTTAGGAAATAAACATAATATATGTTGTCATGCACACTTGAGGAGTTAAGATTCTGGAATTTTGATGACGTTAATTTGTCCATAGTTAGGAAATAAACATAATATATGGTATCATGCACACTTGAAGACTTACGATTCTGGAATTTGATGACATTAATTTGTCCATAGTTAGGAAATAAACATAATATATGGTCTCATGCACACTTGAGGACTTACGATTCTGGAATTTGATGACATTAATTTGTCCATAGTTAGGAAATAAACATAATATATGGTTTCATACACACTTGAGGACTTACGATTCTGGAATTTGATGAAATTAATTTGTCCATTGTTAGGAAATAAACATAATATATGGTTTCATACACACTTGAGGACTTACGATTCTGGAATTTGATGACATTAATTTGCCCATTGTTAGGAAATAAACATAATATATGGTCTCATGCACACTTGAGGACTTACGTTTCCGAAATGTGTTGGCATTAATTTGCCCATAGTTAGATAAACACATGTGCCTACTTTTAATAATAACTTTTATTCGGGTATTTCTATGGCTCTTTAATTTGTAACTAAGTTATGATATTTCATATAAAATATTAAAGACAAATTGTCCAGTTTAATGTTTGTTAGTCTATATTATAATGGTAAAAAGGTAAAATTATGTTGTTTACCATGGTATAATGAGTGTATTATACCATCATTTAATATTTTATAAGTTGTATAATATTGTAATATTACTATAGTGCATATAAATATTGTGTAGTTTTATGAGAGTCGGACCCAAATATAGTCGCACACCCACAGATTGTGAAGTGAGTCACTGTTTATTCAGTAAGGGCATGGGTTGTCTGATAAGGAGTATGTTATCTTTAATGTAAATTTGTTTAATGTATTAAAAATATTTACCATATTTTACTGTTTATTTTGGAGAAAATAATTATTTCCGCCCGACTTCTTATTATTTGTAGTCTACTGGAAAAAATTTAATGGATACCTGACTGTCATCGGCACATTGGTATAGGTCACAAATTTTCATAAGTCCAAAGCAAAGTTTGATCAAAAACCTTCTGTTGAATTAAAAATTGTTTATCATTTGGATCGTCACTATGGGTTTTAAGATTTTTACCGAAAACCCCACATGAATTGACGAATTGCTTTCGTTTGCCTGGTTTACTAAATAGATGTATGAAAATATGTAAAATCGAGATAATTTATTATCGATTTTTTATGCTAATATGCATAAGCAATTGATCACAGTTACAGATATATGTAAAACACACAGTAAATCATACAAACTAGTACACAACAAACCCGACTCAAGTAATTTCCATGAAAAGTTTAACGCTCTTCCTCTCTACTACTCTTTTCCATTTTAGCGTGGAGTTCTGAGCACTTGAAACGGATATTGCGTTATTCATGCAACACATTTTCCATTTCTTTTTTACGCTTTTCTAAAAACACACAGGCAAGCTTTTGTTTATCTACGGAATTAACAAGAGGCCATTGTAATTAATTTTCTAACACTGTAGAAGGAGATTATTTAATATAAAACTAATTACGTCACTTATTTGGAAGGATCGGAACCAACGGCGGATATTAATGCATAACATTATCTAAAGTAAATGCTGTAAACAGACTTACAATTATATGATATAATATGAACCTAAGTTTAATGTTAACTAAATCTTAATCCGCAGATAGTTTCTTGTTGATTAATTGGGACAAAAGGCCTTCGATACTTTTTAAATTCATAGTTAGATAAATAAATTGAATTATAATTTAATTGAATTTCAAAGTTAAGGCGCTGGTTACCAAAGGTGCTGGGACGTTTTTTCCCCACGTTAGCCTAGCCGGTAAACACACCTACATAAATATATACAATAATAATTTATTTGAATTTCAAGCGCCGTTACAACCAAAAAGGTCAAAGTGCTGGTTGCCAAAGTGATTGAACTGGTATTGAAATCAATCATCATTTACTTTCTGATTGCTGGAACTTTTTTGCCCTCGTTAGCCTAGCCGGTAAACACACCTACATAAATATATTCAATAATGATTTAATTGGATTTCAAGCGCCGTTACAACCAAAAAGGTCAAAGTGCTGGTTGCCAAAGTGATTGAACTGGTATTGAAATAATCATCATTTACTTTCCGCGTGCTGGAACTATTATGCCCTCGTTAGCCTAGCCGGTAAACACACCCACATAAATATATGAAATAATAATTTATTTCGATTTCAAGCGCCGTTACAACCAAGAAGGTGTGATTGAACTGGTATTGAAATCAATCATCATTTACTGCCAACTGCCATGATATAATCGTTTTGACTAACATTCAACTGACTAATCGTAGGTAGTGCTACAGTTTGATTACTGTTAAGCGAAGATGCCAATATATATATATATATACACATATATATATATATACTTTTTTATTGCTGAAAAGTAGGAAATCCAGTTTTGCCAACACATTTTGAGAAATATATGGGTGATGTAAGTTAATTAGTAACACTTAATCATGAAACTTAAGTTATCAATGTGTTTATCGTTAGGGAGGGAAAATATATAGTATTTGTAAATTTGTTATTAGGTTAATTGATCAATATTTCAAATGTACGCCATTTTGAAACGGGTTCGTATAAAATTAAAATATTTTGAAGAACGTGTTGTCAAAGCATGTTTACAAAATCTGGGCGTGTTGTATAAATCCGTTCTGAGATGTAGGTTCTTTTTTTAATACACAAATGGATAAATTGACGTCAAATCAACCATTTACAGGGATGAGTTCATTGAACCTTTGTATTTATTTGGACCACCTAAATCGATCTCTCATAAAAAAATAAATATAGTTTAGCATATAAATAAATTGTAAATAATAACGAAAATTTCCTATAAATTGTTTAGAATAATTTTATTTGGATCCAAAAAAATCCAGTTCGTTAATTTGTAGTATTTTGTATCTTGAACAGTTTCAGATATACGGAATGGTGGCACTACTAAGAACGTTTATCGAAAGGCTTTTTACTTTCTTACCTAAACTTATACTTTAGATAAAGTTATCTGATAAGAAAAACATCAGTTTATAAGTGGAGGATATACTGAGATAAAAAAAGTGATTTTGGTGATGTTTGTCTCTTTCGTTGTTTTTGAGCCTAAAGAAATAGACCGATTATTATTAAAATTGATTTGCGGGCACATTTTGGGCATCTTAATTGGTATTTTTGATAACGTATTTGAAAGGAGCTGTCATAAGACCAAAACTTAAACGAATTTTGATTAAATTTTGCTAAACAATAGATTCTAAGCACTAAAAAATAATGGGTTGTCATTACCCCCAAAAATACCAGTTCTTGAATAACTGGTTAAAAAAAAAAGTACCATAAAACTGTTATAAAATATGTAAAATTAACTTTACTGTTTTTGTAAAGTTTTTTGTGTGAAATGTGAATATTATTTATTCGAACCTTATTTCAAATCGAAAATAAAAGAAAATGACCGTTCTGCAATAATTTAGAATAAAACGAAAACGAATTTTGACCACTGTAACTAAAAACTAGATTTCATTTACACTTAGGACGAGTATATGGCATAATCGAAACAACTTTAGGATGTATTTAAGTAATAGTAATATATATCAAGTTAGGTATGTGGGAATAATTTGGCCATATAGTGTAAATTCTGTAATTCATTGTGTTCAATAATTCGATTGTCACATATTTATGATTTTCCAAAAATCTGATTCAACGATTTTGTTCAAATATAGTCTCTAAGAAAATTAAACTACACGTATTTGGTTACCATCTATTAAAATAGGTTGGACCCTCAGTATTTGTTTAAAAAAAAATAAGGCCGCTCTTTAAAAGACCTGACTTCTCAAAATCAATTCTACCAATGTGGCTCAAATTTTTGTGACGTCACTTATTTACTCTGCTGTTGACAAATATACAATTTGCATATCAGGCATCACAGCCTTCGTCCATATCACAATGGACTAACATATTCCAATACACCAAAACAGTTCATACCAACATACATTATGATATTTGGCCCAACAATACCTTGGCCCAACAAATACAATGTTAAAAAAAACAGGTAAATTTCCATAGCAGGTGTCATTACATTTATCCTTACTACGTTAAAATACATTTTAATGTACTGGCATAACAAATACAAAAAAACAGAACCTTTATTCTGAACATTCGTTCAGAAAGCTGTTAATAGAATAAAACTTATTTTCCAAAAGCATTTCCTTCACTTTTCTTCTAAAATAGTACATAGTTCGTTTCAGCTTTCATGTTACTTGAAGCTGATTATACAATTTCACCCCCATCCAATGGACCCTTTTCTGACTTTAAAGCGAGAAGATGTTGTTTACATCGAAAGTCACTTCTCTCCCTAGTGTTATACTGATGATAATGAGAGTTTTCTCTAAACGACCCAGGGTGTCTATTTCTATAGACACAAAAGTGTAATAACTCATACCATTGAGCAAAATCACAAGTAAAAGAAAATTGATACACTTCAGGCATAATTAAAAAAATGACCGTCTTTCATAAATCGAATCAATTAATTTTCAATTTAAAAACTTCTTTTTTTGTTGTTTAAAGGCGTAAAACCTCTCGGTCATCATCACCTTATAAAAAAAGAAAGAAAATAACATAAAATAAAGACTCCTAGTCCTCTATTAGCGTCAGAGTCGGACAAGTAAAAGAGAGACCCGATAGGGAAGATGAAAGAAAAGGTTCTAACGTAAGTCTACATGAAAAAGATGTAATACCAAATAGGACCCTTGGGATTCCCAAACATGTTCACTTAGGACAAGTCTTATAGGATATGCAAAGTAAGCTTAACCTATTTTTTTTAATATGTATACACAAAAGTTTGACAAAAGTCTGTACTAATAATAAATACATAATTTATCTTCCTTATGAATTGTATAGAAAAACCTCGGTAGTAAAGAAAATTTTATTTTTGATGTGAGGACAAATTTTATTTTTGTTGTTGTTAGTATTTGATTTTGTTGAAGAGCAGTACAATGTTGTTGTACAGTTTAATTATATTATAAACAATTTTATAAAACCTTTTTTTGAAACATTACATTTGGTCAACCATGTTGAACCATTATTGAAACAACTTTAATAACTTTATTATTTAACAACTAAATAGTTTCTAATGTTTAAATAATTGATATTATAAATGTGATTATTGGAATTATTAGGAACAAAATAGATAAATGAGTGAAGGTCATAATGAGACTTCCGCCTCTTGACCGTTCAATATGTAGACTAAAGCAGTCCAATATGGCAATATGGTGACGGCGTTCAGAAGAAACAGTTACTGTTTTGACATCAGTTGACATTCACTGTTAAGAAAAAATCAAATATTAATTTTCACATGTCAGTTGACCGTCTTGGTATACTCTCTTGTCTGGCCAGTGGTTGAACTGTTATTGAAATCAATTATTATATAGTAGGACGGTTTTTCGTCCTCATTATCCTAGCTGGTGAAAGAGTAGGCAACCCCTCTCTCTAATAAAAAAAACTAACCAAAGGTAAATCAAATATGTTTTAATTTTGATTAATTTTTATTTTGCTTTGTTTTTATTAGAAGAGTTTCTTACTGCTTTCCAAAAATATTCTTTGTCAAGATTATTTTAAACAAAACAGCAGTGAGAGTTTCAGTAAAAGTTTTTCTCTAAGTTTATGAAATATAAATATTATTATTCGTTAGTGTTTTATATTTGAATGTCACCTAATAAACCCAGCATCACTATTCAAACCTTTTATAAATTGAGTATTTTTTCTTACAGCATTATATTTCGTGAAGTTCTCAAATAAATTACGGCAACATTAAATGCATGTGGGATTACGTGAATCCATTTTGACTACATAACAGTGATGTATCAAAAGTCTGTCAAAGTCTGGTAAATGATTAGGGGATAAAACTATAAAAGGAAGACATTTTAAAAACATATGAAACTTTCTTTGAACTTATTTCATATATTAAATCGCCACTTCAAATACATTATATAGATTGCAATTTACTAAAACAACTTACAAGTTTACAGCTTTGCGTGAAAAGAGAACATGAAGTAAACTTACCTGCAACAAAAAAGAATGTTTTAATAAGAAAGAAACAAATTCAAATATTAATAGGGAGAGCTAAAAAAATATATAGAACAGCACAGAGTTAAGACTATTTAACAGTACTGACACACAAATTTTGACGAACATATATTTTTAAAAACAATTGCGCACATTTATTGAAAAAAACCCTTATTCCTGTTGAGCACTATCAGCCGACGCAGATTTAGGTTTTACATTGACATTGAAGGTTGAGTGGTAACTCGAGAACCTAGCAAGTGCGCCAGCTAAAGTGCTAAACAGAAATAAGGGTTTTTACGATAATGTGCGCAATAGGGTTTTTATATATTTTATGTTTGTTTAAAACATTTTATATCAGTAGTGTTTGGATTTGTGTTTATAGATTTGTTTCTTAAAGTAGTATTTTTTTAAATGAAATCAACAAGTATAAATTTATTAAAATGTTATCTATTGACGAAGTCCACAGAGTAAAAAATATAGATGTCACAAACCTGAAGATGACGCTATAACATCGAAACCGGTAGGATATACAAGGATTGTTGACGTTATATACAAGGATTGTTGACGTTATAGTATTTAACATATATTAATTAGTTGATTAAATTCACAAGTATGTTCTATTTATGACCTAAGAATAGGTTCTAAAACAGATGATTCTACTGTGTGCAAAAAAATTAATGCTAGCAAATTAACATTGATTAAATGATTCTTTATAGCACGGTAACATCAGCTGATTCAGGTTTATTATTGATTGTCACGTTACATAATTTATGCATAACCTAACCTAACCTAGCTAACCTCAAAAGCATTTATAGGCCTAGTTGTTGTGCCATCTGGGTCTGGACTTGTTATTCAAAACAGCAAAAACTGTACATTTAACATAAATATAACTAACAGAAAATAACATGCCAACTGTTGTTCTGTATATAATATTATTACAATACTACGGTTAGATAACATGTCAATCTATATTGTTTTTAGCTCTTACATAATCGGAGTTGTACGAAAAATGTTGAATGTAATTTGAGTGTAAAGTGTTTTTATCTCCTGCGATAAAGAGCTATTTTATGCTCTTAATACATAAATAACTATTTTCTTCTTATAAATAGCACAGGTTACAAATGTCAATCAGATAGTGCAACCACATCCTTTGAGTGCGATAACACGATGGCAGCTCTAAAGATGATTCATTCACAAAGCTTGTATGAAAATGAGTTATGGCAAAATTAATTCTCGATTTTATCCATCTCGATTCAAAGTAGAACGTAGACTGAGCTGGAAGCCTGGACTACTATCCGACCCTCCCACCCCTTTAAAAACCTATGTTCGGAAATAGTTTGCCAACCATAATAGTATTTCATAATTTCACTAAGGGGTCTTAGATTTTAGAACCCCTTAAAAAGTAGGTATGCTTTAATTTTGATAATAGTGTCGGATTCAATAGCCTTTATATTCGGAAATAGCTTGCCAACCAAAGTAATATGTATTCTTTACAGGATAACGTGGTATTGATGACCTCGTCCACAGTATTACCGAACGGTACGACAAATGGGTTTTGACTCATATAAAACTTACCGAAACATTTTCAACGATTCAATTTGAAAGTGATTTCACGACTCCATTTAATATACTACTCATATGTATGTATGTATGTATGTATGTATGTATGTATGAAAACATATTTATTTATCGTACACTTTAAAATTACAGACATTATGTGCCTTATTGTCAAAATTTAGTTAACGTTTCCGGGCGTAGGTCTGGCAAGTTGCGACAATTATAATAATAAATTATGAATGAGAGTGTGCGTCCATAACGCCAAGAAAATGAACGATAAACCTCAGTTTCAGCGATATTCTTTTATGCTAGTATAATAATTATTTACTTTTTTCGTGCAGAGCAGAAACATATCAGGGATAAGTAGAAATAGTCTAGTATGAGGGAATGAAATAAAGATATATTACATAATAATAATTAATACATAAAAATTAATAATAAATGAAAGACGAAATATCAAAACAATTGCAAAGGAAACAAGTCGCACCTTAGACTATAAGAACCGACCTCCGATCGTACAAAGCTAAATAAATCATTCATTATTTACTTAAAGATCAAAGTAGGCGGCGCACAAATCTAGATCCGTGAAATTATTAATACTCGCCTATTGTGTTTATAAATAGTCCTGTTCTGTAATGAATATTACGTCTAAGCGTGGTGTTCGGCTTGCATTGAGTGGTACAGTTCTATTTGTGTAACTCTTGTTGATTGCTCTGCATTGTGAACTGCAAGTAGCCGGATACGCGGTGCAAACCAGTATCAGCTTTAAATAATACGTTCAGATAACTATAATTAGTTTTTAAAAGCAGTAGCTAATAGCGAACAATACGCGGTGTAAACATTCTCTGCCTTGTTGAAAAGGGGGCCGCGGAATCCCTTTTTGTCAGACTCTGCGACATTTTCAGAGCTAGCATAGCATTCAGCGGGCCTGGAGAGTAAACAGAGTGGTTTTTATTCCAAAGCGTAGTGGTCCAGACCATACCGATTTCATATCTTTTAGCCCGATCAGTCTAACTTCATTCATTTTGAAAAAAAAAAAAAAAAAATTAGAAAGAATGATTCGGAAGTCGATCCTGTCTGGAAATCCACTTTATATGAATCAACATGCATATCAGCCCGGGAAGTCCTGTGAATCCAGCCTACATTAACTAGTAAGCAGGATCAAGGACTTCTTAGCCAAGAAAGAAACGGCTCTATCCGCCGCCTTCTTAGTCATTGAAGGGGCCTTCCTAAGAGATTTCAATGGTGCGTAGCATATCACAAAGCAAAGCAGATGACATAGTCATCATGGTTTAAAGCAACATGGCTTGAGGGAAACAGATTGGGCGTTTCGCAGGCGGTGAAATATCTAGGAGTGATCCTTGATAAGAAGCTGACCAGGGCATAGTAAAGACAAAGTCATCTTTAATGGTGACAAGACGCCTTATCAATAGGGTTTAAACCGAATGTCGCCCTTAGGATATACATGGAAAGACCTCAACTGACACCCTATAGCAGGCAGCAGACTCCCAAACTTACACGGGTGGGATGCATGCTAGTCATCTGTACTTTTAGAAGCAAACCAACGGCTGCTTCAAAGGCTTCATTGAGGTGGGGCACGCCGAAATCGCAAAGAAGGTCCTGAAAGTTTCGGCGTTAGACATGCCATTTGATAGTGTGCAAACCGAGCACGTTTTCACAAGATCTTTCACAGTTGTTTCCAATGCACGGGATGACTGGAAAGTTGGCAAGCGACCGGTACACTCAGAATAGCTTGTTTGGTACACAGACGGATCATTGTATGATCAGAGTCTAGATATAGAGGATACTGTCAAACCACTGGGGCAACTTTTGAAGCTATCTTAGTTAGGTACTGTACAGTATTCCAAGTTGAGATTTGCGCAATCGAGGATTAGAAGAAGGCCTTAAAGGCAAGGATATTCTAATACTCTCAGACAGCCAAGCGCCAATTAAAGCCCTCAGCTCAGTAGAAATCTCATCCAAACTTGTATGAGATTCCCTCCGCTCCCTATATGTCCTGTCAACGAGGTACGGCTGGTATGGGTACCTGGGCATTGCTGGATCGAGGGAAAAGAGAGGGCCAAGGAACTACTTCTTTCTGGTGGGATCAGAGGCTTCTTGCGGGTTCTTTGGCAAGAGGTGCGGTCGAGGAAATGGGTAAGAATAAGGCGATAATAACTGGGATGTTTTTTTCACCTTAAAACCACAAAAAAAGAAATGGGGTAAGAAAGACCACATAAAACGATGGAGACAATTTGCTGGCCAGAGACTGAGTATACGTCTTCTCTGGGGACAAGACTCTGAACTGATCAAGGCTCTTGTGCAGTTTAACAGAAGGTCCCTGATACAGGTAGTTGCCATGATCACCGGACATGGTTATATCCGGAGTCATTTAAACAAGGTGTAAACTACTTCAAGTCTCACCTCTGTCACCTTTGCGGTCAAGAAACTGAAACCGCAAAACACATACTCTTTGATTGCGTGGCCCTGGAGTCCCAGAAAAGGAGAATCTTTGGCCATCAGCGACGGATTGAAGTTTTCAATAAAGACACTCTACAACAGATCTTAGAGCTCGTTATAGGCACTGATGTCGGTGTATGGTGAACATAGGGGAGCACAATAAACTAACAGCCGAGGAGGCCAGTTAGAGCTTCAGATAATTAATTCTCCCAATGGGAAAAAAAAGATTGTCTGCTTCAAATATTACTTTGAGATAAGAACAATTATCTGTTTTATAAAGAAGTAGCTTACAGAAAGCACGTGCAAAGTTTGCTCCAAAAAATTCTTAAAGTAAGTACAATTATTTTTATAAATATATAATTTACAGCAACCAAGTGAATGAATAATAAGTGCAAACCAATTTCTATATAAAGTAATACTTTGAGATAAGTGCAATTAGTTTTATAAAGAAGTAGCCTACAGCAAAATTGAGTATTACGAAAGATATTTTTAGTTTCATACATTAGGGTTGAATTGTTTCTTGTATAGATTAAAATTTTCACAAGTTATAAATAAAATTTATAAAGTGTATAGTGAATAAGATAACAAAAATAAAAGGTAAACGTTATAATGGAGGTGTTTAGGTAAAATTTTAAAGTTATGGTTCAGAAAGACTGTAAAGTTGAAATGTACGTAGTTTAGTGCGAGTAGGTAAAGGATGACAACGTGAAAACGAGATGACTGAAAATACTGGAAACACTAGACAGAACCTGAGCACTGCGAGTTCCAATACGGAGCCAGAAATCTATAAGAACTTTCTGATGCATATAAAGATATGGTAAGCAAGTTAAGACGTTTCAACCAAATAGAACTTGAGATTATTGATTCACATCAAGGAATTTGTAGATGTTTTCCCCATCATACAATTCTCCCTAGGTCTTTAAATTTCAATAAAAACTGAAACACTCTCCTCAAGCCCAAGTCTTCAGTTGTTAGACACTCCAATAATACCAGGATTATTTTTGCCAACGCAACGGAGGGAAACGATGAACAGAGTCCAAATGTGTTTTTATGAAGTCAACTGATAGGGAGAGTTATATAATAATTAATTCGGAAAAGTGCTCAACATTGTGAGCATAGAACGATCCAGGTTGTCAGAAAGTAATGCTGAACAAATCTAAACATAATATCTTTCCTGAGGAAATGCGAAAACAAAATCTTAATTAATTACAAAAAAGTATCTTAAGAACTGAACACACAAAGTGGGTCTCGTTTTTCCTTCCGGTAAAAAAAAGAAGAAGTTATTTATCAAAGTGTGACTGGAGATTGACGCAAAGCGTGTCTTGGCTCAACTTTCTTAATTAGCCACTTCACCCCTCCTCCAACCCTTTCTCCGTCACTAACAGAAAATAAATACCAACTAATTTTTTTTATTTAATTTTTACTCTAGAGAGGTTCCACTGGTGTGTGAATGCACGCTACAGTGATTGCCTTTGTTCGATTCTTAAACTGTAAAAGAAGTGTTTAACTTCTTTCCTTGCGATGTTTGAAATTAAATTTCATGACTTTATTGTCGACTTTCATAAGAAAACAACAGCAAAGAAACATGATTTCCTACGTAAAAGTTGGAGGGAAGTTAATAAAGACAACACTCATCTCAATAAAAGTAAATTAAAGCTTTTTTTAATTTCTGAGCTGTTCCATCTCAGTTGAATTATTACAGATTTAGTGTATTGTTATATATTATATTCTTCTAGCAGAAATATAAAATGAAATTAAATGTTTTAAAAGTAATTGAAGACAAAGCATTATTTAATTTTATAAAATGTCCCTCTTTCTACAGTGGACTTATCTGTATTTAATACATGCCATAACAACAAAGTCATGAACTAAAATTTAGGGCTAATTAAAAGATGTATTTTATTCATTGTAGTACTTCAGTCTATTAAATACACTGTGGAAGTAAACATTGTAGTGGAGTACATGGATATCTCTTAGTAGTTTGAGACTACTTACTTCTTACATAGATTTTAAATAATAATAAATATATTTGTAGAGTCACTATTTGGTCTATTAACTAGCGTTCTTGCTTGGTGTATGAGAGGTTCCTGTTTAATCCCTGGGGAGTTCAAAAAGTTATGGTGTTAACCTAGAGTCTTGGTCAAATTGAAGCTACGATTGATTGGTAGCGAATTCTAGAAAAAAAGGCTAGCATTATTTGTTGTAGAAGCCCGGTTTGTTGACCACACATTACCGTAGTAAAAGTCCGTCTAGAAATACTCTAATATCATCAGGTATAAGGAAAATCAATTTCCACAATAAACATTTTATTTGTAACAAGACGATGTTTCTATGTCTAATTCACCATCTTCAATTGTTGCATGTAGGCTAAAGAAAAGAACAAGAATATTTGTTTACATTTAATAACTAAATATGATGGCTTATCCATCGGAAAGTGGTCTTGTTACAAATTAGGTGTTTATTGTCGAAAATTGTGTTGTTGTTTTTTTCCTTTTCATTTGATGACTTTTAGTCATATATATATATATATATATATATATATATATATATATATATATATATATATATATTAACACACTAAAATCACACGAAGTTTTATAGTTTTTCAAGAAACACGGTACAGTATATTTAATTTCCCCATATGAATTATATTGAGTAATTATGGAAGATAGTTGTTGTGTTTATGTGTTATAGCATTAAACCAAATTAAATAATGGTCTCTATTTATAGAGATATAAATATCGAGAGATAAAAGTCTTTTGACTTGTTTAATTTCACAATATTGTTAAATATATTTAACTAATTTCTTCATTAATTTTCTTCAAATAACCCAACAGTTTAAAGTGAAGTGTTTAATCAATCTGTTGTAGCTGTATAAGACTAAGGCGGAACTATAAGCTAGCTGATAAATTATCCCTCTTCTCTCTCTCTCTTGCGTGGGGAAGGAATCTCTTGCAATTTGACGGGGAAAATTCTTTTACTGTCAAGATTTTCTATCCATTTCGATCTCCTAAGTTTTATGTTATACTTAATTTGTTTGTTTTGAAATAATTAAATCTAAGTATCTACTTTGTAACAAAAGTAGTACAAAACAAACAAAAAATCCTTTTGATAAAGATACAGAATACTACATTATTATTCAATACAATAAAACATCCTCTTTTATTAAATTTATTGTCAACACATTTATTTTTTATTATTTTATTTTTTTAATGTGAGCGAGATAGCTACAACAAAGAGTTTCCCGTTAAGGCTTGTTTTAAAAAGATAAAAAAGGCATATGCATTAACTATTTGTTATTCTCTTGTCAAATATAAGACGTAAAATTGCCAATCTTCATAAAGTGATACAAATAAGTTTATCAATGTATTTCAGATTAATTTTATTATTAAGAAATATTTAATTCTTCCAAGTATTATTAGTAAGTAATGATTACGAAGAAAACAGGAGGAACGATTTTTGTTTAGTCATTAGGAAGTTAACTTGGGGGAAATGTTTATAATTAATACACAAAATTGTAACGTTAATTTTGTCCGAGTACTATCATAAAACTTGCCGAAGCTCCTGAATGCTGGTGTATTTATCACCACGTTCACAAATTGAGACTACTGCTTACACACGATTTTTGATGCACTGTATCTTATAAAGTCATGCTACGGTTTCAAGTGGTTATAATAATTTTTTAAATAAAACATTATATTAACATAAACAGTATAAATTATTGAAATCCTTGTATTAAAAACACGAAAAATAAAAATAATAATACAAAACGTGGAATTTTGCTAACACAAACAATACAATAATAAAATATTTTCTGTCCACAAAAAATAGAGTAATTGGTCTTAAGGAGTTTAAATTGTTAATTTCTCATGCTGAGTTACATAATTTATATGTACAAAATAATAATATAACAATAATGACGGTTTAAAAGATATTATTAGTTGTAGTAAGATTTATTCGCACCATTAGATCCTCTTGAACTTAAGAAATGTATTTTTAAAACTTTCAATATTAAAATAATAGAATGTGGTATGCTTGTATCAATTTAGGTGGCGTATGAACTCGATCGAGGTATGAACAAAATGAATTTGTTATTCAGATAACGAATACGAAAGATATTGTGTATTTTTCCCACTTGTTGTTTAAACCTTTCGGTCATCATCGCCTTATAAAAAAAGAAGAAAAGAGCATAAAATAAAGAGTCATAGCCCTCGAATACTCTAATAGCGTCAGAGTAAGAAGAGAACAAGAGTCGGTCAAGAGAGACCTGATAGGAAAAATAAAAGAGAGGTATTTAACCCAAGAGTACATGAAAGAAAGTGTATATCCAGATAGGGTTCTCGGATCCGCCACAACCCCACTATCAGTGAGCCCTTGAGGATAAGAGGGCATAATATACGTAATGTAATTTGTACTTTAAAAACAATTACAAAAAACACGAATATATATAATTACAATTATTATTGTATACATCTATAAATCTTTTTTCTCTTCTGGAAACTTCAAATAAGTTTTATGTTTGATCCCCACCTAAAATCTTTCTAAAATAACAGAATTTCAAGAAATTCAATAAAAACAATGCAAGATCTGTTTTTCATCGCAGCACATTGACGACCTGTCAAATACAATACGCCAAAGAAGACAAAGAAAATGTAGTAATAGATTTGTAAAACTGAGCCAGCCAGACATACTGCCACTGTCAGTGATATATCGGTCTGATTAATGAGAAGGCATTCTGGCTTCAGCGACTGGGTGGTCGTTTGTTTATTCAGTTGCTATGCAGCGACAAATTTCAATTATTATAGTGGAGAAATACTGTTTACGTTCGTTAATGTCAGATTACAGTTGGTTATGGCAAGACAGCATTGGTATCTTATGACATAACCCCAAATCTGAACAAAAAATAAACAATAATTTTTTTTTTTATATTATGTATACAAACTGTAGAGATATTACATAACTCAGAAACAATATACACAGCAGGGTGTTCTTCAGTGTAATTGAAAGAAGGAAGTATCAAATGTAAGATTTACTTTTCTTAACGTCAAATGTTAAATGTTAAATACATATTTCAAAACAAAATACCACACCCTACATACATTAATCTCTCTCTCTCTCTCAGCCACTCTTCCTTTCCCCCCTTCCTTTAACATGTCTTAAAGATAGAGAAACGTTGCCTAATATTCGTGATATTATATGAATTGTTGAAAGTGTCAAAATCAGGTAATAATAACGAAAACAATAATGTTGCATAATAATCAAAATGTTCATATTTCATTCAGTTTTGTCGTGAGTTTCACACTGTTGGGCACCAAAATTAAATATGAACAACAGAAACTGTATTTTCAATTTCAATCAAATGCATATATGTTTAAAATACCAACAATACAAGAGAGAAATGTAGTTAAAGAACTACTGATATGGATATTTCGAGCAGAGTAGAAATAAATAAATAATTTGAATTGATATACATATAATTTTTTTTCTCCGTGTATTTGTAATGAGAGGAAGGTAAGTATAGAAAGATTCCTAAAAAACAAAACTTGTACACAATAATTAAAAAATTTCAAAATTGTATGTTGGTGTTTAATAATAAAAAACAACAACAGAGGTTTTGATGTACACAATTAGAACACCTAAGGAAGAGTACATTGAAATCGGCCTGAACATCGGATCAACTGTTTGAACAGTATATCTGAATATACATAAATTTTGTTGTGATATTTTTTGAAACTTTACATTTTGAAATCAAGCGTATAAGATGATAGTATTTTGATATGCAAAAATGTGAAGAATCGTTGACCTAGAGGGACAAAAACTACCTATAATTAAAAAATTCAGTTTTGATGTTAATACCTATATAAAAAGAAAAAAACACAATAAAAAAGTGGACTTCAGAAAAAAGAAAGATAGTGTGTGATCTGTTAAATGTTAAATGTTAAATGAAAACCAGTGACGATTGTCTTGTATTTCTCAGTAGTGGACGTGTTCAGCCATCTATAAAAATATATTTTTGTACTAAACATGATGAAAGCCAAGCAAAATGTGTAATCGATAGCGTCTACACACGAAAGATGGTCTTTTGACACACACATTTAACTGTATGGAATAAATACTATATTGAAGGTACTATAAAAAATTAATCGATGATCGAAACGTGTTGTAATAAGATTGTATCGGTAGTTCTTCGATGGTCTATAGGAGTGATGACCCTGTTATGGATAATTTACTGGGCATTTTATTTGTAATAGTTAAACAATGATTTTAAATACAAAGATTTATTATTTAATTTCTTTTAAAATAATAGAACTTTATACTACATAATACGTATCCACAAGCTTTAGCAATCTTTCACAAAAATAATTTCTCCTTGGCAGCCTATCAAGGGGAAGATAACGCGATGGAATACAGTTTATTAAATTAAATTCTCCGAAATGCTCGCCTTTGTTTAAAAAGTCAATATTTCAACAAGGAATAATGCCGTCACTTATCTGTAAAATGTTCAACAACATAGGCTCTAAGTTTTTTCCTTTTCAAAAGAGATGATGTAGATAGATAGAGGTGTCCTATTATCGTGAATTAAGGGAGAAGCGTGTAATATAAAACCCAAGTGGCAATATTTCCTTACATTACATTAAGTAGCAATGGAGGGGGAGGAAATGAGAAAGCTAATAAACATGGCGTATCAAGGGAAGAAAGGAACGGCAAATAAAATACTAATAAAAATAAGTGTAGGAATACATGTAGTGGGGTAAGGGATGGGGGGGGGGTTAATATTGCATTTTGATGAGAATCTTTGACAACCCCTGTTCACCGGTTTCGGCTCGTTACCCTCGTCTTTCAACAAAACATCATTAAAACAAATAATATAAGGTGAAGTAATTATGAGCGAAGCAACTAGGGGGGGGGGGAGGGAACACCTTATGTAGTATATTTTGATAATTGATCCTTTTAAAACTCATCTTGATGACTTTCATTTCCAAGACTGAGCCCGTTTCTCGAGTTAAAGTCTGATTATTTCGTTTATACTAAAGTACTCTCAAATTAAATTGGGATTATTTCTTTTAAAAAGTATTCTTTAATTAAACTGAGATTATTTCTTTTAAAATAAAGTATTTTAAAATTAAACTGGGATTATTTCTTTAAAAAAGTATTCTTTAATTAAACTGAGATTATTTCTTTTAAAATAAAGTATTCTTTAATTAAACTGAGATTATTTCTTTTAAACTAAAGTATTCTCAAATTAAACTGGGATTATTTCTTTAAAAAGTATTCTTTAATTAAACTGAGATTATTTCTTTTAAAATAAAGTATTTTAAAATTAAACTGGGATTATTTCTTTAAAACAGTATTCTTTAATTAAACTGAGATTATTTCTTTTAAACTAAAGTATTTTAAAATTAAACTGGGATTATTTCTTTTAAAATAAAGTATTATTTAATTAAACTGGGATTATTTCCTTTAAAATAAAGTATTCTTTAATTAAACTGAGATTATTTCTTTTAAACTAAAGTATTCTCATATTAAACTGGGATTATTTCTTTAAAAAAGTATTCTTTAATTAAACTGAGATTATTTCTTTTAAACTAAAGTATTTTAAAATTAATCTGGGATTATTTCTTTTAAACTAAAGTATTTAAAAATTAATCTGGGATTATTGCTTTAAAAAAGTATTCTTTAATTAAACTGAGATTATTTCTTTTAAACTAAAGTATTTTAAAATTAATCTGGGATTATTTCTTTTAAAATAAAGTATCCTAAAATTAAAATGGGATTATTTATTTTAAACTATTATATTCTCATCGCCTTGTAAAGTATTGTACATTTGTTTAGAGATATAAACCACTGTTTAAAGTTAATGTAAGCTACTTAGTACACCTTGAACCCATCAGACAAACTTTCATTTCGAAATAAAATAACTCTTTAATATTGAAGTTATTATGGCTCCTTTAAATCAGATCGTTATTTGAAATTCTTTAACTAAGGCCTACTTCACCTGAGGATGGCGGGTTCACATCAAAATTGATAGTGCAAGATGAATCAAGATTACAAATACAGGTATTGCAAAGATAATTTGTGCTCGAAATTAATACTGTGTATTAATAACATAATCCTAGTACTATTTTGAAACTTCTGAAAATAGCAATACACCGATATGTAGTCTATAGTTTAAACATTATTTATCATTTAAATATTTTCTACACGAATTCTCAAATAATAATAATCTCTAATAACCTTATAATAACAGCATTATATTAAACCATTTATTATCAAAACGGGAGTCACGGGTTTTTTCTTTCTTTCTTTTAACGGTACGCGAATAATACCAGCTTTGATTCACTCCAAATAAACAAACTACAATTGTGACACAAAAAGTCGGGGTAATACTGATATTGTCAATTTTTTACAATCCATAACTGGAAATTCTTAGAAAGAAAAATCTACACGAGTCCAATGATCATTTCAAGACGTTGTTACGCCATTTATCAGGGGACCGTGTTTGATTAATTTAATGCAAGGAAACCAAATGATTATAATACTACAACATTGCGACTATCCCCCCCTCCTAAAAACAGCACATTACACACGCATAACTCAAAAATACAAGGATTAGTACAAAATTCAATACAAATACCAGATTATATCGAACGATTATCTTTCTCTGCTAGCGGATACATTCACCAATGAGTACATAAATACTATAAGACACGACATGGCCATGTTAAATATTCTACGCTTATTCTTGAGTTGACCAATACCCGCTAGGTCGCTCTGCTAGAGAATCTGAAGTTGATGTGACTGGCGCTAGGTGGCTCTACGGTCAAACAATGTTTCAGGCGGGTAAGAGAAAACGCACTGATGCCACATATGGGACCAGAGATGCGAGGGAAGGTCGAGAATCGCTTATCTCAGCGCACGAACTGACAACACTGACTATAATAAACAGTTGTACAGTCTCAACCAAGTGGGATGCGTACAGTCAAGCACCTGCTGCTAGCGCTTTCTGATAGCTGTGTGTCAAACTTGTGACGAACAGCACCCGTAAAGCGTAGACTATTTCCCTATCCTATGTCGTGTCTTATAGTATTTATGTAGTCATTGCATTCACTGAATCTACACTATCTGTGAACAATCATAGACTTGACTCCAAAACTTGCAACGTATAATTATGAATGACATTTCTGTTAAGGCTTATAATAAAGAGGCATTACCACATTATTATGCTCTACCCTTAGATATATATATATATATATATATATATATTAAACGTGGAATGTTCACTGCCTTAATTAAAAACACCTTATACACCCACCACTGATGGGCCTCTGTGGCTGGTGAATTAATTACATGGAGAGTAAACAATTCTGTTACTGTATATATTATACTCTAAATCGATGCAGATACAGAGTGATTGAAACAGGTATGACAGCTGTTTTATTCTATAAGTACAAAATTAACAAAAAAACTTTAAAAGGTAACCCCTAAGGATTATTTGAGTTAACAAAAATGTTCATATCACCCGCCATTTTCCAATACAGTAGTTAGCTCTAAATTTTCCTATAGGAACTCCTATTTTTTTTATGCTTATTTTGGATAAAATTTACTACTTTAAGTCTTTTTTCTTCTTGAGTATTTTTCGATATATTCAACCGTTTATGAGCATGTTTCAAAAATTCGTAAATAAAAGAGACGATTTTTCTTATTTTCAAAATCAAATTCAGATAAAATTTAAACTAGAAATAGGATAAAAGGTGTAATAACAATAATTTTATTTGTTCTGTAGGTTGAGGAAGTCATAGTTAACAAAAAAACATAATTTTCTAGTAATTGTCTAGAACATCCACTGGTCAGCTTTTATTTTACTAAATGTATTACACCTTGTGAATTAAAGACAAATGTTATTAATAAGCACAGTTAATACATTTGGTTCGGTTATAATATCTTATTCACAAAGTCTAATACATACGGTAATAATTACTAACTGTTGTAAGCCAGTAGGTGTTCTAGACAATTGCCAAAAAGTTAATAAAAGGAAGCCGGTATAAATTGCCTCTTCGAAAAATGTCAACATAATTTTTCAAAACTGTTTTGCATTGTAAAATTTGCATAACAGCCGTTTTAAGGAATAAATAGTATCAAATAACCTGATACTTATAAAATATATTGCAAACATTATTTTGATCCAGAAAAATAATGATTAATTTCTCAAAAATGTTGCTATTTTTTAGTCTTTCCATGTGAGTAAAAATAAAAGACAAAATGTTCCTTTCAAACTTTTCATATTTTGTATACATTACAATCTTTCCACGTTTCAATTTTTAAATCGGTTTAATTGTTTTAGTTACGGGAGGCTTCATATAAATATACAGTGTACCTTGTAGTTTCACAACTTTATAGCCTTATAGATCCTAAACAGTTAGATATCAAAAAATACTCAGGTATAAAAAAAAAAAAAATCTTAAAATAATGTGTAAAAAAACCCTATGAAAATAAGGTTTCTGTTAAGAAAATTAAGAGCTAACCACCATTGGAAAAATGGTGGGTGTTTTGAAAAAAATTGGTAATACCTTTAGTTTTAACACAAAAATCCTGGGTGGTTATTTTTTAATGTTTTTTTTTGTTGTTCTTATGGAATAAAACAGCGGTCAGACCGATTTCATCACACTGTATACTAGTTATATGAATATTATATCGAGATTTAGAGGATAAATATTTTGCTAAAAATACTATATTTGTAAACTCTAAAAGGTAAACTCACATTAAAAAAATAAACAAATAAATAAAATAAATTAAATACAAAGTAAGGTATATTGTTATTTTTTATAAACTAAAACTTCCCATGGGAAAATTTTAGAAAAGAGTTTATTTTTTCATTTGAATTTTTTGTTTCGACTAATATGTTATATTTAATACTTTGGTGCAATCGTTTTACTCGCACCTGCATTCATAGCTCAATAAAAACTGTTTTGTGGCTGAATCCATTTTAAAACGGAAAAAAAAACTTTTTTAGAATATCGTTCGGCTAGCTGCAAAAAAACCATATTCTGAAATTTCATATCAATTGGTAAGTACGTACTTATGTTCGTTATTGCGTACTAAACAGGGGGAAATGACAAATAGAAGAGAGAGAGTTTCGCTTCGTTCAGTCAAAAAGTTGTACTCTAATTTAAGTTTTCAATATAAGATTATATGAGGGGGAAATAAAATTTGGTGGTTTCGGATATTTGCTTTGGATTCATGGCAAAATAAGATCTTTTGTAAATAAGAAACGATTAATAAAATTTTGTTAATTTGTAATAACTACTAACAAAGAATAAAAATAATATAAGTCACACAATGACAAAAAATACAAATGGAACAAAACATAATAGAAAATCACTATGGCGTTAGAAGTAAAGATAGTAGTGGCGAAGGAGATAAAACAACCGAGCAAGAGGAAGGAGTAACAAATTGGGAGTGATAATGACACAAGAGTCCATAACATAAACAAGGAATATTAAGCTCGGAGTTGGGGTGTCTTTAACAGTTCGTGACATCTGCGAAATGTAAGTTTGGAGTTAGTCTTGTGAACGCCTAGTTCTATGAATTAAGCATTAGGACTCGACCGCTGTAAGACGCCATTATTCACGGCCACAATTTAACCAAGTACTGTGTCCACACACATTATTTAACTCCAGTAAAGTTTTTACATTCATTATTCTTTCATATTACCAAGAAAGTTTAACAATCAATGGAATAAATACATTAAAAGTTATAAACACGTTAATAAGTTATGGCTTTTTATGATGTTGAACACATTTCATCTTATTTATCACATATAAGATACAGAGAAATTTATGTCATAGCTAAAAAAATCCATTATGACTTTCTCTGGAAAAGTTTGGCAATGATGTTCGTCCTGCCATCCATGCAGTGTCCTACAGACCAAATAATTTGAGATTTGAAAAAAAAAATACCCAATATTGTTTTGATTTTATAGGAATCACCATAATTTTGTTCCTAACTAAAAAAAAGTATTAATACTCACATCCTGTAAACTAACGATTAAAAAAAAGATATGAAAATGAACAATGGCTACAGATTTATAAGATAAACGTTTAAAATTATGTTTAAGTTATTTTTATCCCATTTTGATAAAATGTGAAAGATTATTACTCAAACTCACAAAAAAATTACTAAAATTATTATTGTGAAAAATTATTACTTAAAAAAAAAAGAAAGAAAAAAAATGTCGAGCAATGTGGAAAAGAACTTATTTTTAATAAAATACCCCCACACAGGTTTTTTAAGATATTTTTGTTTTGGTTTCAAGGCGAAAAACCATCGCCTTACAAACAAGGAGCATAAAATCCTCCTCAAAGTAAATCTAACATAAATAAAACAAAAACATACATTTCCATTTTCTCTAAAAGTTTGCAAAGTTTGCGAGAGATGTGGGATGGAAACTTCCTGGTTCGATTTTTTCTTTATCTGATTTTATAAGAGGAATTACTGTAGCCTCCAACCAAGCATCGGGAAAACATACGTTTTACTTTTGCTTGGTTTTTGTATGTTTGATCTTCGAACATACGTTTTGATCTTTTGAGGAGAGTTAATCCCCAAAGTAGGGACGTGTTCAATCATAGAATAAACTATGTTATTAAGGCCTGTTGCTGAATCCCGTCCCGACAACAGAGCAGAAGGAAAAACGGTGTATTTATTAGAGATTCTTCTGGTGTTTATCTTTTTAGAATTGACTACAAATATCCAAAAGTTTTGTGTATAGGTATTGTGATTAGGTTAGTGCAATGTTTTTGTACAGTTTATTTAATTAAGAATATTTTTTAATTTAGTGTGTGTTACGTACAATGCTATATCTCTTCTCTACGTTTACATTACCCAATTCAATATTATTGATATTCAAACTATTTTCTACCCACTTCTCATGAAAGAAATGGTAACGACGAGTTGACAAAATGTTGAAATATTAATACTCTCTTCTAATTAAATATGCCAATTTATATACTATATTATGAATCATAATATAAATTTATTAACATAACTATAATGCTTAGAAGCTTTTATGTTAATTAAATAACACTAGTGTAACTGTATTGAGCCGATTTACCTCAAATATTAGGTTGGTTGATTGGTTATAGATATAGAATAATTTCATTTTATGAACTCAGTTACTCCAGACATTATGCAACACTCATATGACATTTGAATAGTGCTCATCTGACCACATTATGCGTTCAACCACATGATAGTGGAATCGATACGAGAGTGAGCTTTCCATTTAGGCAGGAATCAAACACCGTGTCTGTGAATTGACCTATTTCATTACTGGTAATGGACTAAAAGCTTTAAGGTTTCTAATACATGTTTCCTACGTTCGATAGAAATATACCTTTTTAGAACTATAGAAAACCCAAAAATATTCTTAGTTAATACCTTCTGTTTAAATTATATTGGTCAAGAATAAATAAAAAAGTAAATCTATGAATAATTTAAAAAGTTTTTCACTTTTGAGTCTTTTACAAACGGTGGTTTTACTTACTTTTATTTCTACCTAATGAACTACTGCATTAAACAGTGCCCATTACTGGGTAGCTCATTGTTCGTTTCAAAAACAGTTTTTTTATTAGATACAGGTGTTTTGTAATACGTTTACCATGTCATGCACACGAACACAAATTTAAAATAACATGGTTAAAAGTACTGATTTAATTTGATAAAGTTGTCACTGGTAATGAGCACATCCTCTCCTGTTAAATATTACTGACCACGAGTTATTTTTAATGTATACATGTTTATGTTGGTATATATGACATAGTGAACGTGTTTTGTGTATACGATAAGTTTTATGACGCCTTTAATTGATTCTAAACATCTGTACCTGACAAAAACAAAACAAAAACTAATTTAGACAGAATATTAATTGATTCTTTGCATTTGTAGGTGTTCGAGGAATGTTCAAGATCTTTAAACGAACAGATATTTACTTAAAACTTTATTGTCTTAACAGTATCTCTTTATACGCAAATAAGTTTTATGAGTTCAAATGAACTTATATATTGTATGCTGTGACTTAATAATTATGCATGTTGTGACAACCGTTTCATACTTTTCATGAAAACTAATACCCATATGTTAATAATATGTATATTTTTCCAGATAGAAAGCAATAATAATGATTAAAAACGACAATAATGCTATAACACAGTATTAAACACATCGATAACACAATAGCACGGAAGAAGTTATTATGGGGGAGGTGATCTGGTAGGTTATATTATATATAAAAAATAGTGTTTACTAAGATGATGACATTCTTCTTATTAAGACAGCGGCAATGATTTCAGTTAGTATACTAAAATAAAGTTTGTATTAAGAAGTATTTTTATGGAGAGAGCATTAATTCTCTATGGGAAATAATGCCTATTATGAGAGAACATTTTAACAAGATCTAATATGACAAATTAGACAAAACGCCCGCCCATGGAGCTAATAAAGCATCTTGAAACTGTCTCAACCAATAAATGTGTCCCGTCTAAATGGAAATGGTTGACGAGATTATGTTCATTTCTCGTCTCTAATGATGCTTGACACTTCCGGTTCCGATTGTAATAAGTAAGTAAGAGAAGTAATATTTTACCAAGAAATTAAGTCTTTAATACGATTACTTCCTGAGGTTAATCCGGTTAAGTTGGTATGGGAATAATCCAGAAAGGCGACTTGAAACCGGATTCCTAAAGTGGTGTTCTATTGTTAAGCAACCCAACCAGTTTGCAGTGGATACGTTGGCCGCGATGCAATTATTGCAACGTTGCATTAATTAGAATAGGAATACTTATGTAAAGCTATCAAAGGTATTTTTATTTAACTCTTTTTAAATTTGTAAATGATGTTATGATTCAATATGAAAATGGAAGACATAGCACAGGATGTCACTGAGCATTTATTATTAGTTATTATTTACAGTTGCAGTATGTTATTTATTTGTCTTTCGACATAATATATTCATAAGAATTACTTAAATCACTGATATTATTTAATTTTTCTGTTTATGGCAGTAGAATAAATACATTCAGTTCTTGGCGGATACATAACGAATAGCGTAATATGACAGCAAATGTTACTGGCGCATTCACATGTGATAAATACGACCTGTGGCAACGCCCAAGTAGACACAATGCGGTGTTTGTCTTATGTATATGTTACTTTGAAAATAAATTATTTGTGAAATTGATTTGAATCGAATACCACTCAAGTATGCATGCTGCAAATGTTTTATTATATTTTAAAGTTTGTTATCACAATTGTAAGGAATGAAACTTCATTAGATATTAATCGTTGACATTGCAAGATTGAAACTAATTGTGATTGTCTAAACTTGAAAATATTCGTACTAAAATTGGAACATTAGAGCCCATACGGTTTGATTTAGTCTAATTTATAAATATCACCGTTAAAATTCAGTTAACACTGATAAATCTGTATTAAATTTCGCAAGTGGTAACTCAAAGAAAAGATATGTAGTTAAAAAAAAATTACGAAATATATTTTAAACAACCATCAATTTGAAGGTTCTTGCATATTAAACTTGATCTCATTTGTGCAATTAACTAAAATAATATGTGACAAGTTTCATTGAAATAGATTTAGCAGCTCCTGATAAAAGAAGACCTCAGAGAGATCGAGTAGAAGTTTTCTTATTTTACTGTGTTATTTGTCCTGATACAAATTTTCACCAAGGTCAGAGCCAATGTGGTTTTTCTTTTTTTAGAACTTCTGCTTTCGTCAAAACGATTTTTTTTTTCAAAACGTCCCCGAGTGTCTTTCAATTTATGAATGATGTAAATTGTCACAACGTAAGTTCATTATGAAATGATATACGATACAATAGAAACCGACAAAGGATTGTTTTATTACAGCAAATCCCCTCTGTGTACTAAGGAGCTGTAACGAAGTCAGACAGAGTCGAGCAAGACGTGTATATGATAAATGTATTAGGTACAAAGAGGGGCGCGTTTTGCAAGAGGGTCACAACCCTTGTGGGACGTATTAATTAAAATGAAATAACGATAATGTAATACACGTCTAATATGGTCTAAACAAATATTACCTACGGGTCTCATTAGTGCACTTTAGACACAGGTATTGTCATTGTATGAAACACGCTTGCCAACAAGGTAAAACTGTCTCATCAAGTAATCAGTAGTAAAACCTACATAAACAGGTTAACACAATGTTATGTTTTAATATCCAGAGTCATTAGTAGGAGTGCTGTCATTTAAGCAGTAATAACATCTATTTGTTTTTTGTATGTCTGAGTTTTGATCGGGTCAAGATGCTTTACGTTTTCTGCTGATTGTTACTGTACAGTAATTTTCAGTTACTTGTTTGTTATCGGTAATGGGTAATATAACTTCCATATTTCATAAATTATTCGATTGAAATTGATATTTCTGATTTTGGGAGATATGTTTTATTTGTTACTTTTTGGGCTATATTTGGACATAGATTAATAAACCTTTCAGAAAATCTAATTGTTGTGTCTTTTTTGTAGCTTGTATCTCTACATATTGAGTTACAATTTTATTTTACTTGTACAGTATTATGAGAACACTGTTTTGTTTATAACTGTCAAAGAATTTCTGAAAAATGGAAACTGAAAAAGATACACAATTATATAAACTTATGTTCTTTATTTTACTTTAAAAAACATTTGTCTTTCATTCAATTATTATTCACAATTGAATTTGCCAAACGGCTATTTATTATCATTGTCTATTATTTAAATAATCATCTCTTGATGAAATCATATATACAGGGTGTCCTGAAAACGTTCTATTTATTTTTTAATTATGTACATCAAAATGAACAAAAAAATGTTAAATAACATATAATCGAATTCCATTTCATTAACGGTATATCCGCCATTTTGTTCTTCTACAAAAACATAACTCCAGAAATAAGATAAGATATTGAAATCAGATTTGGTATAAACATTTTACAAGTTTAACAACACAAGACTTTATTTTTATTATTTTTAAAATGGCGGCCATTTAAAACTTTTAACGTCGAATGTCTCAAAAACCGTTAATTTAATTTCAAAAAATTAAACAGCCGCCATTTTAAAAATTATAAAAATTAAATATTTTTGTCTGGTACACTTGTAAAAAGTAAAATACTTTTACCAAGTCTGAACTCAATATCTCTAATATATATATATATATATATATATATATATATATATATATATATATATATATATATATATATATATATATATATCTGGCATTATAATGTTTTTGTTGTAAATGAACAAAATAGCCGAGAGACGGATAATGAAACAGAATTCATTATATGTTATTTGAGACATTTTGTTCGTTTTAATGTATACAAGTCTAAAATAAATAGCCAGTTCACCTTTTTCCGGACACTCCGTATAAGAAGGGCTGTTTATTAGTCTTACAAATATTTCTCTTCCTACATTATAATGTTAATACCAGTTTATAAACGTTTCAAACTTCTAATTTGCAGGCAGACTGTTTGTTGATCGGTAACCAAGGTAACATCAATTTGTGTTCAAGTAGACAATGTTATTAGTGCCATAAATACGTAATGTAGGGAGCCGAACTAATGTACCATATAGATTAGGAGTGGAAAGGGAAAGCTAGTACACCGTGACACCACTGAACATCAAATACTGAACTCCTGCAGGATCGATATAATGTAATAAGACACAGGATTATACATGCTTAGTCCTTTGGTTGAATTAAATTACTTTGTGATGAGTTTTGATATTTTAGATTCAAATAAAGGGGAAAAGATTTTCTTTAGCTAGATTAATTTTATTACAAATCTGAAATTAATTGAAATGACGATTACCTACTCAGTTTGGTTTCGTAATTTTTCATTTATTAAATCTAATGACTGTGGTGAGTGTAAAAACTTGATTTATATTTTTTATTGTAAATGTTTTTGAACGTTTACCTGAATCTGGAACAATAGGAAGTTACGAGATGATTGTCTGGCCGTATACACCACTTGAATGAAACTGATTTGAATAAAATTTCTGAAAATCACCGATGTGTTTTGGGTCGGTAATAATACACAAATATGTTTCGGTATTTACAATATGTTTTCTATGCTTTCAGGTTTAATGATATTAATTGGAACATAAATCAAATACTACTTTATATATATTAACTGTGATTATTTAATAACAATTCGCTTGACAAGACTAACATTTCGCTTCTGAGGTCAGCAAGACAAGCACCACAAAAACTACATATATTTAAATATTTTGGTAGTAAAAGATTTCATATATATTTCATAACTCGAGATAATTTGAAAATATTCCCCTTTAAATAAATAAATTATAAAAAATAATAAAAATACTTTTACCTGATAGAAACGAAGATGGCATCGCACCCCCCCCCCCCAACTATTCCTTACTGGACTAATATGTTTCTACTATAAGGTGACATAATGTGTAATAATATATGTTTCTATAATGGCATATATTTCTTACTATATATAGCTAAGGGACATGAAATCTCTAAGGCAATAATGTCTTATCGTTTACTTCCAATCTATCCAACTTCTGTTTCAACCTTTCACCTCCCTTTCATTCAGTGCGGAAGGGTTTAGCAGGTGTCTTAGTTGAATGTCCAATGAAAGGTTCAAACTCAATTCTGTTTTGTGCGCTAACCTGTACCCACCTCAGATCCATTATTTTAGACCGACACTCATTGTGTGTGTTTGAGTTATGTCTTTCTTCTCTAAAGATCTCTCCCCTTTCTCTTTTTACTATGCATCTAGAATATATCTACACCTTAGTTTATTACAATACAACTTTCATAGTTAACCTTCTAGTGTAACTCATAATGTTATTTTCTTGAACATTTATTATTATTACCTGAGAAAGTAATTATTAAAATAAGTAAAATTATATTTGTTTAGATTCATTGGGGTTTAACAGTGTCCTGTGTATAGAAAGGTATACATATTAGAGAGGAAGTCATAATGGAAAAACAGAGAGAAGAGGAATACCACTTATTGGTTTATTTAAAAAAATTAAATTACTATAATTTATTAATTTGGATGTGAAGAATGGTTGGCTATATTTTTTATTATTTTGCTAGTAACAAACATCCAACTGAAATAATCTACTTAAATTGAAATATTTGTTGTTTTACCAGATTTAAAATGATATGTTAAAAACAGATAAATCCCAATTGACATTTCAATAATAATTAAAAGCTTATGTAAATCCGTGATCAAAAGTTTATTATTAGCTAAACATTAAAATGAATTAAATTAATTTTTTCGTGGTTATTTTATTTTGTGCTTAAAGAGGTAAATTAGAAGTAGAAGGACGAAAGAAATATGATATAAGTATCAAATAATATTAAACTTGTTACTGAACCATAACAACAGTTCCCATAACTGGGATACCAGGTGTTTCAAAACTATTGCCCTTACTAAATTTTGAAATTATGAAAAAAAAAAAAAAAATGAAAAATGAAAAAAGAAATCCTTTTGGGAAACTATAGGATGCCAATTAATTACTTAGTATGACTTTAATTAAAGTAATTTTAAAATATAAACTAACGGAATTTTATCCTGTCCACTAAATTAAGGGAGCTCAAAATTTTTAATTTTAAAAGGTAATAACAAGCCGAGAAAAACATGAAAACCTGATATTGCAATGATTGCTTCATTGAAAATGACAACCGATAACAAATTTGAAATAAAGATATTTAACTTACACAGCAACCTCTGGTTAGCACGGTTTTTATTTATTCGTTATTCAATTTAAAATGATCTATCACTGGTGAGAGATTAACAGTTTCAAATTTTCAGCTGACTTATAGAAACCCAATTTGTGGGAGAGAAGAAAATTTTTTTAAGTACCTAAAACAATTAGCCCTTTTTATTAAGCGTTTTAAAAGCGTGTTTTTTTATTCTCTTGTTAAAAATTTATAGGAGAGCGGTAGTTTTGGACATCCGGTATATTTTGGGGATCGCTTTTTCCTTTCACTTTGTACATAGAAATACGGTATATTTTGTGAACTAGTTTGAGAAATTTATCATAATTTGAAAATAAATTAGGACCCATTATACATCTATTTCTTAGTAGATACAAAAATAAAATTTTAAAAAATTAAGAAAATAAAAAAATTAACTAAT
The DNA here is from genome assembly GCA_963513935.1 of Aphrophora alni. NCBI lineage: Eukaryota > Metazoa > Arthropoda > Insecta > Hemiptera > Aphrophoridae > Aphrophora > Aphrophora alni. Next base: position 93,311,140 of record OY740766.1, read on the forward strand.
GTATGTTCTACGATATTAAAAAAGAAACTTTTTGTTTTGTTGTAATAAGTATTGTCGGAAATGAAATTCCAAATGGCGACAATTTAAATTAGTATGTGATTTATAACTTTCTAAAAAAATTAATAAACTAATTTTAATTCAATACAAATTGTTTAGTACACATATTTTGATCCACAATTTTTGGTGAAGCTTTGATTTGATTAAAACTGGAGGCCATGGTCTTAGGCAAACTATGTAATTGTATAAATGATTTCATCGCCTAAAAACGTCGTAATAAGGAATGTTTTCCGCAGTGAGTGTCGACTGTCATGAAACAAGAATCGTAATGAAAGATATGTGGCATTTCCCAAATTACATTACACATGGATATAAACCAAAAAGAGCATTTCATGTTATCCTATTAGTTGCCCTTCTGTAGTCCAACGGCAAAGCAAAACGTAATGACATTTTATTGGCTTCACGATGCAAAGGATTGGCGTGGAGGAGGGGGCTGGTGAGGTTGAGGGTGCTGGGGTCAAATTGGAATTATGGTCGCTGGTATGGGGGGGGGGGGTAATCTGCCGCAGGCTCACAAACACTTCCATCTGTGGCTATGCGGTAACGCGTTAACTCGCAGTAAAAACTAGAGATGAAGGTCTCCTCAATTAATTACCTTAATTTCACTCCGTGGTCCTTGCTATGTAAATTGATTAAGGTGAAGCTCTGAAATATTAGATGTGTTTTACATATTAAACGTTTTCTCAGAGCATACACTGGTGGTAATAAAAATTTAAAATATTTTTAATTATGATGTATACTTAATAATTTGTTCCTGACAGTACAAGATTACTAGCTTTGTTGTGAATCATTAAATAGTCATTTCAAAATGTTAATTAGTCATTCTGAGTTTTTAATAGCTCCTTATGGAAATTATTTATTTATTTATTTATTGATAATGTCAATAGTGTATTTATTTTACATGGATACTACAAACTGCTTAATCCTCTACAAGTGGGACTATAACTATTAAAAATCTGTAAACAAAAATATCTATTTGATATAATAAAATTTGAACACCAATTCTTACTAATAGTACGTTTACTTATTCAAACGCGTTTGAACAAGAAATTATAGTTTATTATTGTAGCTCGTGAATCACTGAAGATGACAACTTTGTCGTTGAAATGCGTTAGAATAAATAAACTTACTATTAGTGAGACTTTGTGTCTAAGTTTTATTCTTTTAAGTATACCATCTCACAAGTGCAGCTCAATATTTATTTATGAAAATAACTATTTAAAAATTGAATTACTTTGATTAGAGCAAACGCATTAAGATTACGTTACCTTTCAGATACCTTTATCTGTCAGTCACATATTATATATCACAATAACCATAATTAACTACATTCAGCAAAAGTTAATGCGGATATAAATATAAGGGAACTATTCAATTCACAATCAACTAACCGCAACGTCGTCATCAATTTCTACTCAAAAAATTCAAGATAAAATAAAAAAGGTAAATTCTGTCTAATAATTTTGTAATAAATATAACTGTAGCCAATAGAAATGAGTTTAAAATTGAAACATAAAGTCTATGATTAAAAAAATACAAAAGTTAAATTGGAAAATAATAAATTGAGTGTCCAACAAATTCTTAATTGTATATAAAAACAGAGGGTATTATTATCAAATCAGCTTTGATTATATACTACAAGTGAAGTGAAATATAATAATATTTATGACTAGTGTTTGAGTGAACCAAAGAATAATTTCGAAATAGTATAATATACATATGTATGATTCTATTCAGAGAAGATTTAAAAAAAGGCCAATAAGTATAATATTTACATGTTTGCTTTTAATGCTTGTATTGTATAAAGTTTAAGTTTTTTAGAGATAACTTTTTAAAGGAGAGTTTGAAAATGATGTAGTATACAACTTAACTTTAATCGTGTAAGAGTAGATTGTAATAAAGCATATAGTATTTTGATTTACACATTAGTAAAACTTTATCTCAGTGTTTAATTACCCTTTGTTTGGTGGAATAACCTGTGTCACTTACCCTGACAAATTGGTCCATTAAGTTCGTGGATGCCACCAAATGGCCAAGTTAGTTGATAAAATGATCTTACTGTGATATTTGTTTTTAAAATTAATTTATAATATATAATTAGAACTATTTACACATATACAGTTACAAATCAGTTTTGTGTTTATAATTGTTTCATCCAAAACTATAGATGACAGTGATTACGCTTATACATCTTCAATAACTTTTTTCATATTAATGAATTTATTGAACAAAAATGTAAATGTCAGTCATCCTATATATTATACATAGTCTCTATAAACATATATTCATAAGTACACAAATAAATATATACACCCATACCAAAGTCATAAATACAAAATATACTAATCCTATCCAACCATTATATTTCCTAAATATAATTATGTAAATAAAATACAAAACTATTCTTTAATTCTAAAATCCTAACAGTATAGAAAGTTCTCTCTTGTTTAATCTATAAATACGATATCGTTTAAATACATGCTCCATTATACCTGTCTTCCCTTTTTAAAACAAAGGTTAATTTTCTTTTTTTGGACCATTAATAACTTATACAATTTTCTATTTGAGTTAATTACAATCTCTTCCAGTTAACTTGACTAATATTCCCACGTTTATTGTTTTTTGTCTCTACTCATATCAATATGTGCAATTATCTTTCTTCATTCCTCTATATTATAACACACTCGTTACGTTGGTTTCTGAAGGCTTTTAACTGTTGTTGATTATTTTACACAGTACCGAGAATGTTTTTCTTTTCGATTATTACTACCTACTAGATTTTGTTTCATTTTAAGTTCAATATACTTATTTTGTGTCATTTCCAAATTTCTCTCACACGGAGACTGTACTCAAAATATCTTACATCGCGGACTCAACCTAGCTTATCAATGTTACTTAACAGAAAATTGTAAACTAATCTTGTGTAGGCTTCTTCACACATAATTTTGATCGGACTTCTATAAAGAAGCGTTTGTTTTGTGTAATTTCCAATTACATGATATGTAAGTATTGCAACACCGCATTCTCCTGTTTTCATCAGTTTAATAAGAAACTTCTGACTTTCTATTCATTGTGTGAAAAGTTTAAAATTGTATTGCGGTGTGGCTTCGGAATGATAAAACTTTTATTGAGAATAGACTAAACGAATAGAAACAAAGTTACAAATTTATTGTGAAAATAAGGAGATGATGAAACGAAACATAATCTTAAGAAGCCAGGGATGGGGGGGAGGGTAGCGGCCCGAATTACTGAAAGATTTGAAGGTTTATGAAATAATTAAGATTTTAGTCTTGAACCGAAGTGTGTAAAAAGACGGTTACAGTCGTAGAAATTTTTTTAAAAATATTAAATTGAACCTGACAGTGGTTTTAATATTTTTCAATACACTCGCGAATAGTAATTTTCTTTTACATGTTGGTAGTAAAATTTATTTGGGGGCAAAATCCTTCTTATTATACGAAAATTAGATGGAAATAGCTAAAACAGATTTTGAAATAGTCGATATTATCGAATATTTTTAATTTTTGACACCCGAACTTACGATTCTGAGGAGATAGCGAAAATAAGATTTATTTAGGTTTTAGCCAAATTTATAAAACTAGTTACGAGCCAATTTTGGGAAGGTTGTTATTTTGCGCTTTGGTATGTATTATTGCTGGTAGTCGAAACTTTTAAATTATCAAAGAAACCAATGAAAACCTCTACACCAAATTTGATAAAATCCTAGTTTAGCTTGTAGGGATTTCAGATAGACATAATAAATAATAATTGTAAAACACAAAACATTTTATTAGACTCAGTAGACCACGTCTACAATATCTACATATATATTTTGATCCAACACATATCCTACAAAGTAAAAAATACACACAAAATTATGTATTATTGAATGACTGGAAATATTTTGACCTTTCCTCCTTCTGGAAAATTAAGTAACATGACACTGTAGAAGATAAATATAATTTGGTTTTTGCAATTTATATTAAAGAATTTATCTTATTTTGACCAAATTTCGGTTCAGAGTAACATTGAGACTAATTTTTAGTGTGTAGAAATATATTCATTTTCTGGACACCTTCAAAAAGTTTTAAAATTATTGTAATTAAAATGTTGTCCTCAGTAAGTTGTTGTATATTGATATTTTGAACGGAAATTAAAAAATAACAACTCATTTAATTATATCCCTATCCAACAGATTAAAGAAAAACATACATCATCGCCTGCGTAGTGAAGAATTTTCAAGCGTGTAAAAGAAAATGTCAACAATAATTTCCTAAATGAAGGAAGTGGGTTATAATAGGGATAACCAAAAAAACATAAATTAATTACCTTTTCGCTTTCATCTACATAATATATTTATAATGATTTCGATCTATCACATTATTTTCTTTAATAAACATACTTAGAAAATTAAATAGGTAATATTATATTAAAACACGTTTTATTGCAATATTAGACCAGATGTTCTAGCTATTCCTTAAAATCTCAAACAAACAACATAATACACCTGTGGGACAGTTTTGTGTAGCAACTTACAGACTGGTTGCATTTTCACCATCAAATCCCACAAGTGTAGATTTATACATACAATATCTATTGTCACTTCCCGAGAAATTAGAAATAGACCCGATGCAGCACACGAGCCACCACCCACAACTGTAATTAGACCCATTCCAGTCCCCCCTCATCCCCGCAGCTTCCCCCCCTCCCCCGACTCAATGACACTTATTAACATCTCCCATACGACGTGTCTCTCATTAAATCCAATAAACATTCCCTTATTTATTCTACTGAAAAACTAACGAGACCCACACTTTCACATTTAATTTTCGTTAACTATATTTAACCTTTAAATCTTCTTTTTTTTTTCAAAAATAGTTGAAAGTAGAAACACGGACACTTTTAGAAGCACTGTAACTTCTAAATATACCACTATACTATAATTCATGATCTCCTCTCAAATATTGGGATCAAGTTTATGCCCTAAATATTTCATTCACACAAAAATAACTACCCACATTTAGTAGGTAGCCTACATTTTGTATAAATATCTTGTACACGGCCATTGTTGTCTAATGAATCATACTAAATCATTATTTGAATTTTTTTATTCCGATTAAAAACCTTTTTAATTTGATTGCGTTACTATACAGCCTTTTAAAATTAATAATCGTAACTCTGTATTATGTAATGTGTAAGACGGTTAGCCCGGTGAAAGGAATTATACTTAAAGCTCCTTAATCCTTCCCCCTCTCCACCCTAACTGAACCCAAGCGTGGGATAGTGTTTCAAAATAATATTGTCAACTGTTGACAGTTAATTTCAGTAGCGATTGTCCCAAGACCTTATACCATTCATAAGTGGTATGCATATATACATGTTGTATATGCAATCATGCAGTGAAATGACTTATTCCAGATAGACTAATTGAAAAACAGAGAATAAACATTTACATTGTATGTTGTAGGGCTAATCATAATATTTTGTCTTATCCAAGAAAATGTCAACAAAGTAGCCATTGTTCCGAGAAATGTTGTTTTTTATAACCATAATCTGTTTTGTTAATTTTTAAATGTTGACTACTGTTTTATGAATAAGTAGTTGATTATAGTAAATGTAGCATGTGGCCACAACGTTAAAAAAATAATTTACTACAGACTTTGACGTGTACACTATAATTATGACGTATCATAAATATAGGCATAGAACCAATTATAATTATTAAATATGTTTATTTGTTATTGTGCACTGAATATTAATTTAGTTTGTGTAATTGTGTTCGTCATCTGATGATGGTATAAGATATAACGAAACAGCTGTTAAGACAAAATAAAAGAACCTCCTAATCAATGACTGCTTGACGTAAGTTAAATAATTTCATTTTTGATGTTGTTTGTAGCCTACATTATTTTCAAGTTTCAAATTTGGTATCAATGTATACCCACTTGAGACATGTCTAACTACTGGAGGAAAACTGTTATGTACTACTAACATTTTAAAATTTGAAGATTTTTTTTATTTAACAAACTTAATAAAATTAAAATGAAACCAAGCTTGTTTATTATATTTGGCTAAAATATATAACATTACATTGATTATTACTGAGTCCCCCCCTTCTAATTTTTAGGCTAAGCTGTCAAACTTTAACTATTATTATTAGGATACCGCTTTTATTTTGTATTTTAAATTTTGGGGTATTCATTAAAACTGCTGACATTTGACTCTACTGTAAGCTATTGTAAATTCTAAAATGTAGAAAATAATTTCTTTAAATAATTAAAAATGGCGTTTTTTTAAAACTTTATGAATTATTCTGGTTAACGAATTTTTTCAACAATTTGTAAATCCGAGCTTATATATAAAATTTAAATGGAATTTCTTAAAATTATATATAAAGTGTCCATTGATCCTATTCCATATCATATATATATATATATATATATATATATTCATAAAAATGATAATGGACATATATAGTCTTGGTAATCAGAATTTCCACGAGAAAAATATTGTATTAGAAATTCACTAAAAATGAATTCAGGAATTGTAACAAACAAGATAACAATTGTTTACAGTTCGTAATCAGTCAGGATTTAGAGAGATGCTTTCAAGTTAAAATTCAACACCTATTATTTGAATGTATTCTTTAAAGACGTGTAAAATGAGAACTTCGGAATTATGTAAAGATTTTCCATCGAGATTATTTTTCATATGTGATTGCATTTATGTCGATTGTGATCTTCTCTCGCTCCCTTTCAGTTCTGGAGTGTTTCTGATGAGGGCCCTTGACAAGAATATTGCACTATTCATGCAACCCCTTTTATATTACGCATCTCATCTTTGTGAGCATAAGCGGCTCATGAAAGAAGACAGACAGACTTAGACCTCAGGACAAGGCTAAAGAACTGAATATCGAATGTCATATAAGATACGACGATCATCATTATAATAAACAATTTATAATAAATTAACGAGACTAAATATATAAATTTACAATACAATAAAAATGTATATTTTGTTTGTTGTTTTATTTTAGTAATTTTATAATTTATTACCAATATATAATATTTTAAGTTATTTTGTAATTGTTACCGAAATTTAGATTAATGTACCATTATAGTGAATTTGCAAATCAAATAGCTAGTTTATGTCACTTTCAATGCAAAACAATTAGGAGAGCTGCGTAGCTAGCTTGACAGAGAAATAACGTCATAACAGACTTATCAACTTCCGGTCCAAGCCCCTGGATATATATATATATATATATATATATATATATATATATATATTATATATATAAATATATATTTATTGAATAAACTGAGTATATTCTGTCCATAAGATCAGGACTCGATAAGACATTAATGTTTCTACAGATTCCTTAATGTCTTTTAGGTTCGATAAGATATTAGCTTGGGTTTTGCTTACATAGGTTACCCATAAAAAAACCTACCCTAAGACTTCTTCTCTCTATACACATACATATATAATATATATAAGCTTGTGTCCTGAGTGACTCACCAATGTCTAGTCCCAACTCCTGAACCTAAACACCTTAAATTTGTGTAGTAGGCTATATTTCTTCCAAAACAGAAGTATCCACTAAGAATAGAATTCTATATCAACATAAAATTTTCAGTATGTTCAGATGCTTCAAATTGATGATCAAATTGTTTGTATCATCAACAATTTTGATCCGTGCAGCGCCGATTATAAAAGTTATTTTTTTGTAACACTTTTCTTTTATATTGCGTCACATTTGACTGAATGAAACTCTTCAATAGTAAATAGATAATTACTCAACGATCAGACAACCGATAATGCAGGTCTTTGTTTTCGTTATTTTCAACGTAGTCTACTCAAATGTTTTTATATTAGCTTATGTTACACGTGTAAGTAAGACGTGTAGAGTATAATAGTAATAAACTGCAACGCAAGTAAAACCCAAGGACAATTTAAAGAAAACATATTTAACTAGGGGTTAATATTTAAATTAATTAATTTCCCCTGCTTTAAATTACTACGAATAAGTGCAGTTGATACTATAATTCGAGGCTTAGGTAATATCGTACATTGATCAATAAACTTACTGAAAGCAAGTCAATAAACCTCCGGAAGATCAGCCAGAAGTTTAATGCCGTTTTTATTGGTAGTTAACATTTTCTATAGGAAGCTCCGTTTCATTTCTCATTTTTACGATCCGAGACCTGAGCAGACTTACTTTGCCGTGGAAAGTAGCCCTTAAATGTGGGTTATGTGTCTCACGGGTAAATAAATCTAAAACTGCTCACTCGGCCAACTGAGGGAAGGGTTCAAATTACACCCCGGTTCTACCGTCCACGGGCAAAGTGGGGCTAATTTAAAGGTAGAACGTTAAAAGTGATAAGATACTTTTTAATTTTATACATAAATAAGCACACATTTATGAAAAGGGGAAAGAATATTATTGGGATAATTACTGTTATTATAATAGTTTAAAGATAAAGTTTCAAATCTATAAACCAAACATATATAACTATTGAAACAGGTTTTTTGTGAACACAATGGGCAAGGAGAGACTTTACTAACGAGGATCAATTATTATGAAGGACATTATTAAAAAAAAATTTTTTTTTAAATAAAACAATAGTGAAAAGGGGCAAGATTGTTGTACAAGAATGATAAGCACACATTGCAAATAACCATAAAAAAACATTGCTCTCACTTTACTACATAAGCATACAAACATGATATAAACACTTAAATAATAATAAAAACTAGTTTAAATAATTAGTTTTGAATATCAGGGTTATTATTATTATTATTATTATTGTTTAATCGTAAATGACAAAACACAATTAATTGTCTTCTACAAGGGTAGGTCATAGTTCAGTCATTTTATTGACAAAAAACAACATTTCGAGAGATCTATTTGAGCCTATTTGTCTTCCTATTAGTCAATTAATAAAGCTGTAACAAACCTGTAAAACATAAACATTATCAGTTCAAAAACATTACACACACTTTTTCTTAAACCCGTTAAAAACAAACCCTATATTGATCAAATTAAACGTCAGTCTATTTAAAGTGCTGATTTGGAAAAATCTCACAAAAAGTAAAAAATGAATCATATTAGACTTCTTGGAAGGTTGAATGTTTAAAATATGTAGCATATATTCAACTAGCTCATAAAGTTTTTGTGAATGTGAAGACACTAAAATAAAACACCAAACGTGTGTATATTTTCTATATGTAAAATAAAATTATAGTACACGGAATAATTTGTATAGTTTAAAAAACTGGGCGCCGGTCAGATTTTTGTAGCGGATGAAATTATCTTTTTAAACAGGTCTTGGTACATTGGTTAATGTTATAATTGTTCACATTTCGATAAAATATGACGGAAATAACTCTCGCCGATGTTTCATTTTCCTTTGGGCGTCATATTTTAACCAATTTTGATCAAAATCGTCATAACCGATTTTAATACATAGTTTGTGTTTTGGTGTTACGACTAGTAAGCTACTCCCAAATTATGAGCTACCAAAATTTTTACTAAAGCCTATGCTTTTGCGGTCCATCCGATAGCGGTCCACCACACACACACACACACACACACACACACACACACACACACACACACACACACACACACACACACACACACACACACATATATATATATATATATATTACTGAGGTGACCTTAAAAAGAAACCGTCATCAGTGATATACATTTAAGAAAAGGACATTATATTATATATAATAATTATATTTAATATTATATTAAATATAATTATATTTGCATCTTATGTTAGTTAACATTCTATTGCAAGGTAAACAATTAATAAACCAAGATACACAATGAAAGTTTGAACCCAGTTTGGGATTTAATTTACTCCAATACACGTGTTTCGTAAACGTTTAACTTGTACGAAATCCTAGAGATCCCCTTTCTAAAGGATATTGCACTATTCATGTCCTTGCTTTTTACAGCTTCTCTTCACTTGTTTACCGCCGTACCACGTAAATAGTGATCAAAGCTGCCCGATGAATCCCACCAAGTCAGTAAACATGTAGTTGAAAACCGAGAGAAAAGATTAAATTATTTCATTGGGGAATTCATTTAGATTTAATTCTGATATATTTTAAACTAAAAAAGGTTTAATGGTGAAAAACCATAATTCGTATAGAAAAATAACGTGACTTGCTCCATGTTTTAGAGGGAATCACAGGGCACAAAGCACGGTTCAACTGTTATGTAAATAATAATTTTATAATATTTTAGTCGCTTTATTAACCTTGAAAAGGTTTTTAGTTACGCAATTGAAAACATTAATAATGTAGCGACTAAGGAAGTATTTTATTACTTGGTCAGTTAAAATAAAACTGACCAAATGTTTTATAACGAAGTTATTATAAATAATTCAAACTTGATTCATAGTTTTTTTTTTTACAACTGCTCGTTATGCATTGTTCACACCAATATATTGAATATACTACCTCCGAGGGCGGGATATATTCCTAGCCAGAAAACCCACAACCGTGTTTTGAAGCCGTGCAATAACTGTGAATGTTTGCTACAATGGAAAATAAAATAAAACATTTCTTGTACATAAAATGTTCAGCCTAGTTTCAAAATACCTTATACTTTATTTAGGATTCAATAAAGCACTAAAGTTAAAAAAAGCTAAAGTTTAAAAAATTTAGTCACACAAATATTCTACAATTGTTTGCTTATAGCATCTTCGGACAATTATAGTGGCGGCCGAATGATGCCGCACTACATATTTATAAGCATAAGCATATTTATGTCATTAATTTTTTGTAACTTAAGCTTCAGTGCTTTATTGATGCTATATCATGGAGTGTCAACAAGAACTTTCTTCTATTACATTAAATATTATAGTTTATTCCTAACTGTCATACAGATAAGTACACGCTGCGTAAGGCTACGGTTACTATGGATGAGAATTCTGACGAAATTTTGTTCTGACTAATTCTGATGATTTCGTACGAAGTCATCCGAACAAACAAACGCCTGTTATCTAATGAGTGTGTTTACAGTGGCAGCGACTTTGACGTCAGAACAGACACAACGTCGTCAGAACCATTTGAGCGTTCAAACAAGTTTGATTTTTTCGTGCGACCTGCGACTGTTTGGGCTTGTTAGTGCGGTAAATTGTGAGTTATTAGCTTATTTCACCATGGATAATGATAAATTAATCAGTCTTCTGTACAAGAACAGGTGTTTGTGGGATATGAAAGACAAAAATTACCACAACAGGGATATTGCTCGGAAAAAGTGGGAGAAGGTTGCAGCAGAACTCAACACTAGCAGTAAGTAAAATCTGTATGTTGAATAAAATCCACTATTCAACATCAATAACTTTAATAACGGGGTTTCAAGAAAATATAGTTCATCGAGTTCATCCATTTTGCTGGGCGGCTTTGACACGTACTGACTATCAGAAGATCAGAAAACGCGCACTGTGTAACCGCCTTGTTCTGACGAGGGTTTCGGACGTACTAGTCAGAACAAAATTTCGTCAGAATTCGCATCCATAGTAACCGTAGCCGAATAATCAAATAAACATGCGTACGAAATGCCAAAATAACGAGTAAAAAAATAACTTCACTTCGCTCGATAGACAAGTTTTATCGGTGAGAACATATGGGTTCATTTTGTGGTTTTCCGTGTTATAATTTCGTTTTGAAGTCGCCTTTGTCCTGAAAGTAGTATTAATGATGCCCGTCTAATGTTTTGCTCTACAGCCCAAAACAGTAAACCGGCCGTAAAGTTGATAAATTTTGTTATCTGAGCACATTTTTGCATATATCGAATTTTATATATTTGGAGGGATAGCTATTACAAGACAAAACTAAAAATACGTCTTTCCCCCCCAATATTGGTTAAAGCGATTACATTCAGGTTTAGCTAAAATGTGACCTGTACGAGTGTAATAAATCACAATTCTTTTTTGGAAATAATAGGCATAAAGGTCACAAAATATCTCATTTTATGCAGCTTTAAATCACCATCTGACGTTGCTCTTATCACATTTCTGAAACAAAAATCAAGAATGTTAAACGTCATTGCAGGTGCTAACGAGTTTAATAAAAAATTAAAAATTTTTGCACAACAAAGTGAATATTAATCGTCGTCAATAAACGATTTACTCTTTACGACGAGCGAAGTGAGTTATGGTTCTATGTAAATGTATAAATATATATTTTACAAAGTTCACGAAATGATTGTAAGAGCGTACTCTGTAGCCTACTACCAACTCAGTGTAGATGGGAAGATGTGTTTGTTTGGACGGAGTGTTGATTGACGCTGAGTGACTTGGACGCCTGGCGCTCATAGTGTTAATGAAGATATCATTAGTTTTTTTATGAATGTGTTGAAAAGTTTGTGCAAAGTTTTTACACTGTTTATTGACTTTGTATGAGTCAGTACAAGATGTTAAGAGAGCCCGAAAGATTTTTGTTGTTGTTTTTATTAGGCTATGAAATCTGACGATTCTATCAATCAGTGTCACATGTAGGCTAATATCCATTGATTATTAAAGTATAAAACTAATCTGACACACAATACATATACCTGACAAAAGTAAAGTGAAATCGGTTAACACAATTATAAGTTAGACAAACCAATAACAAATCCAAGTTCAGCGTCTTAAAAAAAATGAAGAAAAATTTATTAAAGTCACTACATAACAAAAAATTACGGTTACTTCAACCATAAGGCATAAGGGGTAAAAATTAAAACGTTTGTGATATTTTAAACTTTTTTTTAATTACGAATTTGCATATTTGCAACATTTAACCCAGGTTAAACTGTCGAAAACGTATAACTTATTTATAAAAAAACGTAATTTGTAAAACAGAGAATTAAAAATAATACTGCATGAACGAAATCAAAGTTAGGCTGATCCTATTAATTGTATACGACCTAACGAAAAGAGTAACGTAAAGTGCCTTCGGAGGCCTCCGTAATAAACCAAAATAATCTGAATTGGTCTTTATTAGAAAATGAAGACATCACAAAAGGCCATTGTATACCAAAAAATAGCAATGAAGTTAAATCAGTAGCTTAACTTTTACAACAACAGCATAATTATATTGTAATTAAAAAAACAACATTAAAAAAAAAAACAAGACTGAACTTGAATTAAAAAAAAAACCTAATCTCATTTGAAAATTTTAAATGCGTACAAGGGTCTCATGCGATATATAAATAAAATAATTACCTGAAGCTGAAAAGTGCTTAGTCGATTAAAAATGGAAAAGGGTCTATCTTTGACACTAAATATTTATAAGTTGATATTGCCATCGATTAAATAATTGTGGTTTTGAATCATCAGATTTCTTATCAGTGTGTCCATACAGTCCCTGAGTTTTAAAATATTTAGCCGATAGTGAAACACCCCATGTTTCATTCTTGACCATTGCATTGTGTGCATTAATGATGGTAAATTTTACGGCCCGGCTACCAGAAAACAAGTTATCGTCCGCCTTAAGATAACGACCACGCGATAAAACCAGTTTCGTAGAAGAAGAAGATTAAGAGAGTTACTATCAAGAGATATCGATGGATATAATCTGTCATAGGTTAGTAATGTTGTATCTTAAGATAAACACAAGGTCAGAAGGTCATCCAGCCAGACAGGCAGACTGGAGGAATTACATAATAGTTCTTGTTTTAATATTACAGCTGCTCTTTGGTAAAGTAAGTGTTTAAGCAATTCATAAAAGGTATATATTTTGTAAACACTAAATTTAAAGGTAATTAGAAATAAACAAGTACACAAAACAAAGTCGGAAGAAAAAAAAAAGTAAAATCCAACTAATAAAAAACATTTAGTTTAAGCGACTGACAAAATGTGGTTAAGTTTCACATTTACTCGCTTCGACGTAACGGCTAGCAATGTTAAGACGACGCAACGAGCCCAGGAAGTATAAACGGTCGGACGTGACCCGCAGTGAGCTAAATCTTAATAAATCTTCACTAATCTTAGTCGTGGTAAGAATAAACACTGTTAATAAATGTCTCCACAAAATACCGCACTGAAGAAAGTCCCCCTTTGGTATTTACATGGAAAAATAACACATGTTGCAAATCCTTCCGCAGGAAGTGAAGTGAGTGCAGTTTTAGTACTTCTTGTAACTAAATTAAGTGTTGTTAGAATTATTGGAATAGCTATAGAAATAAAACTAAAAAATCGCTCAATTATTTTGATCCTAATTTAGAAAGTTAGTTCACTTTCAAAATACAACAATTGTTACTTACAAACTGTGATTTGAAACGGTTAGAAATGAGAGAAGACCGTTACACAAAAATAAATGTAAATGCAAACCAAAAGAAACTAGTTTTAAATTATTTTGTACCATTTTTGTTTGAAAAAAACAAACGAAAAAGACGTTAGATTAAAACATTTATAGGTTTTAATTTTACATTAACTGATAATAACTAAATATCAATGTTGACAAATTAATAAATAATCGAAAAATCGCAATCTTTAGTTCCCTGAATTTCAAATTAAAGGCGAATTCACGACTCTACAAATCGAAAGCAAAATATTTTCTAGATAAATTTACTCAGGTCGTTTATAAATATCAGAAAATGGCCTTGTTTGATAAAATATTCAGTTAAAAAATATATACTAGTTTGCTGACTAACTTACCTATAAGAATAGAAAATCTTAGCTTAGTAGTGAAATTGACTACAATACAAGAAACATTACGTCTACTAAACTGGTTATTACAGTTTTTTATCCCCAATTTTTAGTATACGACGTTTTGTACATATTATTTTTATCACAGAAACCGTGGTTGGGGTACATTTAAAGCAGATTGAAGAACTGTATGAAATTATAGCTAATGCAAGAGCTACAAATGAAACGTTTTTGAAAATAGCTATTTAAAACGGCTAACATTTTAAAATATACTAACCTATTTTTTGATTGTAGAATATGTTTAACGATTCGTAAAACTGTGCAACAAAACAAATTGTCCACTGCTGGAGAGTTTACCAAACACATAGGTTAATCGGTGAATCATTAAAACATGTCAAGGCGATTAACTTGTTAGATTAGAACCTAGTTGTTTAGTTGCATAATAGGTTTTAAGAAGACGCGATGCTGATGGTCACACTCCTCCTAACCCCTTTTTATAAACCTCAGTAAAGAAGTGAGTCAAAAATATTTCCAAATCTGTCATTTGAAATCATTGTATAAATCGGTGTTGAATTTCAATTAAACGCTTTAATAAAATCAACAAAACGGTCAACACATTTTGTTAAAACGTTGGATATACTTTTGGTTTTTCGGGTACAGGTAGATCTTATACAATTACATAATATTGAGTTATTGAGTGATTAATCTTCATCCTCGCCTTTCTTCACCCTAACCTAAGCGATTTCATCAAATATCGAATGTCTCCATAAGTCATCAAGATAACATTAAGCTTCAAATTTTCGTGTCATTCGAGTTATTATGATGCGAGGCTAGTCGGTTAAGAAGATAAACAGAAAATGGTTAAAAATTTTGTTCCTTTGGCTAAAATACAATATTTGTGCATATAAAAATGCGTCAGAAAATCTAGTAATTTTACTTATAATAATAATTGTTTTCTTCCTCAAAGAAAATAATTGCAAACATATCTTTTTTGAGATACATGGAAATTTATAACAACAATAAAACAATATTGAATAAATAAAATAAACATCTACAGTTAGTAAAAATATATATTTTCTGAAAAAAATCGTGCTTCCTGCTGTAATATACTTTCTTAAAATATTTATTATTTTCAAGCTTAATTATACAGGAGCAAAAATGAAATAAAAAATAAATAAATAAATAAAAAATCGGCGAAGTAAAGAACGGAATATGATTAAGTTATTTTATTAAGCAAGAAAACACACTACACTAGTTCCACAACAGAAGGACATCAGTTGTATGGTTGATGTCAGGATATAATAATTGTGTACAACTCTTTGCTTACTTTCAAGTGTCAATACTGACTAGACTTTAAATATCTATGTATGTTTTTTATGCTTATCTTCAAAATTGCATATTTCTGTACTTTTATGTAAAATTATACTCAAAATTATATGAAATGGCTATACTTTAAAGTATTATAATGATATACAAAATCTTCACATTTCATTGATTTCTGTTCAATATTTCGTATGAAACTAACACATTTAAAATCCATGTTATTTTCTTCTTCTAATACACTTGTGACTCCCACTTTACCGATTGTGATATTAAACATAAAAGAAATAGGTAGTCTATCATTTTAATTTGTATAGGAATATCACAAATTTTACAGTTATTACAAAAATTAATTACAACCTCAATTAAAAGCCTTAACATAACCTCAATCTGTATTTTTATATTTAACAGTTGGGTCTCAATCAGTAGTTAAGAAATTAAAAACAAGATTTACCATTGAGTCTACGCCTGTAATTAGATAATTTTGTAAGAAAACAAAACTCATAATATTAAAACATTACAATATATTTACGACTAAATGATCCGTTTAAAAAATGCATATATATATTAGTTAATGAGATCTCATCATTAAAAATAAGAAAACATAGTCTAAAACACATAGTCTACTGTATTATGATAGATTTATGAACAGTTGTATTTAATTTTTTTTTAAATGTCTTCTAAACAACTTAAAATTGTAGATATATTTTAAACGGTTTTGAGCATTAACTATTTTTAGGAAAACTACGATAAAAATATATTAAAATAATGATTTCTTTTTTTCATGTAATTTAAGCCAAAGAAAAGTCACATGTTGCATGATTGTTATACACAAAGTTTATATCAACTTTTATTATCAAGAACATGACAATGATGAAAAAGCCCAACATAGCTTAGGATTATATTAGTAACTAAAACTAGTTCTCTATAAAATAGTAAGAAAGGAATCTAAACTAGTTACTAAGGAACCCAAGTCTAAAACTAGGCCTGAGTGGTCAAAATAACTAAAAGTATATGGAGATGTGATCAGACAAGACCACTAGTCAACAGAACTACAACACCAAGTTAAATCGAGACCATACACAATAGATAAACTACAACTAAAAGGGGTTCACTGCCTACGGGGTATTTACCTAACGGATTTAATGGGGAGAACAATGTTATGTTCCCCTCTCAAGATTTTAGATAGTGAAAGTTAAATCATAAAATAGAAACAGTATTTATCCGAAACATTCCAATCGTAACCAGTAATTTTCCTTTTAATATAAAAAAGACTTCAATTTCCAAGTACAGTATATGTTTTGTACAAATCACATGGGCAGACATTAAACATAGCGGGGATAGATTTATAAAATCAATGTTTTACTCATGGACAGTTGTATGCTTCATGCTCCAAAGTCAGCGAGAAATATTAACTACAGGGAAGCCCTACTGTGATGTGACAAATATATGTACATAAATATATGTGGGGTATATATAAATAGCGATATCTTTATATGTTATAATGCGAGTAAAAAAAAAGTTAAATACAAGGAAGCCCTACAGCGATCTGACAAATATATGTGCGCGTGTTTGTTTGCATGTGTGCATGAGTGAGTTGTTAGAAAACAAATAATTATTTTTGTTTTAGTACTTAGCTTTGAATCTCTAAAAGTGCTCATGTATTATTATATACTTTAATATAGATGTGTGTAAAATTTGTATTAAAAAAATTCTCTAACCATAAGTGTTTAAAGCTAATTTCGATGTCCATTATAATATGTATTATGTAGCTAATTTAATAATCAATGATAAATCTGAAATATTCGCATGTGAAGCCGCAGGTAACAGTTAGTGTCCGAATAAACTATAACAATAATAAAAATTTAATCATTATACTATAACTATAATTATAATCAACATGATTATAATCCATAATTGTGTACGACATAAACAAACTGCAAAGCAATATTCGTTGAAAAGATTGATTGTGAGTTACAAAAAACAGTTTGAGGCTGATATTCGTTTGTCGCTGGAATTTATGTCGTATGTCGTATTTATGACGTAACAGCCAGCTTTTCATGTTTGTTTATTTTTTGTCGAGCAATATTTATTATATTTTTTCCTCTGTGAGACATTATTCCCTTTGTCTCACAGTGGTTCTACTTTGGAACTGAAATTGCGTTTACACATATTTCACAACTTTGAACAGGAATGTAGTCGATAGATATTCTTTGATCGGATCACTTCGTTTAATTCTAACATATTCATTAAAAAACAAAATAACAAAAAACAATCTGGTTTTTGGTACGTGTAATATCATGTATGGTTACATAGAACCTTATGTTGTCTTTTTGGGGGTAATGGTGCGTACTTAAAATATAGAAACAAAACCAGGTATTATTTTCATTTCGCTCTTTTCTAAAGACAAATTTGATTTTATAAAAGTGGGTTTTTAATGTAATTTAGCTACGCCTCAACAACCTAAACTACTTTAATGATTTCATTATGGTGGTTCACGCTATTCAATTCCTCTTGTGAAATATTCCTGTAATAATACGAAAAGAAGAAAAATATCTACTATCTTTTTTGTGAGAGAGAGAGAGAGAGAGAGAGAGAGAGAGAGAGAGAGAGAGAGAGAGAGAGAGAGAGAGAGAGAGAGAGAGAGAGAGAGAGAGAGAGAGAGAGAGAGAGAGAGAGAGAGAGAGAGAGAGAGAGAGAGAGAGAGAGAGAGAGAGAGAGAGAGAGAGAGATAAACATTATATTTACATGTTTATGAAAGTGTTTTGTTGAGTGTTCCATGAAAACGAAGAAACTTCCATTAACGACGGTAAGTTGTAATATTATATTAATATAAGCAATAATCGTAATAATGACAAATAACAAAATTATTTAAAAATAGCTTACACTCGCTATGATTGTTCAATGATTAGACTTTGATGGGCCTCGAATATTCGCATATGTTTTGCACTCTACATGATGGGACTTTGACAGGCCTAGCATATTTAAATATGGTCTTTACTCACTATGATGGGTCGATAACCAAACATTGATGGGCCTAGCATATTTAAATATGGCCTTTACTCGCTATGATGGGTCGAGGACCAAACTTTGATGGGCCTAGCATATTTAAATATGGTCTTTACTCACTATGATGGGTCGATAACCAAACATTGATGGGCCTAGCATATTTAAATATGACCTTTACTCGCTATGATGGGTCGAGGACCAAACTTTGATGGGTCTAGTATATTAAAATATGGTCTTTACCTCACTATGATGGGTCGATGACCAAACATTGATGGGCCTAGCATATTTAAATATGGTCTTTACTCACTATGATGGGTCGATAACCAAACATTGATGGGCCTAGCATATTTAAATATGACCTTTACTCGCTATGATGGGTCGAGGACCAAACTTTGATGGGCCTAGCATATTTAAATATGGCCTTTACTCACTATGATGGGTCGATAACCAAACATTGATGGGCCTAGCATATTTAAATATGACCTTTACTCGCTATGATGGGTCGAGGACCAAACTTTGATGGGTCTAGTATATTAAAATATGGTCTTTACCTCACTATGATGGGTCGATGACCAAACATTGATGGGCCTAGCATATTTAAATATGGTCTTTACTCACTATGATGGGTCGATAACCAAACATTGATGGGCCTAGCATATTTAAATATGACCTTTACTCGCTATGATGGGTCGAGGACCAAACTTTGATGGGTCTAGTATATTAAAATATGGTCTTTACCTCACTATGATGGGTCGATGACCAAACATTGATGGGCCTAGCATATTTAAATATGGTCTTTACTCACTATGATGGGTCGATAACCAAACATTGATGGGCCTAGCATATTTAAATATGACCTTTACTCGCTATGATGGGTCGAGGACCAAACTTTGATGGGTCTAGTATATTAAAATATGGTCTTTACCTCACTATGATGGGTCGATGACCAAACATTGATGGGCCTAGCATATTTAAATATGGCCTTTACTCGCTATGATGGGTCGAGGACCAAACATTGATGGGCCTAGCATATTTAAATATGGCCTTTACTCACTATGATGGGTCGATGACTAAATATGGCCTTTACTCGCTATGATGGGTCGAGGACCAAACATTGATGGGCCTAGCATATTTAAATATGGCCTTTACTCACTATGATGGGTCGATGACTAAATATGGCCTTTACTCGCTATGATGGGTCGAGGACCAAACATTGATGGGCCTAGCATATTTAAATATGGCCTTTACTCACTATGATGGGTCGATGACTAAATATGGCCTTTACTCGCTATGATGGGTCGAGGACCAAACATTGATGGGCCAAGCATATTTAAATATGGTCTTTACTCACTATGATGGGTCGATAACCAAACATTGATGGGCCTAGCATATTTAAATATGGCCTTTACTCACTATGATGGGTCGATGACTAAATATGGCCTTTACTCGCTATGATGGGTCGAGGACCAAACATTGATGGGCCTAGCATATTTAAATATGGCCTTTACTCACTATGATGGGTCGATGACTAAATATGGCCTTTACTCGCTATGATGGGTCGAGGACCAAACATTGATGGGCCTAGCATATTTAAATATGGCCTTTACTCACTATGATGGGTCGATGACTAAATATGGCCTTTACTCGCTATGATGGGTCGAGGACCAAACATTGATGGGCCTAGCATATTTAAATATGGCCTTTACTCACTATGATGGGTCGATGACTAAATATGGCCTTTACTCGCTATGATGGGTCGAGGACCAAACATTGATGGGCCTAGCATATTTAAATATGGCCTTTACTCACTATGATGGGTCGATGACTAAATATGGCCTTTACTCGCTATGATGGGTCGAGGACCAAACATTGATGGGCCTAGCATATTTAAATATGGCCTTTACTCACTATGATGGGTCGATGACTAAATATGGCCTTTACTCGCTATGATGGGTCGAGGACCAAACATTGATGGGCCTAGCATATTTAAATATGGTCTTTACTCACTATGATGGGTCGATAACCAAACATTGACAGGCCTAGCATATTTAAATATGGTCTTTACTCACTATGATGGGTCGATAACCAAACATTGACAGGCCTAGCATATTTAAATATGGTCTTTACTCACTATGATGGGTCGATGACCAAACATTGATGGGCCTAGCATATTTAAATATGGCCTTTACTCACTATGATGGGTCGATGACTAAATATGGCCTTTACTCGCTATGATGGGTCGAGGACCAAACATTGATGGGCCTAGCATATTTAAATATGGCCTTTACTCGCTATGATCTGTCGATGACCAAACATTGATGGGCCTAGCATATTTAAATATGGTTTTTAATCGCTAAAAGGATCAATGACAAGACTTATCGGGCTTTGTAGATTTGCATATTTAAATATGAGTTTTACTCAATATGATGATTCAATAATTAGACTTTGATAGGGCTCTTATATTTGCATATGTAATTATGGCATTCACTCACTATTATGGGTCAGTGAGTAGAATTTGACGGTTATCGAATATTTGCATATTTAAATATGAGTTTTACTCAATATGATGATTCAATAATTAGACTTTGATAGGGCTCTTATATTTGCATATGTAATTATGGCATTCACTCACTATTATGGGTCAGTGAGTAGAATTTGACGGTTCTCAAATATTTGCATATTTAACTATGGCATTCACTCACTATAATGGGTCGATGACCAGACTTTTGCCAGTCCTTGTAGATTTGCATATTTTAATATGAGTTTTACTCAATATGATGATTCAATAATTAGACTTTGATATGGATCTTATATTTGCATATTTAGTTATGGAATTCACTCACTGTTATGGGTTGAAGACCAGACTTTTGCCAGTCCTTGTAGATTTGCATATTTTAAATATAGCCTTTACTCACTATGATGGGTCGGTGACCAGTCTTCGCGGGGTCCTTAGACTCAAGCTATAATGAAGCTCATACTCTTCTAAAGCCGTAAATAACTATTACTTGCCTTCTAGTATGCTACTCTTGGAATGAAAATTTCCCCCGAAACTAAAAAATTCTATCCGCCGTTATTTTCTACCAAAAATTATGGTCAGTTTCACTTTTGTCATTTTACAGTACACTCTTATAAGTTTTGTTTGAAAAAAAAAACGAATGTTTTCCGTTTGTATTTGATTATTTTTTACCTTATCTTATACCAATTTCTTCAGAGTTAAATTCTCTACACGTTTTGTTGAAACTTTTAAACGTTTATCAGCCATTTAACAAAGTTATTTCATAGCGAATTTAAAAAAGTATGTTTTCCGACCTCAATTATTTGTGTTTTACCCCATTTTTCTCATCAACTACTAGAGTAATAGTTCTGAGACCTACTTTTTTACAGTTTTTAGGTCAAATTGCATATAAAACCACCTAATTTGCTCATTAATTTGGGTCGCAGGGATTTCAGCAAGACTGAATTTACCGAAGGATTAGAAATCAGGGCGAAATCTTTCGGCAGCTATAACTTGCTGCTAAAGCGTTTTAAGACATTATGTTTACTTACATGAAGTTTTTCTTTATTTTGGCCAATAGAATAACCTCAGAAAGCGCTGGTAAAACTTCGTGAATCACCAGTATCTCACCAGAGAGTTCTTGCATATTTATTTCAAATTTTAAAAGAAATTACATTTATCTCATTTGATAGCGAATATAGTTCCACCAACTAGAGTCTAAAATTATTGTTAAATTCAAAATATACTGAAATCAGAACTAATAATAAACCAAAAAAAAAAAATAAAATGGAATCTAAAATAAACGAAAATTTGACGAGTCTCTAAGGGAACTAGTTTCATTAAAGCAAAAAAAAAAATTATAAATGAGATCAAGCCTGACTTACTTAATTGATACGCCAGAGGTGGTAGCTGTTTGGTACGATGAAATACAATAATTTTTGTTTTCAAATTATATTCCAAGTACTGGAAAATATCTACTCTCTGTTGATTAGACAGGTTAAGAAAGTTATTTTTCTTTACGATTTTTAATTAAATGTATTATTTAATTTTTCCGTTAAAGACGACAGACTCAACATACTGGCGTCTGCAGCCCAAGAGTAATGACTACACACAGGTATAAACTGGGATGAATAGTTTAATTTAAAATTTATTGTACAGCCACCAGTGAACAACTAACAGTTGCTAAATAACTACCAGTTCTACCGTGCAGAATAAAAAAAAACCTAGAAAATATCCTCTTTGTTGGGAGACAATACATGTGTGGGTATAAAACGAAAGTTTGTAATTAAAAATACTGTACTCGCTTGCAGCCCACTGAGTTGTAAATATTCCTACATTACCGCAATGCAAGCTCTGAGTTACGATGACAAGCAACGATAACTATGTTCGCAGAAATTCAAACTCGAATAAGTAACAAATATATTGGCGGTGTCGTACTACTACTGCCTTCTTGTTACTGGGTAGTCTGAGTAGCATGGATGACACGGCTGTAGCGAGATTTATGTATCCTACCTCTCAGATTGAATCTGTTTTATATACTAGTCTACAAACACCAGTATTGGGTTAAATGTAAGTAAAGTAGGATCACAGGGTGTATAATAATAACATCTCCGCGAAGTTCTAGAATTTGCAAATACTTATATCATATATAATTGAATACAATTTTGAAAATAACGCTAGTCTAGAGAACGAGTTAAGAAATATGACGACATTAAACAAACCTTGAATTCTAAAACTATGAAAAATTAAATAGGCTATATTTACCTAATAAGTGAATAGCAACTAAATGTGATCTATTGGCGTATTACTCTCAATAAAATAAATTTCAAAGTTATTATTTAACAATTAAGCAGAGAGTTTCTGTAGAATATTAAGAGCAACTCAGATAACGAAATTATTCATGAAATTTCGAGCTTGATGAAATAGAACACATAATCGGGTGTCATTATTTGTTAGGTCATTCATACAATGGTTAAAACTGAAAATTGATTTACATTACACAACCTATTAGCCGTTCTTCCAGATTTAAACTTAAACTAAAAACAAATAAAAACAGATAGTGCATTCTGGACTGATCAAAGAGTAAACAGCAAACTATTATTTTCATTTCAACATTCGAATGTTTTTGGAAAAACTTTTAATATTATTTCAATATTGTTGAAATAACAAGGGCAAGAAGACGAAGCTTAATGTGATTCCGATATCTGAGAAAAAGTAACCCTGCAAATTTATTTTGGACACGGAGGAAAAAATCTACAAATAATATTGCCGCATATCCTTCTGCGTCACATGATGCATATGCACCCTCTCGCCTTCTGGCAAAGTCCGCCCTCCCTTATCACCTCTGGCAATTGTGAATCATACCCCAACGATGTCTTGTAACAAGATAAAAGAGAATTATATTCACTGATCGTAGAAGGAAATGATAACGAAATGTCAAAGGGAGTTTTCCAACAGATACAAAATAAATCTTCATATATTTACTTAAATAACGCGAGTTAACCAACTGATACTTTATCATTTCTAAAAAAATACAATCTTTAAAAGTTATTCTTGACTAAAACAGTTCCCAATATCAAACAGGAAATTGTTAAACTAACAATGTATTTTTTTGCAATAAGTTTTCTTAGCTTCCACGGTTTTTACGTTTTATAAATAAATACATATTTGTACACGACAACTGAAAGCTTGCGGAGGAATCGATTGTGAAGGCATGACAGAGGTAATCGTGATGTGAAAATTGAATAAGATTGTCAGATAAATCAGGAGGAATTCATATTACAAGGAAAATCTATTCAGGTTATTTAATAATTTGCAATATTCCTACTTTTTCTGTATATAGTAGCTATTCAAATGTCATTTTAGAGCAAGTCGATAAGTAATTGATTGTTCATTTAGACTTTTACATAATATCAACATGTCAACATGCAACGAGGGAAAGCGTGCAAGATATCTACACAATTATATCGAGTAATTGTTTAAACTTCACTTCAAAATCAATAACAAATATAAAAACAGTTGTTAAGTAAAATCACATGATAGTTAGTTTTTAGTGTAAATTTCAGTTTATCAAGACAATCTTAAAATTAAAAAATTACAATACTTAACAGGATAATTAATTATTAAAAAACATCAAACATCTTTAGGTTTTTCTAACATCTTAAAACTAATTTACATTTGAGATTTTACCATTGGTGACTCCCAGTTTCTCTCATAGAACACTATTTGATGTATTGAATACAATGTGACTGTATGATTAACACTTACACACTACACCAGTTCAAAAGGTTTTAGTCATTTAAGTATTCTTTCTAAGATAGTGTTGCCCAGAAGCTGCAGAACCTTCGTATTGACATGTAGGCCTACATGGAGCCCAACTTCATGTTTCGCGGCTAATTCTTGACTTCTTTGACTGTTGGGATCTTTAAATCTCTGTATAAGTCATCGTATCAGTACTACCATGGAATTTCAACAATATTCTTTAAAACTTGTACCCAATACATTTTCTTATATTTAATATTCAACTCAGTCCTTTTCTATTTGAAATGTTCTGTCCATAGAAATTTCACATCTAAGTTCATTAGTTTTTTTGATGTGTATTATATGGAATGTTTGTGTAGCATATGAATTATGTGGAACCCTTATTATATTCTTATATGGTATTTACTATCATTTGCTTGTTTTGAGTTTTCTGACGGTTTCTTCATTGCTGTTGCCTGTAACTAGAGTAGCTGTGCCATCACCAAAGGCACATTTGTAAGTAGGGAAGTAATATTTCAAATAATAGTTTGGTAAAGTCTATTTCAGTTTTTGGATTAGTCCTTCATGCCAGACCTTATCAAATCCCTACGCCTAGAAATATGGCTGAGCTTTTTCAATAATATTATGTTCACCTGATCAATCGTTGAATGACTACAACTATACCCAAACTGCTGAGTTAGCATTAAATTCTTCCCCTAAATAACTGGTTTCAACATTTCCAGTAGTGTGATTTTAATTATTTCTCTACCAATTAAATATAAATGAAAATAATAATAACAGTTTATAGAGTTATTTATTTATTCATTTTGTTGAATAGTGTCAAATTCCAGCTTATATAATTTTCCTAAATGTTTTACACTTGTCCAGATACGTTAAACATAACTTTATTTCTAATTATTAAAGACGATGGATCTAATCAGTTGTTATGTGTGTATTATTATATTGGTTGCGATGACAACTAAATTTTAAAACAAATCCCATAAGGACAGCTGCACACCAGATCGATGCTACGTGCGACTTTTATCTTAAGATAATCTTGCTGCACAGCAAAGTGATACGATATTTTGGCAAGAGATATTATTTCGAGTCAGTTCATCAGTTGTAATCATAATCCAGTTAAGATGACGTCTTCGTATTATATTGGTATTTAGAAAGGAGTGAAGGAGGTTATAATGCAGTCGTACAACTTAATGAATGTGCGACACAGTTTCGTAGTAGTTGCAATCAACAAGAAAAGAAATTTTCAAAATTTCACAGGATGGCCCCTGAAAGTTTTCATTTCTTATTGAAACTCGTGAGTACTTTCCATGAAAATCGTGCTTTTTCAATTGTGTCTTTTAATTCGGTTTCAATGAACCTATTGAATTGTTCTAGGCCAACTTATCACATCAGTTTTATGGTGGTTTTATAGTTTATAATTCCATAGACAGAGGTATTTTCAAATACTATCGATGAAAGAAATCAGAAACTTAAATCTTGTACCTCTAGACATCTTTTATAATATTAAATTATCGTTCGATACTAAGCTCTTAATACATTTATCTCACGATAGATGTGATCATATATTAGCTGATGTACAGCTGTTTAGTCATTAGAACACAATTTGAACAGGTGATACCTATACATATCGTATATGATAATTATCGGTATCGCTTACGACCTTAAGATATTTATCGTGTAGCTCTAGTGTGCTGCTGGACTTAGAAATATTTTTTAAGCGTATTTTTTAAAAACTTAATCAACTGTGAGGCATTTGTGGTTGGAGAGTAATAATTTAAAAAAAAATCAAACATGAAATAATAAAAATCAGTTAAGTGGGAGCTAATGGCGATTAGGAGAAAAAACGGCTAGTTTTTTAAATATGTTGATGTATACAAATTTGGCAAATAATTGCTACTTCTGTGAGTTAAGTATAACAATATACCGGGTGGGCCTTAAATTAGTTTACAAAATTGCATAATTGTCAGTAACCAATTTATTTACAAAGACAAGGCTACACAGACTGTAATCATATCAAAAAGACAGACACAGTATATTGTAGACTAATCTCATACATTTTCAAAATGGCTTCGTTTTTCAAAGGAATGTTGACAGTTCTTCAATAAGGAATACATAAGTTATATGATATAAGTTCAATTCGCGTTCTTTGTTTTAAGTGTTCGTTACTAAATTCTCACAGAATAAACTCAATCTTTTACTATTCCACGTACAAAATAGTCTATCGGTGTGATGACTGGGGACCGAAGAGATCATTCTGTTTTCCTCTTCTGGCGATCCATACTTCGAAGGTCCTAACAATTGTTTCATAGTGTGATTGTGGCATTGAACAATGTATGAAGAGGTAGGAGTTGTTCAAAGAGAAGATCATTTTCTAATTGTGGTAGGAAAGTAGTATGTCACGAAAAGGTAGTTCTCCTTCTTGAAAGTCCAATAAAAAAATAAGGACTTATAACCTCACCAGCAAAAATACTGCCCAAACAGTTTCACCAGGAGATTTTAAATTTCCTCCTTCACCAGATGTGGATTTTCAGACGCCCAGTATATACAGCTGTGTCTATTCACACCACCATTCATCTTAAATATAGCCACAGTGTTTTTTATAAAAGTTATTATAGGCTTCTTGACGGATAACGTACTACTCACAGAATTCCATGCACCTATCATAATCGACTTCATTTAAGCCTTGATGTAAAAATTATGCCTATATGCTTTGAGCTTTAGCTTTTTCTGCATTCTTCGCAGATTTTGTCTAGGCATTCTATACTCCATGAACGCTTTTCTTGTGGACATTGTAGGTTACTGTAAAAAGGGCGGAGCTTCAATTTCGAAGTTTTCTTTTGTAACAGAAATGGCCACCCTGAACGACTTCAAACATTTTATTCAATTTGTGAATACTTTGCCACGATAGTGGTATACTGTCAGGTTAGTGCTCTACAAATACAGTCATTGTAACTATGGTCACATTTCCAACAAGCCTTGAGTAAAATCACTCACTTTTCTATAAATAATTTTTTATTCATTTTAAAAGCTTCCCGTACACGGATATGAAATCAATCGTGAAAACAAATACTGTATTTGAATGCAATAAGGTGTTGTAGAATAAAACAGCTATATAGAAAATTTAGCAGAATAATTAATCGTACAACTACTGCATGAACATAACTACAAACATCAACTGTTTTATGACCCACCAGTACTTTCACATTTAAAAACCTCTCCACCCTAGCTCAACCGTGTGTAGTTCATTGAGGTGAAGAGCTCTGGATGTTTACGGAGCCACCATTATGGAAACTAAAAACGGTTTTACAGATTGGCTAAAAAGTTGGAATGTAGGGGTACATAACACATGTTTAACATATTTATACTGATTTGTTAACATATTAAAATATCAATGATATTTCAAAAGTAGTTTTAGAAAAAAAAAGAAGATTTTAATTTGTATTTGAATAGCTTTAACTTTAAACATTTATCCATTATAATAAAAAGAAATAAGCCAACTAAAGGGAAACATTAGTTTAAAAAGTCGGTTGAGATATAAACGACTTGAAATTTTCTGCTGGATGAATTTTCAGTTTTTTATAAGCAAATGATCAATTTTGTGCAATTCACTATTTTATGCATAAATTATCTTATAATATTAATATTTTTTCTAAATTGCACAAAAGTGATTCATTGTCTCGGTTAGATTAACCCTATTTTCTTTAAGATCTTTAAAAAAACAGTAAATGATCGCCGTGTGCAACGGATTATTAAGGTTACACATTCGTTCAAGCTATTAATTAACCAGACGTACGTGTGTCATAAGTTTTATTGAAATCGGTCAGTAATTTCCGAGAAAACTGAACCACAAAGAGTTACCATCATTTTGTATAATTAAATCTGAGAGCAGCTAAATACGTTTGACAGATATTATAGATACAAATATTTGTTTTAAATGATTCGTAAAACAAATCTTTCTTTTTAGCTTGCGAGGATTATTTTTATATTTGTCAGTTGAGACATCAACGTCAAAAACATGATGCTAAAATAAATTAAAAATATAATCAACTACTGAACTATTTATCATGAATACACATCAAGTATTAAGAATAACTTAATAAAGTATTATATATAATGTTAAATATAGTAAGATAAGCAATGGTACTTTCGTATTTACCGAATAATCCAAGTCATTGCACAGATTTGGGTTACGCACTTCGTTCCTAATCTTGGAATTTATCAATAAATAGTTGAAATTGTCGATGAATTTTTAATTACTTACGAAAAATCCACGTATAATTCTCGAACCTAACTTCGGAATGAACCTCTTTTTAGTTGAAAATATATAAAAACTGTTGCAAAATAAAAACTAAAAACATAAAAACTAGAGTGGGATTTTTAAACGAGTTTACGGTACAAGCAAATAAAGCTTAGGTTCTATTTAAATATTTGTAAATATTATTCAAAATGTTAAGAAAGATAGAAATTCTAAAAGTTTGTTATAAAGGAGCCTACTAAACCGGTTTATGGGTAAAAACTAAGTAATAACAACAATTAAATTTTGTCTTCCTTACGTAGGCTAAACAGAAGAAAAACTTTTTTTGAAGATAGCAAGGACTATTATTTTGAGTTATGTAGATGTGTGTGTTTTAAATACGTGACAAAAATGCTATATATAGACATTCATGGAAAGAGAACGTTCTGAAAATTATCTAAATGTGTTTTAGGGACTTAATATTTCCAATTATATTTTAGGCAATCTTATCATCAAAAGTCAAATTATAATTCAATATCATTGTGGCTGAGAAATCTCGTTGCAATAAGCCTAGTTAATACTGATTTAATTAATAAACGTACACATACTAAATAGCCTTGATTATAAAACTTAAAATAATTTTCCAATTTGACTGGTTCATTGTAAAATGATGGCGCTCTTCTCAGTAAAACAAGATATTTTATTTGTCTACAACACTGTACTTATACAAAAGTCACTACCCATTCACATGTTTTAACTTAAACTACTTCCAAAGTAATATTTATTAATATTATCCTGTCATTTTTGGTTGTAAATATACCAAACAAAATGTTACAATTTCTATCTTTTAACGGGCTGAGCAGTATATATGAGAATTAGCGAACGTATACCCCATCGTATACACATTCTACAACCTACACAATTTGTTCGGCCAATAAATACAACTTTCACCTCAACCATTGTGGCACCGCGAGGTAGGACTTTCTAATCAGCATAATAATATGTCTCAACCAAGTTGTCATTGTATTTACTGAACGTTTCTTCACACTACACAGAAGAGGTGTGACAGACATCTTTTGTAACATTGACAGACAGATCCGTCATCATAAGTAACAAGGACCAACCCTTAACGACGGTAGCGTTTAATTTAAACAACGAGTTTATTTCGGGTCTCAGCAGGTTCCCGTGTTGATTATGCGATCTCTAATCCTCTCCACAGTCTGTAAATACCTCGGCAGTGTTGTGTTGACCTGATCCATCAAACCTTGACGTCTAGACCGCCTTTCATCACCAGGCTTCATCTCTATTTAGGCGTATTTATATTGCCTGAAATCTCTGTCAGGTGGATATTAAGGTTTTAATAAATATAAACCAGAAACTGAAATGAATTATACCGATTATTTTTCCGGATTAACATAACGAACAGAAATTTATTTTGATGTAAACATTATTGACAGAAAAGGTTGGTAAATAGTATTGAAAAACATTAATATTTTTTTAATTATAGTAATAAAATGTAACATTTATTTGTTAGGAAGGATAATACCTCGTTGCAGATTTTCGACACAGCATTTTGTTTTTACTTTACTTTAGTGTACTCCATATATTCTATTACTGTTTTCATAATTATTGGTTATTAGATTCTATTAGGTTAAGCTATTATGAAATTAAATATTAAATGAGTTCTTATAATCAAACTGGAAGAAACATTTTTCCGATTTTCGATCAATAGTTTAAGTCCAGACTAAGGAAAATTTACAGTAGAATTATAGGAAAATATAGTAGAACAATTATAACTTTAAGGTTTGGCAGGAGTGAACACAAATTTTCTAGCTTAATATGAATTTTCTCAGGTGACTCAAGATGTCCCATTTAACTACATGCTCATTCCGTGCGGACATGCTTCCACAATCAAGCATTTTTTAGGCCTATTTCATACGTCCTGGAACTAAAATCATATTAAAATAACCAAATCCAAATGTGGTGTATATTTTATTTTTGATATCTTAAAAACATATAATTAGCAATTGCTAAATTTCGACATAAATTACTGCCAAACTAATATTTACTATTATTATCTTGTAATTTTTGGTTGTAAATAAAGCAAACATTTTCAAATAAAAAAGACATCTTTTAAAAAGATGTAGTTTTAGTTCTACCTTAATTAATCGGTCATTATTATTCCATTAAACTGTTCTCTTTTTAAAAATTATTATGATTCTTATTGAATAATTGATGGTTGGGTGTGCAGAGCCATAAATCCATATTATTATTTGAGAATAATACGCGTCATTCGACATAAACTAAAGAAATTTTTTAAACAACTTATAATACTATTGAGAATCATAGGTTTCTGTTAAATTTAAATTCAACTGCCATAATTGCACTCGGGTTAAATACGTACATTAACACACATGAAATGTGTGAACAAGTTCACCATGTTCGCAAGAATAGAGTATAAAGTTAGATTAGGACCAGCCTGCGATTGACAGGCAATTCTGTCGACGAACTTTCTGCATTCCCTCGCTACATTGACAGGCCGAGGGGGTTAATTAAATACCAGAACCCTTTCCCTCCCCTAAGCCGATTTAATCACACATTTTGATTCAGCTCATGACATATTAGAAGCGTGCTTTTTAATAGCATCGCTAGTATTAGGTGTGAAGTAAGAACGGAGTTCGGTTAAGTAATCCAAATTTACCAGTGAATAAAACAAATGAGATAATAATTAATTCTCTCAAGTATACTTAGTTTTATTTTATGTTTAATGTTTTTACTATTCAACAATGAAATATTAATAATTAAATTGGAACTACCAGAAAGATTCAACTTAGATAGACATTTCAAATTTGTTTGAAACTGTAACGAGGTTAAAATATAAATCAATCATTTAGTGATAGAAATTCGAGATATGCTCCTTAAAACTACTGTACCACAATTACTTTTGGAAAACGGACCGAGAGAACAAAAAATCTAAGTTATTGTTGTTAATTATAACAGAAGGCCAAATACAAGTCATTTATCTCTCTTTTTTCTGGTTTATAAATATTTACAAAGTAGTTAATGCTTGATATTTACGTTTCATGACCTTGAAACTGATTTTCAACACACCATCTGCCGCCGCCGTCGTCGTTGTCGTCTATAGGGTTTCCTATTGAAATCACATAAAATCAAATTGGGCGTCCATTTTCAACAGTTTCTTTTTGTCCGTAGGCCTATGTCATGAACTCAACTTAAAACATTGAATTAATATAAATATAGATTTTCAGATAAATCTCAGATTTCAAATCTGCTTCGAATTGTACCAAACCCACCACATCTTACGTGTCATTGTTAAAAACGTAACTTTGAAACCTAACCTCCAAATGCAATGGGATACTCGTATAGCTACAAGATCCTGTGGGTCCAAGTTACAGATACGAGTATGGCTTCGAGAGCCGTCAGTTGCGAGATATTGATACAAGCGAGTTGAGTGAAAACTGTATAATAAATAAATATGTAGGACGTTTGGGTTTTCCAATGTCAAGATATACATAATTACGAGGTTCAGAAATCTTGTATAACACTGTTTTAAACAAACTTTTAAAACGTAAAACTTTTGGATATTATAGTTGGAAGGTTCACCCATTGTGGTGTGGGCAGGAATCAATGTCGGTGGAACAACAGACCTCATTTTCATGGACGGGTTCGTAAATCCACGAATGTAGACTTTTTGACGCGTGTATTTAAAATCTTTTACTTATATTACGGATTCAATCACTAATATCAACGTTGTAATCTAACATTAAGTATTTATTTGACCCTGTTTTTTTAATAATTTTCGATGTTTTAGATCTACGAAAACCTACTTTAAATATTTTTAACACTAATTATCAATTTATTTTTCATAAATAAGGCATTTAAAATTTAATAAAAGATATATTTGGTGTTCTGAAACAAATTGTTATAAAATTAAAAATACAAAATAACCCAAACTAAATTTGTTGCTAAACACAAACAAAATAAGTCTTGGGAGGTCCTTATTTTAAATCAAACTTTTTAAATAGAACATAAGAATAAAAAGTTGTTATATTCATTAAAGTATGCTATTATATTTGAGGTACATTAATTAATGGCTCTTAAAAACCAAAGTAGATTATAAAGTTCACTT
Source organism: Aphrophora alni (assembly GCA_963513935.1). Lineage (NCBI taxonomy): Eukaryota > Metazoa > Arthropoda > Insecta > Hemiptera > Aphrophoridae > Aphrophora > Aphrophora alni. Next base: position 93,344,823 of record OY740766.1, read on the forward strand.
AATGAACGTGATTAAACGGACCCGACTCCGATAAACTTTAAAATAACTCTAATCGTAACAGCGTTAAACTCTTAAAACAGTCGTAAATAGAACAAGAGTCTTTGATTGAGTGCGAGCGACCGCTCGATACAAGGGCGTAGTGCGTGTCATGCCGTGTGATCCATCAAATCCTCAGACAGATGGATCACCCTAAAGTAAAGTAAACAGTCAATTTCATGAAAAGGGTTATATAGCGGTCCTGACGGATTTGTAGAGCATAATAGCCACCCTTGAGACGCATAGAGTATAAAGATAGGTTGATTTACTTTATATAGATTAATTATGTCTATTCCGTTATTTCTTGCCTTGATGTTTAAATGTGAAAACATCTCGGTCATCAAAACTTTAGGATTACTATCAGTTTCAAATGTTCTTTTATCGACATCTGACTAAAATTTACATTTCTATACCATTTGATGACCGGAAATGGTCATTTGAAAAGTGCAAAATTAAAGATTTTAACACGCAAATATTTTGTATTAATAATAATTATAATAAAAATAGTGTCGCTTGTTTTTTAAATCTTGAAGAACAAAGGTTTTCTGGAGTATTAACGACATTTTTATTTTACTTCTAAACTAAAATTAATTTTACTTTTAACATAATATTATTAAATTTAACTTCTTTCTTTGTGTATGCAATGGAATATTTCTAGAAAGCAAAGCGCAAAAGGTTCTCCATTGAATTGAGCCCTTGGCATACTTTCTAGACCAGGCGAAATTAAAAGTGGCTGAATAAAGTTGTTACAAAAAATGTAACTTTTTTAAACATAACAAATAAAAACAAAATTATAAAAACAAACAACAGAAACGATTTTTTTTTAATGAAATTTTGATATATATTGAAAAATATATTGAATGCATGGATATAGAAATTAAACTATTGCACGTTACTACCGCTAAGTAAAAAAGTTTAAAAATTAATCATTCTTTGAAAAGTGTAAAAGAGCAAGATCACCTCTATAGATGAAAACAGAACCACATTTTTCAGTGAATAGCAGACCAAGTTATAAAAACTTCTTTCATTAGTATATTTTAGAATGGGTGAATACAGTACAATTATTGTACCTATTCTCTAAGAACGCTAGACATTTGAACCCTAAAACGTTGGGCTTTCTTAAAAACTGTCATGTTTTCTTCCCTTTGTGTTCAATCAAGCCGGCCTTCATTTCCGTCAACAATATTTTGAATTTCCAATGTGTTTTTTGTTGGTTAGAGGTTTTACAAAGAATGTTGAACCGTTAAACAAACCAAAGCACCGCCCCTCTTCAGCACAATTTGTTGAATAAACATTGTGTGTAATCAGATATTTTCTCTATACCCACAATGATTCTTCCCCTTGTCTTCAGCCCCTAACTCATCCTCGAAATAAAACAACTGCCTTTTTCTTGTCCCTCTCGACTTGATTGATCGTCAGTTTTGCGGCGTGCTCTTTGCTAAATTGCTGTTGTGCATTAAGTGCAATCACAGGAAATCCTTATGTAAAATTGCTGTTCAATTTATTTTCCGTGGGTAAAATTTAAATGAAATGTCAGAAGCGGAACAAAGACAATTATCTTATTTAACTACTTATGAAAACCGTTTTGTCTAAAACATTGATGAGAGGGTTTAATAAAAATTACAACTTACATCCCGCGCAATGAAAAATTTACAAGCAATTTAATTTGTTTTTCACTATAAAATTTTTTCAAAAAAAAGGTTCTTTTGTAAATGGTGTATTAATTAATTATGTTAAGGTAAACTAAATTATTTACAACTAAAGTTTAACATCACCAATGTTTACCATTGAAAATTATAAATAATAACAAAACATAAACCAATCAATTTAAATTTTACAAATTAATTTCTTCACAAAACAAAAATTAAGTTATTATTAAAAAGGAGAATATTTCTATCAAATGAGCTGTTTGAACACATTCATTAAAATACTTTATTTTAATAGGTTTCAGCGTTTTATTTTTTTATATTAAGTAGTAGACGCTATTAAAAAACCAAAAATATGCTAAGAAATTAAAGTTCACTAAGAAGACAAATTTAGGTTAGAAACGGTATTCAAATTTCTTCATTAATTAGATAAACATATTATGGTTTAGTGGATAGAACGACTTTACTGTAATATACGTGGTCTAATAATAAATTAAAATTTGAACATTTTATTATATCTTATAGATTCAACATGTAATAATAAAAATTACTTAAATTAAACTTAAATATTCTATTAAAATACAATTAATTCCTAATAAAAATTACAACTTACATCCCGCGCAATGAAAAATTTACAAGCAATTTAATTTGTTTTTCACTATAAAATTTTTTCAAAAAAAAGGTTCTTTTGTAAATGGTGTATTAATTAATTATGTTAAGGTAAACTAAATTATTTACAACTAAAGTTTAACATCACCAATGTTTACCATTGAAAATTATAAATAATAACAAAACATAAACCAATCAATTTAAATTTTACAAATTAATTTCTTCACAAAACAAAAATTAAGTTATTATTAAAAAGGAGAATATTTCTATCAAATGAGCTGTTTGAACACATTCATTAAAATACTTTATTTTAATAGGTTTCAGCGTTTTATTTTTTTATATTAAGTAGTAGACGCTATTAAAAAACCAAAAATATGCTAAGAAATTAAAGTTCACTAAGAAGACAAATTTAGGTTAGAAACGGTATTCAAATTTCTTCATTAATTAGATAAACATATTATGGTTTAGTGGATAGAACGACTTTACTGTAATATACGTGGTCTAATAATAAATTAAAATTTGAACATTTTATTATATCTTATAGATTCAACATGTAATAATAAAAATTACTTAAATTAAACTTAAATATTCTATTAAAATACAATTAATTCCTAATTAAAATTACAATAATTGATTTTCCATATTTTTTGAACAATGAAAAAGGTTCTACAATTGTGACAATTTATACGTCACATTGTTTTTTAACAAATTGATATCAACTAATTAACCTTCAAATTATATTATTATATAAAACATCTATATTATTATAAATCGGTAAAAATTGTAAATAGTTTGATTAAGTTGAAAAACTTTGCCCTCCTATGCTGGAGAGAAAGGTAGGTAATTTTCAATAACCGCAATAGAAATACATGTTTAGTTGCACACTTCCATACTTTAAAACAACAGATGAGTTTTAACAAATTTTGTATACATACTTGTACGACTCGTGATAATATATATGGCACTTACCTAAAACATACAAAAACACAGAAAAGTTAAATATTGAAATAATAGTGAAAATAGAATACAAAATAAAGTAGAAAAATAAAAACTTAATCAATACAATAAATCACTATTTTAGTAAACATTTCAACGACTACACCTTTGTTTTCAATTTCATTCAGTGCCATCCTGATTTATGAGTATGTAAACTGTATGCACTGAGAATGTCGATTACGTTATTGTTACGACTTCATAAGATGTAATTATATAAGTCCAATTCGATGAAGTATAATGAGAAATTTAAAAAGGCATTATATGTAAATTTTATATATTCCTTATTTCCCTTTTATGCTATGTCATTTTTCACTGTAGTCCAAAGTCGTCCACCAAGGTCACTGTGACATAAAACTAATTTAATAAAACCAATGACTACATAAATACTATGAAGTTGAAACTTCACCTAATAAATTAATATTGTCTTATTATCTTTATACTGTTAGTCAGATAAATTATATAATCTACTAGCCGGATACTCTTGCTTCGCTACGGTGAATATAGAGGGGGGGGGGGTCAGAAAATAGAAATAGTTTATTTATGAAGCTTAAATGACAGTATTTTGAAACTAAGAGAAACTATTTAAAATATTCCTGGTTTTGCTCTCTGGCTGGAGGATGTGAACTGACCACGTGCAACTGGCCTTGGGAAAACAGTCAGTCCTCAGATCAGCCTTAAAGTCCAGTGCATAAATGTTGTGTTTATACAGCAACTTGCGCAGTTGATTATCAAGTTCTGGCTTAAAACTAAATGGATGTCCTTCTGATTGTTATCATCAATGTATAGGGTATCGGGAGAAATGAAGGGGTGAGGCTACGGCATAATACCTGCGTTAGAACTGTCCATGCAATTTCAATGTTGCCATAAAGTTGCCCTCCTTTTACCTCTCTGGCTCTACAAGACGTCTTTTGGAAGCATCCAATGTACTTCCTGGTATCAAAAAGAAAGAGATCTGCTATTGGATGCTGGTGGGTCAGGAGACTGTGTAGGGTTTCAGCTAAGAGTTTAAGGGCAGTGAACTGGACTTCTTTTGTAGGCTTCATAATTCTAAAGAAATGATATTCACGGTTTTAGCGGTTTTTCGCGGTTAGCCGTTAAAGTTTACTAAACCCTTTCTTAGCGTGCACCTAGAAGCCAAGAGGAACACAAGTGCCAAATTTATAGTTTGTATGTTGTGATGAGTGATAAGTGAGCATTATTTGTCTATATAGTTATTACTATTTATTGTATTTTTATGTAAATATATTGGATTTAATTTCTACATCTCTAACACAAATAATATTGTTACTATTATATAATTATTTCTTTTTATATTCAATGTTTACATAAAATGTGTAAATGACAATTAATAATTTGCTGTCTAATTAACGCTAACTACTTGTTCTGCGTCACCTCTCACTTTAGAACTGCTTTTGTGAAAACAGTCCTTTGTGACAAAACATATATTCTCCTCATTTTACTTTGTGCTTTCACAAGAGAAGTTCGATCATTTCAATGTACTCAAACAACAGTTATTGCAGTCAAAACATTCTTGCGTAAACATTAGTCGAGGATCGGTTGGTGAAAGGCTTTTGATGTTTAAAAGGAAAGCAGAATTTCGATTTACAAAGCTTCTGTAAACGAGACGAGTCTATAACAACCGAAGCATATAAACAGACCTGCAGAGTGTATTCTATTAGTAAAGAAAGTATATCGCCTATTATCTATAGGTAATATAAACGTGTAAAACAAGTGTAAAGCGCCGCCCATAGAACGTTAAAAGCCACAGTGTAAACAGAACTGGATGTGTTTACATATTTCTTTTTACGATCCAGTAGACCCTGCTACTGAACCTCCGCCCAGTAAATAAATATACTGTACTTCCAATAGACAAGTCTTTGCTTCCATCCGGACACCGTGAATAGTAACTTGAATTAGTTAAAAAGCGTCATGGGTTTTCATGTAAAAAATATATAAAGAAAAACTTTGAATCTTAAATATAATTATTTCAGCTGAAGATCACAAACTTCTTCATAATATTTTGATGACCTTCTTTTATCGAAATTTTATGTTAAAAAGGAAATAATTTGTTTAACATATTCATATATGTTTCGATTCATATGTATTTTTTGTAGACAATTCATGTTTTGTACTTGAATTGATTGTTTGATCACCTTTAAAAGTCTTGTGAAAAAGAGAAAAATACAATTTTAAAATAAAAGGGATGGGGATAACTTCAAAGTCAGACTAGAGAGTAGATGGTGTAATAATTAATTTTAAGGTGTTTTTTGTTGTGTTTATTATTTTGAGAAAAGATAATTATAGTTTTAAATTTTACGAAATATTTAACAAAATCGGTCCAAAAGTTTCTAAGAAGGTATGATAGATATTTTGTAAAAATTCCTTTTTTTACTCCTGGTGAATATAAAACTGATACATCTACGAAAATATCAACATCGCTATCATCAGAATAGTTTCTAGATACAGAGTGAGAAAGTAAAAAAAGTGAGTTGTAGGCCCAGATTTCTTTAAAAAATATTCTATAAATAGCCTTTTTCCATTTCAACTGTTAATGAAGAGATGATGTATCTTTGACTAGACGAATTTCTGTATCACGTTTGATCGAAATAGGGTTAACAGTTTCTGATTAACAGGCGACATAAACGGACGTATGTCGCCGTTATAAATGAAGCATATAACCATATGTATGTATAAATATAATCATTATAAAACCAAAGTTTTATAATTTTCCCCTTTTTTATAGTCAAGATAGAAGTATTTATTGAGTCTTTCGGTCATGGTTTAGTCAGTAACGGTGTTTACGGGCAGCTTCACTCGGAGGGTTTTGAATTTTACAAAATATTGTGTGTATGTTTCACTGAACATGAGGTTCTACCATGCTCCTACGGTCGTTAGTATAAATTGTATATATAATAATTAATAGTTAAATACAACTAAACACCAAAAATGTTTTGATATTATTATAATAATAATGTCTCAGGTATCTCCCATAATTTTTTATAAAAGGTAAATAAAGTTCAATAACATTTTAAAACATTGCTTACTGTATACCTACTTTACAATACTTCTCTTAGATTTTAAAAGTTTAGTATTGTATACTAGAAACATAGAATATGTATAATCATTTAAAGGAATAGGAGTGTACAGGCCTTTCATATTACGTTAATAAAACACCGGGCTTTTATACATTTTGAACAGGGTAATGATGTGTTAGAATCACTAATATAGAAATCATATTTATAAATTAAACCTCAAAACCGGTTAGGGAAAAGATTAACGACGATATCTAAACAAATAGTTCACTATAGTTTTAGAACGAAACATTGATGAATGTATATTGTATTTTAAACATCGATGTGATGAAAACAACGGAGCAGTGCTGGTATGCAATGGCGGAGTTGCAAGTAGGGAAGTCAAAGAAGAGGTCGAGGATTATAATACAAAGGCCATTGCCACGTTCAGGAGGAAGAAGCTAAATAAAAAATAGAAAAATACGTGGTCTAGTCACGACAAGTAAGTAGTCAATGGAGGCATTATCTGAACAAATACCAGGTCAACCAGGGGCTGACTTACTGGCGCAAGTATTGGGGTTGGAGGTCGTATAAGTATAGGGCATAATATTACAATAAAGAAAATATGTTTGGTAATTAAGGTTTAATCACTAGTTTAAACTGTTGAAAGCCAAATTCAAATAGATTTCCACTTTATAGGTAGGATGCTAAGTGTAGCAAATGTTACAAAACCACGTCATAATGAAAACTGAAGATTATAAGATCATTAAGACAGAATTTCCATAGTTCAACTACATAATTAAAACAACAAAAGTAACAAAATTGAATCAAAATAAAAACAAATACTTAAATATTAAAAAAAATATATTGTATTGATTTTAACGATAATACGTTTTTCACCAGCAAGTATTGAAAATGGAATAAAACTTCAAGTGAAAAATTTACGATCTAGACTGGGAATCGAACACAGAACCTTTGGCTTTACGCGTCAATGATCTACCAACATTTGTGCGTAAAGCCATAGGTCCTGGGTTCAATTCCCAGTCAAGGTCGTATATTTTTCACTTTAAATTTTATTGCATTAAATATTTTGTTGGCAAAGATCTTAATAAATATTATTAAAAACAAAACTTAAAACGTACAAAATCAACTACAAGATCGATCAAAGATAACAAATCTAACTTAGTAAGTGTACATATTAAATTATAGATGTACATTTTGGAGCTGAGCCACCGCCACGATCAATGCTATACTTTGTTTCAGGTTTATTTTGTAGTGTTAGTTTTATTCATTGGCGCTTTTTATATTATGCGCCTAAAATAAACACAACAGATGCACCTAAAATAAACACTATAAAGTACATTTCAACTGATCAAAGAGCCCCTCATTGGTCTAATAGTTAAAGCTCTCGTTTTTGGGTTTTGGGTTCGATCCCCGTGAGGGATTAACAGATTCTGTGGTAACCCAGCAGTGTGAGGAACGATTAGTAACGAATCCTGGTTACGAAAACTAGACTTACCGCGACAGAAACTAGATGTGCTGGCTATACATCACCCGATGAAAAGTCCTACACAATGCCTACGGTCACAACAAGCTGTTGAGCTAAGAATAGTTTCCGAAGAAAAATCTTACCAGCCTAAAATTATAGACCTACTAGAGAAAGAAAATAACGACACGAACATTTGGTGATTTTTCACCCAAGTGTCTGATACGATCATGCTATATCTCTTTTCACGTTTGGTTGGCAGTGTGTGCATCATGAATAGTGTGTAAAAATATCTTGTAAAAACATTGTCTGAAATGACAGCCACAAATATACAAAAAAATATAAACTGTATGTATTTTGAAAAACACAATAAAAAAATGCAATCGAATATACTGGTAGCCTAACCTTCTCCTTTAAAAATGAAAGTAACTTTGTGCAGTGATCCTACTTTTCAATAAGGCTACAACTGTGGTAACTTTTATTTCATTTACACAATCAATGCATTTCGTATACTGGAAAATAATCGTGAAACGTAGTTTAGCTGAGACAAAATTAAAAATTATAAATGAAAAATCTGAAATCATTGCAAGCTATAAAAATGTAAGTCTAGACTCATCACTTTCCAACAAAAACGCTGATGCATATTATAATCGAGCCTTTGAAACGATTGAAGCTCATTTTTATCAAGGAAAACAATAAAAACTGTTAAAGTCACTGAGATTATTGAAATGAATATAGGGCACTCTTAAAAATTAAATTGCACAATATTCTCCAGGATGAATCTACAAAACGAACAATCGAACGTAGTCAGTTTAGGTACAACTTGATAGAAGCATGCATTCACACGAACGATGACAGAGGAGGCTATTCAATGAATTACAATCTTATATTAAATCCAATAAGGTGACGTCACTGAAAAAAAAGTTAGCGAGGGAAACACACAAACAAAATAAATTAAAAAAGAAACCAGGTTCTGTCTTGAAACACCAACAAAATGAAACTATGAGACCCTTTAAGGTAGTTTAATAATATGAATATAGAGAGTGAATGTTATATTTAGTAAGCAAGAGGTTATTAAAAAAAATAATGAGGGGAATGACAAGAGCGTATTGAGAGCAGGCTATATTTGAAGACGAATTGGTGGGAGGAGGGAAGCTTATCAGGTAATATTAAATCATTTTAGCGTTTTATGCACAAACTCTTAGTATTACGATAACTTTGTATACCTTGGCCCTGGTGTAGTATGTAAAGAGCACATACACTTATGGATGAATGGAAACTGATAAAATCAATAAATGTCCATTAAAAGCAAGAACTCGATATAAAACACTTTGTAACATTTGGCAGTTTATATTACCGAGTATTGTAAGATCGGATGTTGAAATATATACAGTAGATTTTTCTTTACAAACTAAGACAAATCTTCTAAATTAAATAATTTAAAAAAAAAACATTGTTCAAGTTTAAAGTCGTAAACAATTAACAGAGATGGAGGTTCAAATATTTATGAATATTTTCATCCAAAATAGATTTCTTGGAGTTTACTTGGCTTCACACGTCGCAGATGGTTCCCAAAGCGAAGACTATAAAAGCAAGTCTTTACGACCACCTTCTGACAGACGTACAGACAAGACGAATCCGACTCTGCCTCTACCATTGTTCAAGACTAATTACAACACAGGAAATGGTAATACTGTACTTGATGATGTTTTATGATCACAAAAATAGTTACAAAATAAAAGTCACAGAAACTTGAGAGTTTCATAAAAAGTAGGGTTAAAAGAGACTGAGTTCGAGGAAATGATGTTCATGGATTTAATTAGTTGGATGTCATTTCACAATCCTTACCCGAATAAAAATTACTACTATTCGTCATGACAAATAAATATAGTAACTAATAATCATGATAAGTAAAAGTATAGAAAATAATGTATTAAGTGATCAAATATATGAACAAAATAATGACTTACCTAAACACAAATAAGTAACAACGCATAGTAGCTTTGCAATTAATTAAAAACAAAACTACTATTTTTATTATAATTACTGTTAACATAACTAACTTTTCTAGATGTTAATAATACTCTAACATTATAATTACTCCTATTAGATACATCACTCAGACGACCGAATAATTGCTACTAGCTATAATTCTAACAAATAATCGGGAGAGATTATTTTTCTAAAGATTCTTATTAAAAAAAAGTTGCCGGTAAAGTTGACACAAATGCTGAAAAAATATCACGAAAACCCTAATAAAGAAGTACATTAGCGTTTTGAAAGTCAACTCCTAAAACATATGTTGTTTGAGTGTTAAAAACATGCAATAATTAAGAAACTAAATGCTTTGTCACTAAATTTCAATTTTAATGATGTTGCGAATAATTAAGATTATTAATATTCATTGCACAATGTGTAATACCATTGTAATATATTTTACCAAGAGATTTTAAAACTGGAAATTGTTCAATTTAGTATTATAAGTGTACGTTATTATTATAATTTTATAAAGTTATTTATCTAGGTATTATTTGAGAGCGCAATATAAAGTAACCAGACTGCAGGCCTAGCTGTTATTTATAATTTTTGCAACAGTACTTATATAAAACGAACGTCATAATTAACTATGGAAAGACTTTAATTCAACACCAAGAAACACATAAATGCGTGCGTAATAGTCACTTCTCTTAAATAAAGGATCCTCGTTTGGACACGTCAATATAAATAATGGTAATGACCGGAACGTAGACACAGGGGTCGACAAAAAACATTCCACATGTGTTTTGTAAGCTTTAAAATGTGAGTTTTATCGAACCCTGCAATGTTAGACCACCTACACGTTTGTCCGATGATAAACGATAATATCTAAATATTCTTAAGTTTATAACATCAAATCGTAAACACGTTAAATGTTAATTTAACATCTTAAGAAGAGTTAAGGCACTGCAGTGCTGAGGTGTCGTAATTTGTAAAAGGATATGACACCGACGTGTTGGTTATACAGCTAGGACAGATCTTTGGACCGGTTTTATATCGGACTGGCACAGACAGAGATAGAATACTGCTCTTGTCATCTTAATGGCAATCTGGTGAAACCAGAGACGAAGAGAGGGAGGCGAAAACAAGGGATAGAGTTCCCGAAAACAAAGGGCGTTGCCTTCAAGTCTCAAACCAATAAACTATAAAGGACTTCTCACAGAAATAATCTTGATAAAGTAATAAACGATCAAATTTCGTTTACAGCTTCCTTCGAGAGGGGAGAAGAATTGAAGATTACCTGTCAAAAACTAAATGTAAAATCTAGAACATCTGGTAGAACGACAAGTGGAATGTAAACACACCTATTGACGATTAATCAATCTAGTCACTGAAGCGCAACAACAAGTCAGTACTAGTAAGGTGCTTATGATACATTTTTTGTTGTACATGTAAAGCATAGTACTTCAAACACAGGTAAATAAGTGTGTGCACGAAATATCATTACTATGAATTGTAAGTCGAATTAAGTGGGTGTACATCGATGTATCAGTGAATTGTTTATGAAGTTTATTGTAGCCTGCATATCTTCTACTATTATTTCTAATCAGTACAACAAATATATTACCAGCTATTGTAATAGTAACCTATTCTGTTATTTTTTATATCAATTGCATGCATATCTTCTACTATTATTTCTAATCAGTACAACAAATGTATAGCATGCTATTGTAACAGTAACCTATTCTGTTATTTTTTATATGAATTGCATGCATATCTTCTACTACTATTTCTAATCAGTACAACAAATATATAACATGCTATTGTAACAGTAACCTATTCTGTTATTTTTTATATCAATTGCATGCATATCTTCTACTATTATTTCTAATCAGTACAAGAAATATATAGCATGCTATTGTAACAGTAACCTATTCTGTTATTTTTTATATGAATTGCATGCATATCTTCTACTACTATTTCTAATCAGTACAACAAATATATAGCATGCTATTGTAACAGTAACCTATTCTGTTATTTTTTATATCAATTGCATGCATATCTTCTACTACTATTTCTAATCAGTACAACAAATATATAGCATGCTATTGTACCAGTAACCTACTCTGTTATTTTTTATATCAATTGCATGCATATCTTCTACTACTATTTCTAATCAATACAACAAATATATTGCCTGCTATTGTACCAGTAACCTGCTCTGTTATTTTTCATATCAATTAACATTGTATTTAGTTAATAATGTTGATAATTTTTACACAATTCATATGATTATATATTTACGATTACAAGTGATGTATGAATTGTGAGAATTTTAAATGACGATTGAATAGAAAGAATTACTTGACCAAATGAATGAATTCAAGTGCAAGAGGTGAGATAATAAATCAGTAATTCTATGAAGAAAATGAACGAGTTTCGTCAGTGAAAACATCAATTTAGCTTTTGTCCACTAAAAATGTTTTTTAAATTTATTCTGTTAAATAAATACCAAACAAATTTAGTGTTAGCTCCGAGTGCATAGACAGATATTGCAAATGATTATTTATTAGCAATATGTATATTCTTCTAATATCGCGGATGTTTACCGAATACAATCATTACATTATATGTGTATGTAACATATTATTATGTAAAATTAGAGTTATATGCAGTCTAAGTATGTTATATATCTACGAATGTGTTGATAATTTTTACACAATTCATATGATTATATATTTACGATTACAAGTGATGTATGAATTGTGAGAATTTTAAATGACGATTGAATAGAAAGAATTACTTGACCAAATGAATGAATTCAAGTGCAAGAGGTGAGATAATAAATCAGTAATTCTAAGAAGAAAATGAACGAGTTTCGTCAGTGAAAACATCAATTTAGCTTTTGTCCACTAAAAATGTTTTTTAAATTTATTCTGTTAAATAAATACCAAACAAATTTAGTGTTAGCTCCGAGTGCATAGACAGATATTGCAAATGATTATTTATTAGCAATATGTATATTCTTCTAATATCGCGGATGTTTACCGAATACAATCATTACATTATATGTGTATGTAACATATTATTATGTAAAATTAGAGTTATATGCAGTCTAATTATGGTATATATCTACGAATGTGCCTGTAAGCACGACATAATCTGAAGGAATAATATCATTTTGATGAAATTTGGTAAGCACATTTTATTAATTTATTGCACAAGTTCATTAAACAGCAGATTCTGAAAATGGAAGTTCTACTAGCCAAAGTATATTTTATATGGTATTTAATTTCATATTTTGTAAGATTATATTTTATAAAAAGAAAATATTGTATTAAATGGCAAACCTATTTTTACCGTACATTTTTGTTATATTTGTTAAGGTTAATGAATCCTTAAACAAGCATAATAAGTTATGTACATAAAATAACACATTATTTGATTCACTATGACTCACTGTATTAGGTTTTCAACATTGTTGAGATTTAGCTCATCTTTTTTTAAATACACTATATCATAACATTTTGTATACAATGCCATGTATTGTAATTTTAAAATATCTGGTGAATTTAAATGAAATTTCAATTTATTCACTACAGTCTCAACTATGAACAGTGTTAAGCAATAAGATATGAACGCAATTAACTAAATTTAAAATTCAAATTAACTGCTGCTTACCAACGTAACACTAAACAAGTTATCCATGTTTGTACAACAAAATATCTTAATTGCTATATACAATTACTGCAGAAGACACGGGGGGGGGGGGTAGCAACGACCTTAGGTAATTTACATTTTGTATTCATTATTCAATATGCATGTATTTACATGGCCTATTAGGTAGTTGCCTTAACGTCATTGCTAATTCATACAGAAACTGCATTTTTCATGGTTACGTAGATCTACCGAACAAAACCATTTTCTTTTCACTTGTTTGTCCATCTACCTGTAAAACCAAGTGACCTAGAGAGTTGATAGTTGGGTTGGAGGGACTGGATCCACAGAAAGGCATCATATTGAAAAATAGAAGAAAAATTGCATTGAAGATTTCATATACAAACAAATTAATTACTAAAGTTTCAAAAATTTAGTGAGGGGTACCAAAAGAAAATTGTTGTATAACGATAAAGAAAATACCATATTTTGGACAATTATTTTCATTTTGGCGGGGGAAAAAAGTGCAAATTATTTACACAAAATTTGTATAAGCCTCCGTATAAAAACTCTTATATAAATTGTTGTGGTTTATCAAATAACTTTATCTGTACGTCAGAAAGTAAAAACATATATATATAGACTACAAAAATGATAATAAAAAATAAAATAATTTAACATATTAAAAAATAAGCAAAAGTATTGCTTTTATCAGTTCTATAAAACTTTAAAGGACGCAAAATATATGTCGTGTACAGCCAGTTTAATGAAATCCACCGTACTTTGAAACATTTATTTGAAGTCAGTATATTTATTTTTTTGGCAAAGAAACACTTTCTGATCAGAGCACAAACATTAAAGCAGAAGGATTCAAATTATTCAACCATGAAATGCCAGATTTAACTAAATAGAGAGTAATAAAAACGATTTATATGTATCACCTTTCCTTCACTGATACATTTTTGAATTAAATAAATAAATATAAATGTTGAGCTATAAGTTCTATCAAATTTTGAGTGTAGGATAAAATGGAAAAAAAACACATGGATAAAATGTTCCCACGTACTAAATTTTTAAAAACTGTTCCATTATATTTCCTTATAATACGTAGGGCCTATACATCTCAGAAGGTGAAAATCGATGAAACCAGCTAAAAACTCACTTCTATTCCTTTTACAGCGTGTCAATATCAATGAATATATTAAATTTATTGATAAACAATCTAAAATTGCTGCCGCTAAAAAATGGGTAGAAACCAGCGCCAAATTCAATTTAAAGATACTGTATAACTATATAAGAATCTTTTCTAAAACGATTGTTTTACATCCACTAATAATTACATTAATAAGAGAGATAATTGATCCTACTTTTAATAAGAGAGATAATAAGTGCAGTGATCCTACTTTTCAATAAGGCTACAACTGTGGTAACTTTTATTACATTTACAAAATAAATAACAAGACTGTGAATGAAATAATGTAGAAATTTAATTAATGTTTTATTTTGATTAAAGGAAGCGCAACTCCGACTCGGACCACAATAACTTAGCCAACTTACTGCAGTTAACATCTGTAATAAAACTAAATACCAAACAAACAAAACAATAATAATAATGTACTTGGCAATGCAAACTCACGTTAATTAAAACGCATTGTTCCATTAGGAAGCTCTAATTGAAAGGCTACTATCTATGCAATATAATATTCCACCTTACTCCCTCAGATTAATGGTGTTATATCATGAACCAAGTAGTCTTAATTGCAATAACTTTCAATACGTTGCCAGCACCAGCACTCACAACGTACCTCTACAAACTACAGTACTTCAAATCTCTTCTCCCGATTATCCGCACAAAATAATTCTAACATAAATCATCCCTTTCCTTCAAAGTTAAAAGCATTTCAATTGTTATAAATTCGTACCCTTAGGTTATTTTGTTCCATTTGTGTTGGCGAAAATAACGATTTGTCCCCCTCCTCGCCACAATCCAATCCCATTAAAACGTTGTCCTTGTCCGCTTATTTTAAATGTATTATTCACACTTAGACATAATATATTTTATTATACCATTATATCATTGTGCTTAGCTATTTCGTAAAAAAACACTTCGAGATATACAGTTATTGTGTGAAATTTACATATTTATAAAGATATCTAAGGATAGATTGCTCTATTTCAATAATAATGTAAAGTCTATGTGTTTACGAGGGTCCATGTGTGTGGACGCGATATTTTTAAATATGGATTGATTTCAGAGAGTAATAACAAATACAGCAGATACATTTCTAAAGATTTAAGTTAAAAAACCTGAATACGATAAGAAGGTATTAAATAAATACTGTTATTATTTTAGTATACCCCGGTTAGTCGTTACTTTCACATTACATTTAACTTAGTTTTTTCTTTTGGTTTTGTTCGCAACTTGGAATCACAGTTCATGGTTGATTGCTACTCCTTGTCCATCCAATCCACATATATTTATTGAACTTCAGGTTTGAAAAGCGAAGTAATTTCTTAATTATTATATTGAAATAATCAGTAGGAGTATAAGTTATGATAAAACAGTTAAAAATTATTGCAGATCATAAAGATTTGTTTAAAACATTGGCTGCAAAGCGTTTTTTCAAGATTATATTAACACACCATAAGGTATTTTTATAGTTAACTTTGGCAGGCCATGAGCATCAATTTGTTAAACACAGGCCGCGTGTATCAAAATGATATACAGAACAAGTCCATCTTCTGAGGCCCTTGTCTAAAAATGGTGCACAATTTTCATTTAATTCAAGGTATGATGTCAGACCTGGCCTGGTAGAAGTGCATGACACCAATGGCCCTTAACTTTGTACTTGTAGTAGGAGTGTTTTTTACATGTGTTTCTCTAGCAAGTAATCAGCTGATAGCTGTGAGTTTCTTCTCAAGTGATTTTGTTTTAGTGACAACTTTTGAAGCAATAAAGGATTTATTTGATGAATGTGAGAGTTCTGAAAGTTCTAATAACAATTTTCGCTGAATTTTTCAAAACAGGCCGTTTTTGCTACTTTTTTCATAATTTTTTTTCTAATGAATAGTTTCTAAATTTATATAATTTTTACAAACTTTTATTCACAATTACATTACAAAACTTTTGCATAACTAGAAAATAATTTGAAATTTTTTTCTTATATGGTGCAAATATTAGCATTTTTGTGGCGTTTTGGCTTCGTATATTTGACATTTTTAAAATTTCTGACGCACTAACTCCAAAATTCTTGTATCTAAATTTTTTTTTATAACATAGTTAATTTGAATTTGTATATAATTACAGTATGTTGTATAGCCTACTTAACTGGTTTAAGTAATATTATATTTGTCATATACGGCCTACACATAATAAAAATGAATAAAATAACTGGTTACATGTTTTATTTCATCATATCTACAAAAATTTCAACTTTTGTGTGTGCAATATAAACTCAAAAACATTTCTGTCTTCTCAGATATATTTTATTTTCTGAAAGTAGGCTCTGGCCTGGTATGAAATCTAATGTGAGTATCATTTTGATACAAATGGTCTGTAGGTAAGAACAGGATGTGTATCATTTTGATGCTCATGGCAGCCAAAGTGTTAAATGTGAAAATCGTTATTTATTAATGATAAATCATACATTGATTTATAAGTAAGAAATATTGTTAAATCTATAATCATTATCAGATATAGTTGATTTAATATAGCAATTTGTTTTTGGGATCGTAATTAAATCAGCTGATTAATCCTTTTGCGTTCCTCAAGACATTACAAATACAACGTTGACTCAGTCCTAATAATTAAAGTAAGTAATAATCATAAGTTTCTGATTTAAGGAGAGTTAAACAGATGGGAAAAGGAATTCAACATCCTATTTTTTCTTCACAATAATAATTTTTCTGTCACAAATGTGACAGTAATATTATTTTAATACAGGTATATGGATAATTGATTAACGAAGTTTTTGTTCAAAAGCTGATATATATATATATATATATATATATATATATATATATATATATGTTTGTGTGTGTGTGTGTGTGTGTGTGTGTGTGTGTGTGTGTGTGTGTGTGTGTGTGTGTGTGTGTGTGTGTGTGTGTGTGTGTGTGTGCAGGTTTACGATTAAGACGTACACTACAGACAGAAAGACGGCCCACTAAACTTAACCTACGTACAAGCAAAGGAACAAACTCAATTAGTCACTCCCACATAACACTTTCATTCTCTCACAGATGGACAAATCTCCTTCAAACATTTTTATTTTATACGATTTACAGCTGCACTTAGTTTTTATTATATTAGTTGAGAGATGTGTGACAGTCCTGTTTAATGCATAATGTATTAGTACGTGGGAGATAAAAAAAAATTAATACTTTATAGGAGAAGAAGAAAATCAGATAACATACGGCGTAACATAGTTCATTGGATTGTCAATTTCAAATTTGTTTATTGTCAAACATTTATGTAATTATAATATATGTTTAGATAGAGAATTACTATGCGCCGAAAGTTGAATTTTTATTGTGTTACCACACTAGGAAATAATCGCGAAAGTTTTTAGGTTTTACTCTAAATTGTCAAAAAAATCAGATCTATAATTAATGATTTTGTGTTTTTCTTACAGAGGTTTGTGTTGAAAGATGAATGAGAGTGCAGGTGAACCTTTATTATATAAAGTTTTAATTTTTCATGAAACAGAAAACTTTGTAAAAAAAGATCACAAAATAATCAACTATACATCTGAAATATTTTTGATAATCGAGAACAAAAGCTAAAATCTTTCTTGACTATTTTCTAGTGTGATAACAATAAAAATTCGACTTTCGGTGCAAAGTAATTCTCCGACTGACAGGACCGGTCGGTGTGAAGAACTCTCGGGCTGGAAGTAAACAAAGAGAGTGATTTATGTCTATCAATGTCAGCATTTCTGGCAGCGTCATGCAATTTTTTTTAAAAATTAAGGCAACTCCAATGCCTTTTGTGACATGTTGGCTTTAATATGTATATGTTAAAAAGTAGAAAGAGCTTGTACGAGGTTTAAAATTTATCGGTATTTTTTTTACAAATAAAAAATTATAAGGAAAAATGCACGTTAAACTTAAATTCTTTAAATTAATAATAATAATTAGTAAAAATTATGTTTAAGTATTTTCTGGTCATTTTTACTCTGGTAATGCGATTTTGACCGACTGATTATTCGATAATATTAGTGCGACTGTGAAACCTAGTGTTTAGGTACATTAGGGAGCAACCGGAGGCTGCGGAGATATGCATCTCACGGGATCTTGAAGCCTGCCAAATTGCGTTGCCGCCTATAAAGGATGTGCTATACCAGTGCCAATTATGTTAACAGTTATGGAAGCAACTAGACGATAATGGCATGCGAATCGTTTCATTAAGTGCAGCCACGTTTACTTTATTCACGTCAGGTTCACTGGCGAACCGATCGTTGCCGGATGTCGTATAATATATCTGACACTCGATTTATATTGGCTAGCAGCTTGCGTGTCGAGAAGAAACCTGGAGGGGGAAACTGATTTACCTGAAAAGTACTTAAAATGGTATGTTGTAATAAATGCAATAAGGATTTGAATAATACACGATTGTAATATACATAAATAGTTAACTTGAATATCTCGCCTTTCTAACTTATTTATAAAAATCCTATAAACGTGAAACGCACTAAGCTTATAAAATACATTTTTCGTCATAATGTTTCAAAAACAGCTGTTTTCAATACATGCATTGAGATGTTAAAGTTATTCTTTTTAGTTCTAGGACCTAAAAACATCAGCTGAGGTCGAGGTCCTCAGCTGTTACTTCGTTTATACGAATTAATTAACGATTGTAAAGCATCTATAAAAACAACCGATACTCTCAATTGTAAATAACCGCTAAAACAGCTATTACCATCGATTTGAAAGTAAATAGTTTATAACATTTTTGTTTTTGTGAAATTGTTTTCTTATATTGTTTGTAGTAAAACGAAAAATATAGTTCATCACTTGGACCAAAAGAAGCTTTTCGATCCTCGCTCATTTTCCTTGAGCTTGTTTCGAAAAGCTTCACGTTTGGTCCTAGTGATGAAATATACTATTATATTTTGACAACTAAAATTTTTTAAACCAAATATTTATTTTGTTTGAATACTTTTTATTCAAATATATGTTAAATGACAGTGAATTTTTACTCTGAACAGTTGCATATTACGAGCTAAAAAATATTTTATTGGCGGACAATTATTTACGGATTTCTACTAGGAATAGAGAGACATAAATAACTAAAATTGTTGTTCGTCAAGTTTAGTTAGTCCCACAAGAAGTTGCACGATTTCATTGACTTTAGATTCTTAGTATACATGTTATATAATTGTATATATTACATCAGAGATGGCTATTGTTTTAAACCATGTACCAGGAAAAAAAGTGGAAAATATAATTTGTAGTTTTATAATTTTACAAGATTTGTAACAGTAAATTACTATATTAAATTTTGAGCTTGACTTATGAGAAAAACTATACAGTATAACAAACACACAGAACACAATTCTCATAAAAAAATACGCCTAAGTATCAGACGCGTTTCAACGACAAGGTCGTCCTCTTCAGTGATACACCAGCTACACCAACCAAACCACAACTCACAACAAGAGTTGTGGTTTGGTTGGTGTAGCTGGTGTATCACTAGGACGACCTTGTCATTGAAACGCGTCTGGTACTTAGGCGTATTTTTTATGAGAATTGTGTTCTGTGTGTTTGTTATACAGTAAAATAATATATAATATAGTACAAAGTATAAACCATATTTTTATTACAATTTAGTCGGTTATTTTTTTATAAAGAAGCACTGGACGACGTTGAAGGGTATTGGTCAACACGTGAACTACAGTACTACAGTACTACAGACTGAGCGAGAGCAAAAATACAACTTTAAAACTCGGTCTGTCTAAAGAACTTGCAGTAGTTTAAGCTTACAGAAAAGAAACCAGGGATTTAAGGAACTATAACTATAACACTTTGGAATAAAAACATTCACTTCTTGTCTTTATTGATTTGTATTTGAAAAATCTATTTATAATATTCACAGTTTATAGGAATATGTACACCTGCATTATATTGGTAGAAGCTTAAAATATATTTTTGTATACTGTGGAACTAATGCAAGATACTGGAATAAATTACTATTATATACTGTGAATATCGTAAAACTAAATTTAGAGTGAATAATCTCACCTTCTCTCAAATTAAGAATTGCAGGAAATTTGGTAACTAAAAATTTAATTAACCGTTGGATATTATTGTCAACTCAGCCTATGATGAGTTTGATCACACATAGGCTACTCTTTGTTTATTTCTCAATAGAAATGCAAGGAAAGTGGACAAATAATTAAGTAATTGTTAAAAGGAAACTGAAAATACTTTAAAAAACTATTTTGTTATTTCTAGGAAATGCAAATTACAAATATATATATATATATATATATATATATAGCAAGTAAAATTTAATTTAGCGTGATTGCAATATATAGCTAAGTATATATATATTGACCGACAGTGGAATACAAAGTCAATATTTACACAAAGTTTACTGTCATTTGATACTAAGATTTAATGTACTAGTATTAGGTGTGTGCGTATTAAAAGTGTAAAACTTCATTCTTTTTACATACTTCCTTTGAAAACAGTATTGAGATGTTAAAGCAGTTAAATGAACAACACTATTCTGAATCACTGAAGTTAAAAAAGACTTTTATATTTAAATTATTACAAATACTTTAGGTAGTAGGAATTTACATGATGAAAGACAATTTATTACGCAAAGTATAAAAAAGCCCAACAGTCAGTCAAGATAAATATAGTAGTACAGTTTATTTCCCTCTTGTAACTAATATCTCAGTTGTGTTGTATAAATTGTTGGTGAAATCCACATTTCCGCGTACAAGTTAATGCCAAAAGACTTGTTTCAAAAGATAACATTTTATTTCTGTGGTTTTAAAGTTAACGACTGTTTTCTGCGATGTTTTATACTGCAAACTTTAATTACGTAAGGGAGAGGCAGAGGGAGGTGCAGAGGGATAAACTGCACACATGACATGTAATGCAATAATAACGTCTTGAAGCTGTACAACAAAGAATAGTTGCGGAATTTTTTTGGGTTTTTCCTACTTAATATATTGTTTTGTATCATTAATTTTATGTTAAAGTTAGATAAATAATGATATAGATTTTTTCACTTTATAATAAATCTCTTATACTGTATCTTATCTAAAACAGTTACATAAAATGAATAATCAAATTTAAAGAAATAATAAATTCTACACACAAAGCACATACCAATGCATACAGGAGTTTGAACGCACTAGTACATATACACAGAAACAATAAAACAATGTATACTGTAGTTAATATATTTGCATGATTTTTTATAAAAACAATTCAACAAAGAATAATTAATATCTTAAGTGATGCAAATTTTCATATTGCACGCAGTATTCAATTAAAGTTAGTCTCTTAATGATAGGTTTGGAAAATAGATTAAAGAAGACGATAAAAACACTATAAATTATTCCATTATGTTTGCTTATAGCCCAACTGGATTGTTAATAATTAATTACTATTTAATTACCTTGTTTGAGGTGTTACCGTCGAACAATCCTTAATTGTAGTTTACACTATCTTATATGACGCGTTTCGACTATTTGTCAGTCATTTTCAAATATAAACAAACACATATAAACACTTAACAACACATATTAATTCGCATTTAAAAACACGATTAAAAACGTTTTTAAATGTGAATTAATATGTGTTGTTAAGTGTTTATATATGTTTTTTATATTTGAAAATGACTGACAAATAGTCGAAACGCGTCATATAAGATAGTGTAAACTACAATAATTAAGGATTGTTCGACGGTAACACCTCAAACAAGGTAATTAAATAGTAATTATAAATTATTCATGGCATCAGGAAAATGGCATAACGATTTGTCAGTTAAAATTCAATTTGTGAAGATTCGTCGCTGATATCAACCTCATTGATACAGCTAGTATTGCCCTTGATCTCCTCATTAAGAGTATTTATTAAGGAAACTGCCACGAGTAGTTAAAACTGAATCCATCAGAAAGTTGTTAATGTTCAACTTTTATTTTAAAATAGTCATCGGATATGAAATGATGACTGTTAATTCTCTGTATTTTGTTATCCTAGAGTTGATTATACTCTTCTTGAATATTTAAATGCAATATAGGACGTCCTCCATTCTGATGAATTTATCTATCATAAAGTAAATTAGTAAATTAAAAACATACAGATTGTATACTGCAATGGGTTGTGTTAGGAATAGGTTTTCTTACACCAAAGTTCTACGGGTTCAAAATGGATAATTAAAATAAATATCAAGCTCGGTGGTTTAAGATAATTAATGATAATTTGTAAAAAAAAGGAATCAATGTTACATTAATTTTGTCTCTCACCCAACTAACCCCTTTTCTAGGTTACCAGGGGTTTATTGTAACCTAGAAATCATGACTATCCATGTTGTGTAAATAGGCTGCAAGCTATGCAATTTCAACATTTTTTTGTCCCCCCCCCCCCCAATGATTGCCATAAGTAACTGGTGCTGCTTTACGTCTTTATTGCATTTTACAAATAATAAACAAATATAATAATAATAAATCAACAATATTATTTGTATCCTAAATTCTAAATCCTTATTCTTAACAGTTGGAATTGACGCGGTTATTCGATGAATCATGCACTCCCTTAAATTTATCACGCGTCCCAATTTGTGATTCAGGGCTGACAATTTCGCGCCTCCCGTCATGATTCTCTTATCTTATCTGACTTCTCCTTTTGATTCATTTGCCGCCTTCAATTCAGCTCCCCCTGAACACTCGTAAAACACAAGTTTTATTGCCCTACACAATGTATATACACCAATAATTGTCTTATCTTATATATATTGCTGAGATGTCCTTTTTCCTCTTTGTAACAATAATTTAGATGCATGTAGGTAGTGTCAAATATAAAAAAATCTGAGAGGGAAGCAATTCTCCTTTATAATAAATACAAATGTATGATTTTGTTGAGTCAACAATATTATAAAATAGAAATAACTTAAATTAATTAGGTATAAAGAAAAACGTACAATAGTGAAGTTTGGATTGATTTGTTCATTTAAACAAACATAGGTGTAAGTCATTTAAGAATTTCAAGTAATTTTAAAGCAAAAGTACAAAGTAGGCCTACTCATGCAAGCTGTCAGTTTAAATGTATTTTAAAAGTATATTTATTTATTTATTGTGACCAACACGATTATTGTGATACATTGGTAACATTATGATTGTAATCATTAAACAACAGAGCTTTAAACAAATTCTACTAATGTAAATAGTTTCAGAATACCTAAGGACTTTAGGTATTAAAATACTTTTAACAGTAGAGAATATTTGATGGGTACGTAAAAACTTTGTCACGCATTGTGAAAGTAGAAAATAAGAAGTCAAGGAAATGTTAATCTACAAGTTTGAGATAACCTTGCTGCAGAAATTTGTTTTTCAATGCATCTGTCCACCTCTACATGGATCACTTTATTTGCACTTGTGTGCATTTTTCATCGGATTTAAGTAAAACCTACTACAGTAGCTTCATAGATTTTACATGATCTGATATAAAAATCTGGTAAAATACTAAATTTTTATAAATATTATTCAATTCTAGCTGTGTGGCCACAATCGAAATGTAGTGACCATATGTAAAAATATTCGAAAGAGAGAGAGAGAGAGAGAGAGAGAGAGAGAGAGAGAGAGAGAGAGAGAGAGAGAGAGAGAGAGAGAGAGAGAGAGAGAGAATTAGCTTCGTCATAAAATCTAAATTTTACAACTATTTTGCTCACTTTTTGATATTTCCTATTATCTGAACCAGTTGTAGGCCTAATATTTATTTAATATTAACAAATTGTTATATTATTTATCCTCGGTCGTTCTTTATCCAGTTCATGTGCCTGATGCAGTTTCAGTCTATATTATGATTATTTTCAAAGGGTTTTGAAGAATGTTTATATGTTTTGTGGTATAATGTGAGTATAATGTTGTTCAAAAACCTTTGAAAGTAGCCCTCTTGTAGGCTAAAACTGCTGTCAGGCACATTTACTGAATACAGGGCCACTGAAAGTAAAAACATAATAACTTGTTGAAATTATAAATATTGTTTAAATGGATAGTTTATTAAACTCAAACCTAGGTAATTGTAGCATGTAAACAAAAATTACGACTCTATAGTAATCGGTGAATAAGGAAAATGAATGACAACACTTTTAAGAAGTAACTAACTTCATGCAAAAAATATTATACATTGTAGAAGAAAATATGAGGTAAAACTTCATATACAGTGCACGACATTTTTTATAAAAGCCTGACTATATTTTTTCTTTATTTTGAATCATTATTTGTTCAAGTGTGCATTCACTTTTGACAAAACTCAATAAATAAATGAGTTTAACTTTATATTTACGATTTTGTTGTTATTTTTAAATATCTTAGATTATGATTTAAATATTCCTCAAGGTATAAAGAACTTTTTTAAAACCTTATGGTAGTCTACCATACTTACAAAAACGCTGCATCAGAAATTAAATTTGTACAAGTTTTAAACTACCTATAAAACTTATATTAGGTCATTTGTTTACCAATATCACATTCTATAGACATAGATTATTACTTTGCAACATAAAATTATACGACTAAAATATGATGACAATTTTGTTATAATATTTATTGGTTCCCAACAAAGAACGAAATACAACATTTTGCTATAGAAAATAAAACTCAAGTTTTTCATCCGTTCCTCCCTCCCCAAATTTAAAATTCAAAAATGAAACTTGACTCACAGCCCACAGGTTCATTTTTATTTCAAAGTTACTCAGGAAGCCTCAGTGTCTGTGTTTAGGTTTAGAGAGCGTTTACTTCTTTCAGTTTTTATGACGTTAATAATAATTATTAGTCTAACAATTAATTTATAAGCTAATATATAAAAAATGTATTGTTTTAAAAGAAAAATATTATTAGTTTCAATGGAATTTTTCTATCACAATATCACGAGTTCCAGTTTAATATCGTTACTAAACGAAGTCCAAACATAATATTCACAATTCTATGCAGTACCAAACTGCATTATATAACCAGTAGAAACTACTTCTGAACAACGTTGTATAATTTACAACCGATGTTAAATAATCCATTCCACCGTTCGCTCGGATATATAATACGTTGGGCTTTAGAGTGAGATAGTCTTACGTATAAATAATAGAAGCTGACATTCAAGTTATAGGTATAAATAAACAGAATTCATAAATTTCTTTGAACTAGACGTGGTTCGTGACTTAAGAAAACAACACTTTAATCCCTCAGCGGAGTCTGTGTATCTCTGCCTGAAGGAAATCTGTCTATTCCTGGTTGCAAGGTGTCAAAGAACCTATCCTAAATAGCGAATTGTACTGTCCTACAATGTAGGGCATAAGATATACTGGCACAAGTTAAATCTCTCAGTAATGCTATGATTTACTAACTGGTTGTAATACTGGATTAATGTTGCCATTAGATATATTTCATGTATAAAGAAATAAACTATAGGTTGTGGACAAATTTCGAAACTATTATTGAAAAGTTGCAATATTCAATTAATAAATATTGTTGTGAAATTTACGAATTATAATTCCTCTAATAACAATTACACAAACAATAACCAACACTTAAAAATTGTCGTAATTATTAATTTTTTTTTATTCGATTGAATACCAATAAACATTTTGATAATACTTATATCCAGGGGTTCCACAGCGGACTAGAATTAACATTATAAAACATTGATATCAATTTGTACATCACGGTATTTAACAGACTGAAACTAAAAGGTAATTATTACAATTATTGTATTTTGGATATTATTTCGTTAATTGTTCTTAAGGGAATTATCAATTAGTGTTACTACAGAAAGTATATAGAGAGAAATATATTTTAGTAAATTTATCGTTTAAAGAAACATTTCTGTTAGTGAGGTTTGTTGTTATTCCTGACGACCGACTTGTGCGTATAATAATACTTAGACAGAGGACTCTGGGGAGATGCACCCGTGAAGGAAATCGAACATTTTAAATAGGAAGGGGGTTATTGTTTTCTTATAAACTTAAGGTCAGAAACAATAACTCTAATCCAAGTAACCGTGACTACTTTCTGTTGGAAGAATCATTCTAAGGCTGTGTAAGGATAAATCTTCGTTTTCTGTTTATGGCTTTACTTTCCAATGAATCACCACACAATAATGTTTTCCTCAAATTATTATTATTGTTGCGTCAAACAGACGGTGTGCGTCAACAAATCAAGTACAATCTAGGAAAAGATAAAGACATAAAATGAATTAAATAACATCAATGTGTTTCCATAAACTAAATGATGGAAATGAGGTTTATTATAATATTTATTGAAAATCTCCATCGGTCCGGTAAAGGTTCTGCGAGTTTCAAATAGAAAGATTATTTTTCAATGTATACTGAAATGAAAGTTGTAATTGTGGTTCAGCATAGTATAAGGGGTGTGTGCTTTGACAGCTTCATGAATGATCGATCCACATGACTCATACCATGTCAAGAAGCCCCGCCGCTAATCCCCCTTCTCAATATCCGGTCTTTTAAGACAGCGCAAACACAAATCTCATTTTAGGGTTCAAAAATCTAAACTTTAAACGAGTTTTCTGAGTTTCGTTTCATCCTCGACTGATTAGCGATCTCAATCCAAAACACCAACGGCGTCCAACCCTCTTCGGGAAACAAATTATACTGATTCTGATGTCAGCAAAGAAATTACTTCATTTCATTTTATACGCTAGTTATTTAAATTTCTTTAAATATTTAAAATTGAAAATAACTCATTAAATATTTGAAATTGATAAAAAAAAAGAGAAAAAACATTAATTTATATCAACTCTACTACAAGAAAGTCAAATAAAAACAGAAACATTGGATTTAAAAGAATAACCATAATCTTTCCTCATATATTCTGTCGTAGTGCACAATATCTTGAAGACTTTACAATTTGTTAATGATACATACGCTCTAATGGAACGATATGAGTTATTGTGCAACTAAAGGTAACAATATCATCTTAACTAGTTCATTGGGTTGGTGTAAACTGATCTTATGGCTATTAGATTTACGAAACAGATGATCGAGTAGGTGAGACTTAAACAGTTTTGAAAAACATCTTCACATCGTAAAGGTTAAAATGAAAATCTTTATCCAAAGCAAGTTGGGTGTAAAGACGACGGAAGATATATATATTCTGTACTAAGTTGTATGGAGGCCAAGTTCTGCAAGGCCCGTATTGTCTTGAGGCGTGGTTAGTGTGGGTGTAAACGACAGCATGTATAAGTAAGTGTTAAACAGTAGATAATAATAGAGGAAACAGTACAAGGTAGCTGTGAAGAGTATTAAATATGATTAGTATAGTCTACTATAGTACATTACGATTATGTGAACATCGCCTACAGTTTATTGAGCAATAATTGTTGGAGATATACATTAATACTCCGCAATCTGGCATTATAGGACTGATGTGTTTTTGTAGGACCTATTAATACAGTTATTTTTTTCAACTTTCCAGATTATACGGTAAAAAATTATTGTAGCTGCAAAATGGGCTACTGTTGGGCTATTTTAGGAACTACAGGTGAGAAGTAATTCCAGGGGAAATCTATTTCCAAATTTGAAAATCCAATGTTATTTTGTTGACGTTTGCCAATAATAATTATGTTTGAGTAATGCTCACAACCTGCGTAAAATTTATTTTAGGGCTCTATTTTAGCTTTTAATGTTATTCCATAATTTATTTAAAAAAAAATATATATATATATATATATATATATATATATATATATATATTTAGTTAAAACGACGAAGAAAACATATTCAGGAAGGTATTTTATTATTACTCAGATAAATTACATAATATATTTCTATAGAATAGAAATGAATGCCTAAAATCTTCAGGTGATTCAAGCGTAAGGGACAACGACGATAATTATTTAATCATAAATAATACTTATAAAATCATTTTGTACGATGATTTAATAAATAATATTTATCAGACTATGTATTTTTGTATATTATATAGTATAATAAATTTTCATGATAAAAGTTCTGTTTCAGTGACTAATTGAAGTAAATTCTATAGACATTATAATTTACATAGCTAAAAATTATGAAAAAATATATAAAATTGACATTTTTCGTCCACAAAATAGCCATTGTTAACCAAAAAGGTTATACGTTTAACGCAAATACTGATATTTTTTAGATAAATTGAAATCCGATTCTTAATTTATGAAATCCGATTTTTTAATAAATAAAATTGTAATAATTTAGTCAAATCGAATGATATTGAAACGAGGTATCAAAGATAATAAATTATCTTCAAAGGTTATGATTGTCTAGATGTAGTATTGTCCAGTTACATCCATGAATAGAGCACGCCCCCT
Organism: Aphrophora alni; assembly: GCA_963513935.1. Lineage (NCBI taxonomy): Eukaryota > Metazoa > Arthropoda > Insecta > Hemiptera > Aphrophoridae > Aphrophora > Aphrophora alni. The sequence goes on from OY740766.1 coordinate 93,373,778, forward strand.
CACAAAGATCAAAAATAAAAAAAATATAGCGTACAACCAACTCACCTTGACTATAAAGTATAAAGTAGGGGCCCTTTAAAAAACACCCATCGACATCCATTTGCTGCAAAGAGTTAGAGGAGAAACCTTTTTTGTTGTTTCGGGATTGTTTCGCTTATAGATTAGAACAATTTATACATGTTTTTTTATTTTTTTTATTTGAAAAACACCAATGTAACGGTTATCTACTGGCTAATGAAATTTCTAACGTTTCGAAAAGTCGAGTCGACATTAAAAATTTCACAATAATGGTTTTCTCAGGAAATTTTACTATCACACGCGCGCGCGCGCGCGCACACACACACACACACACACACACACACACACACACACACACATTGCTATTTTTACATTAGGTACTTTATTACAGCAAGACGACACCGACGTTTCAACATTTAAATTGTTCTACACAAGATCTCGAAAGTTTACAAACAACAAAAAACATAATCTAGCGTTTGTAAATTTGCGAAAACCTGAAAATTAAGACTTGTGGTTCAAACGTAGTTTTGTTGAAACAATGATAAAATCGTGGAAATAAGTTTTGATTTTTCATTCTCTGAAATAAAATTATTATTCAACTAAGAAAATTTTGTAACTTCAATTTTTGTAAAGTTAGCATTACTTTCAAATGCTCTTAAGTTACGTACATTATTATTATTTGCTCATCTCCCATTGTCTTTAGTTATCGCCCTATTAAACTTATAAACGAACTGTTGTGATACGTTTTACTGAAAAAAAAAATTCTCATCAAAATGTACAAGAGATCTGAATTTAAGTTCTTGCGGAAAGTTTTACAACAATTTGACAACATAATTTATGTTGTCTTCAAGTTCCCAAGGCTCTCTTTACAAACTGTGTTTTACAAAAATAAGCTTAATAAACAAACAACGTGAATGTAAGTAAGGCTTGCTTTTAAAAAATTCAAAACTATTCGAAAGCAAACCATAACTGAAACCAGTATGTTATAGAATTTCTTTGTTTACTGAAATCCTGTCCGCTACAAATACCGGATGTTTAAATTACAATTTGAATAATTCATATTCATCTTCGCTGAACCTAAACGCTGTGTCTCTCTATTATGAGCAACTTCACGTACATTTCTCACAATTAAGCTTTAATAGAAACTTTGTTAATTAAAGTAAGTAATGAAGTTAAATATTTTTATCATGAGAAAAACTAAGTTGCACATAATTATAACAACTGATTGTTACATCAAGTTGTGAAACATCCTCCACACATATCGTACATGTAGCGTTCAGAGTGCAACTAAGATAGCGTGTCAATGCGTAGTGTTTGGTCACGCGTGTCGTTGAGTGAGAATATGTTTTTGTAATCTTAAATAGCACTCATTCAATCATTTAAACATTTAAACGTAATCAAGTAAAACTGTTAAAGAAAACATTCGGTACATTCTGAATGAATTCGGAAGAAACATGTGGTAATTAAAAATTCATTAAAAGTCTATAAATTGAATCACACAATTTATAAAACAACATATAAGTTTACAAGTATAGCTACTTAAACTCTTACTTCTTAAATACTTCTTAGTTATATATATTCTCTATTAAGCAATGAACGAACATAAAAGATAAATATTACATGGAGTGAAGAAATACACAATTAATTCCACTGTACTATATATTGAACAAATTTAATTTACAATACATTCCTCTTAGTTTATAATATATTCCAATAATAACTGAACGTTTATAATTTTGAATTGTAATAAAGCTCTATTAAATTTGATTACTATTATAAAGAAACGTTATTGTTACATTGTTATAACTCGTACTCTCATATTTGACATATTATGGTTATGTAATAAACATTACTTATTACAAACCATTACAGTAGTCAAGTAAACATTAATATAACAGCGTGTTGGTAGAGGCGGTCGTAAGAAATTGCAACATATTCAATTGCCACAGAGAAGCTGTGGGCGAACAAGTTCCGTTTCCCTGCCAACTCGAGTCTTTCAAATCAGTTAAAAGTCGATGAATCTGACAAAGAAGCCTCGACCGGATGCAACAGATGTCATAGAATTTCGTAACCTGAGACCCACATACTCTAACCCCCCGATCTTGGTGAGTAAACAGTAATGTATGACCTTCCGATCAATAATTAATTCCAACCTAACGATAGGACTTCTGTATTTGGTCTTCAATTAAAAGAATCAACTCCTATAGCCTAGAAAAGATAGTATTACTCATCTTACTTTAGCACTTTTATTAGAGAAATGCAATTCAAAATACATTATTTGTAGTTAACAATAATGTAATGTTGATCGACTATAAAATTTGTTTATCACTTTCATATTTTTGGGACTATATATGGAAACATTTGAGCAAAAAACTCTCAATTCAAATTGGAATTATATTAGTCAAATGACATCAATTTTAAATTGCTTTAATTTGTTTGTTGTTGTTGTTTTAACTAAAAAAGAAGGGACTTCAACGGTTAAAATCTTTTTTTGTGATTATCAGACTTACCTTAAATCATACTTTACAGAATTAAATAACCTATATATTTAGTTTCACATATTATATTAATAGTTACTGGACAATATGAGGCACGAATACATTATAATTAACTTGAGATAGTTCATTGAGTAATAAATTTCACAGTGACATGCCAATAATAACGAGAAATTAGTTTCGCAACTTGATGGTTATATTACGCTTAAATAAAAGTTACTTTACATTCTAAACTATAAATTTATCCCTGTTGCAATTACGAATTCAATTACGTTGTTGAAATTATTTAGCTCACCTGGGCTGAAAGCTTCCCATTTTATTTTCATTTGAAATTCTCGTTACTTTATTTACTTTAATTACACCATTTCGTGACTCTAATGTTTAATAAAAGTTGCTATAACCGAATTTAATTGAAACAGTTAAGCTCAGTGATTACTGATTCGACCACTGGATTACAAACAAATTCTCCACTATTAATGGAAACTAATTACAACTGGCCACGAGTGAGGGTGTGGCGCTACCTCCTGTATCCAATTACTAAAATATCCACAGCATGTAATTGTTTATTGATTAGTGTTCATTTACTAAAACTCAGGCTGTCTCTGAAACCTGTTAAAAATATTTACAAACAATATGACACATCATTCTTAGTTATTCATTTAAATAAATTATTATATTACTATGAGTTGTATATATGCCTTTACACCAACAACGATATTAAAATGTTCTATTGTAAATTTAGTTTCCCCGAGTTTGACAAGAAGCAAAATCAGCTGTGCATTAAACAAATAAATAAGTTTCGCAGGTAAATCCATCCACACGAGATGCTCGCTCATATTAAATGGCGTCAAGTTATTCCCCTCTTTTTTATAAACCTGTTTTATTAAAACGATGGTGTACCAAAACATTTTTCTTCTGAAACAATTGTCTATGAGTGTGGAGCCAGAAAACTCTTGTAGTATTTATTTTCAGTGATTCTAATAGTCTGTTTGTTGTGAACTCTGTTACCGCGTAGTTCAAGTGCTATGGGAATAATACGAGTTACAAAACTAGGATTAAAATTATTCAATTACTAATCCTCAATACCTTGTTCAAGAATATACTTAACTATTTACCTGAATCGATTGTTGTTTTTTTAGTTATAACAACAACGAAAATCATATTCTAAAATGACTGTTTAAAATGATGGACATGGTGCTGAATAAGGTGTATACTCAAACTTTCCTTGCACAGTAGTGCCGTTATTTTTGCGTGTGTATTGCATTTTATTTTTTATTTTTCTTCGTGCTATTATTAGGTTTAATGTGGGAATAAATAAATCATGAAGTGTGAATGATTATAAAGGACATGTGATTATAAGTACGTAGAAATATAAAATATCTTGAAAATCAGAAGATAGAAGTTGCATTAATTAGTTTTAAAAATAGCTGTTATATTCAAGTTTTTAAATTTCCAAAATATTTAAAAAATCTCATTTAAAAACAAATAAGAATAACATTTACAAAAGCAATACATCATTGCAAGAAGTAGACTACATTTTCTGAATATAAAAGTCGTAAATATTAATTAAATAAAACACAGACTAATAATAAAATAAATGGATGACCAAAGCCTCCGAAAATTGTAACTTATCTTTGGACTGTCAGGCGGATTTTATTAGTAGTTTGAAGAATTAATTGCACTAATTCAATTATTATTATTGCAGTTATGAGAACGTTCTATTTTAAAATGACTTATCTCAAAGCAATAAGACGATAGAATGTTTAATAAGCAACTGATCAATACCAGCTGGGAATAAAATATGAATTCTCACTGAAAATAAAAAAGTGTAGGACATAAAGCAAGATATTTAATAATGTATTCAATACAATCAACTGTAATTATAATTATTGTAAATTATATTCGAATTATTTTCTACTTGATCAAATTTTTAAATAGTGGAAACAAGTTTTAACTCATTCATCATAATTGAATTCAATAAATTTTTGCACAAGTAAATTTAAGAGGAAATATACTTCTCTCTGTATCACGACTTACAACGTTGTACAAATCTTTCAAATTTCTGTACTTGATTAGTGTCTGACAGATTATTGTTCACCTTTATTCACAGTAAAAGTATATCTAGAATTATTATCGTATTTGGAATAGAGAGTAATTGATGGCCCGTTCTTTTCTTCCAAACGCATTAAACCAACTTTGTGGCTAAATGGTTATTTCAGTTTCATTTATATTTAGGATCAACTTTGTAAAATACACACAATCTTCAAAAAGAGCTGGAGTCCTATTTTGATTTCCTACAAGTGAATGCATAATAAATAGGCTTTCCTAAATTAGGCACAAAGTTAAACCAAACAGTGACAAAGAACTTTGAATTCCTATACTTACTTTGTCTAAAAGTTTACTAATGGTCAATTGTATTTAACTCGTTGACATCCAAAATGTAGATCAGTTTCTACATGACAATATTTTGTAAATATCATATCATTTAAAGGTTCTTTTATAATAAAATATTGAGTTAAAAGTTCTGGCACTTGGATGATTTATTTGATTATGTCCTAGATAGTTAAATTAATTAAAACTAATTAAATTTTATCAATAAAGATATATATTAACTTAACGATAAATCAAATTGACCGTAGGGTGGTTTCATAATTGCCCTTTTTTTTCTTTTTTTTTTGTTGTACGACATCTTCTAGTGGTATTATAAAGTACTTTTTAACGTAGGATTTTGGTAGTTTAACCTAGGATAAAGTTTTCCTTCTTCACAATTTTAATACCCCTAGAACATGCATATAGTGGTAGTTCATACTCATGTACATATTTGTTTACAAATTATTATGTTGAAGCAAGGAGTGAAGGAGATTTACCAGGATAAATACGATTTTACGCAACTAGTTATAAAGTATAGAATTTCATAGACATTTATCCTGAGGATGGATACACTACATTATTATTTTTAAATTTTGAATTATATGACCAAAATATCTCGTTTAAAATTCAGAAGTATTTAAATCATTGCCACTCTTTCGTGCAACTTGTTCTTAAACAAGTAATTCAGATTCCATTCCCGTTAAATTGATATAAATATTGGTAATGGTTGCTAAATACAGTTACAAAGGATACATCCTGTAATGCCCTAAACGACAGATATACCTAGAATAGGTTCAGTTATCATATTTTTTACTCTTCTGTTACTTGTACTTTTCCACTTAGATATATTAGAAATGTCAAAAGCTTATTTATATCTACAACTGATCATTGCGTGTTTATAATATTTCAAGTTTTGTTTTAAAAAAGACATGCAAGTATAGAGTGCATAACTGTTTTTAAAGAACAGAGAGCCATAAAACGAAGAGAAGGAAATGTTATATCAGCATAAATACCATTATAAGCAACTTTAATGTCGAGTTAATGAGATAACAAAACTGCTACTGGTCCTGGATGACGTGCCAGTCTATACAGCCAGCCTGGTGCCAGAATTGCTGACAGTACGATAAGCTCAAAGTTGTTTACACCACACATACTTAAATAAGCTGATAACACGTCTAGCAACATGAATCACTCTACCATGCTAACGTGCTGTTTAGTATCAATGGCTGTTATTTGTAACTGACTTCAAGATCGATTGATGAAGAGTGTATAGTCTAAGTTGAAAGATTAACTTCAATCGTCTGTCGATCAAAAAAATGTTTTAGTGAATATGGTTTACATTGCATGGATTATTCACGTTCCATCCGCATATGATATTAGACCCCGAAAATATCATTGCGCATACAAGATTTAAATATCACACATTTCAAATAATTTTTATTACTTTAAAATTAATTTTTGGATTTCACATCATGGTACTGTGTAATTTTGGTAATACTGGGTAATTTTGTAGGTAAGACAGTGAGTAGTTATTTAGTTGTCTTAAATTTTTTCTATGATATAGATAACCATACTGTGATAAAAGAAAACTAGCCTAATAAAAATCGACTCATGCGAAAATCCATTTAAAGTAAGATGGACAATTATTTTTTACGATGACATAGATGTATGGAGTCATTTTCTGGTTCTAGTGGTATATTGATAAATTGTGATATCTGTACTCATTTATTGAGTCATAACTGAAGATACTTTTTTCATTTTTGTATAAGCTAAAATTTAGGGACACCTGCTGCAAGAAAATACCCTCAAAATAACCTCTACTGATATGGTATAACTTTTACTCGAATGCAAATTCTAAAAATTCCAAGGTTCAAGGTCATCACAACGACGAATAATAAATCCCTACTGTCAGTTTGTCAAACTTTATAAATAGCTTGTCATTGAAATCAAGAACTTTGGTTCTTTATTGATCATGCAAACACAGATACCTTTTTCGATGACCCTGTACATATATAGGCCTACACCTTTCTACAACAGTAGAAAAGAAACCACACTTGTTTATTTTAAGACGGCTATCAGTAAACCTCTAAAGTGTGTAATATGTTTTGAGGACTCTCAGTTGAATAAAGTTGTTGGACCAGAGAAACATTAAAAAACAATGTAAGTTACATCTGAAAGAGGTCAGTGTATTTCAAAACATTTACTGGAAGGATGCACTACTCATTAAATCACAGAACAAAATCTATGTACTTCTATTTACATAAATGATGAATTGGAATGGAGCTCTGATGCAGGATCTATTAGTAATGCAACATGCGAGCAAAGTCGTGTCTTGGAGTAGTCGTGCTCCAACATAGTATAATGCAAGTCCTGTTTTACATGTGACTGTACGCGTAGGGATAAGATGGAGATAAGAGTAAATTCGTATACTGAACGCATATGCAAATATACATTACAAATAATAGAAATTTATATGTTTATGTTTGCGTTTATAGAATTAAAAAATTTAATACTTCAAAATATTAATATAAGTTACGAAACTAAAACTAGCTCTTTCATACTCATATACCCTAAGTTATACTTAATTACATATTTGTTTAAAACAAAATGGAATTAGATGCTACGGTCGCTGAACATTACAATGCACTGCGATTTCTTACAGAATTTTGTCTTACAGTCACTGACGGCTAGCAGGAGATTGTCCAATATAAAACCGAACATAAAGAGAATAATAAAAATAAAACAAAGTCAGCAACAAGACTGACTTTATAACTCTAGCTTATTTGATTCCCTTGAAAACCTTTTAAAGTTTATAGTTTTTAATATTATTTTAGACATTTTTATTAGTATAAGACATAAAAATAAGAAATATTTGAATTCTATACTACTGTAAATTATGAGTGTCCATGGTCTTCTGAGGTGTTATATATTTATGTTATGAGTAGTTAAGCCTGAAAACTACGATTGAAATACAATGTTCTAAAGGTATATTTAAAATGTTTGGTTTACAAATTAGTTCCAACTAAAGCATTTTAATAAAATACTGAATTTTATTGAATGCGCTTACAAAGAATTTTGTTCGTATATTATACAGTTATACAATGTTTTTATTTTGCAGGTAAAGACTTAACCTAGAAAACAAAAACAAAATTGAAGTAAACATAGGAAATAAAAAGAAACAAATTCTTCTCGACGCCCAAGTTACCGTTAGACATAGTCAGACTTCACTTCGTCTAGAAACCGTCTTCGCATACAAATGTTGTAATTGTACTTGACGGGTCTCTTGACACATAGTGCACGTAATCTTAGACTACACACCTCTATTTTATATTCTATACGTAGACGACAGTCATGCTTTTTTCTAAAGATTTGTTCCAAAGGTGACAACAAAACTTAAACCATCGGAGGTGTCATGTAAATGGTCCTTTTTATTATTTTTAATTGTTGGCCCTATTCTGTCTGACTTACTTTCCGAATGTCAATGGAAAAAAAGGTCAAAGTAATAAGGAGTAGGGTAAGGTATTTAAACATCATTTATTTATGTTGAAGTTTGAGGTTTTTATTTGTGTAGTTGATTTCTATAATTAATCTTGATGATTATCTGGGTGACGTATTACTTGTTGAGATATGACTTGGAATAATAATGAATGATATTCAGTAAATTCCTGTAAATAATTATTATACACGTAGTTTTTTAATTTAAAATGTACTTTAAGTTCTGAAAATTATAAGTAATAGTTATTTCAATTTTGTAAGCTTGAGTATTGTATGTGTATATAACAATAATATTATAAATTATTTAAAAAATTAAGTTTAGTAGAGTAATGGATGATAAACTTTGTTAATTGTGGATATAAGAACAGAATTATTTTAAATATACTGTTTTGTATATGTATATACAATAAAATAAATTTGGAAATTCTAAAAGAAGTATGTTAGTAATGTGTTGTAAAATGTAAAATTTTGTAAATTGTATTCTACTGATTGGCCATCCGGGATTAGAATGTCTTGAACATGTTGTTTGTAGCAAATAAATAATGTTGGTAAAATGGACCAAAATGTAACGTTTAATAGGGGAACCTTGCGCCGGTTGTGACACGCGCATGTAGAACTGTGGTGGGAGAGGGAGAGCCCGAGTTAGGCCAGACATACCCGCCTGCTGCTTCATTGCTTAAGGCTTAATATATATATTTTTTAAATCTACTACAGAGCTAAAAAACTGTGAAAAGTTTATGTTTCTGACAATTACAATTAGTAAATTTTAATATTTTACAAAGTTAGACGTAAAAAGGCATTAAATTATAAGTTTTAAATTCCACGGCTCTAATCCCCCTCCTCGCCATCGCTCCTACATGGTGGGCAAACCACTCTCGAGATGGCTGTTTTGCGCAGGTTTCTTTCTGTCTGATAGGCCTATAGTAAAGTTTTTAAGAAAAATCATTTAATGAAAAGATATTAAAAAAAATATATATTTTTTACACCAATTCTATTGGAGTTTTTCTGTATTTTTTTATTGACTTGTGTAAGCTTTTGTTTGATTAATTACTCTAAAACCTTAGACTTAAAGGAAACTAATGTTAAGGATTCTTACCTCCTCTGTCTAAGCAATAGATTTATATTCATTATTAAAGTTATTTATAGAAACAAGAAGTTAAACAGTCAGACAAACTTAAAATACATAGAAGTTCAAAGATACATTCACACCATACCCTTTAGTTACTTAAACAAGACTAAATGAAAACCTATTTGTAAGTAACTCTGGTGTACAAAGTTTTAGAAGGAACAATTATAAGTAAATTAAAATTGTAAACGATAGTCCTACATTCATAGATTCAGTAAAAACTATCCTTTGGTGTCTTGCACTGCAGAAGTTTAAATTTAATTTTGAGGTATATAGCTCCTTTCGTACCACAGAGAGACATACCGGCTACTAACATCTAATCTTCTTTGAAGTACGTGGTTGTTCCGAAAAAAAGAAATTACCCTAATAATCAAATATAAATTAAAAATATATAGTTTAAATTTCATTCTATTTACAGTGACTAAAAGTAGTTTGTGGTAAATGTGTACTATTCTGAAATTTCTCTTATTGACGTACGTATATGTACGGTAAGACCATAGAATATTAAATGCAGTACAATTGCAACTGTCGCACTCTGTCGCATTCTGTCGCAGTAAATATGAAGTTATAGGACAGATATTGCTGGATTGTGGTTTACTATTAATTATTCTATTTCGGTCTCCAACGGTCCACCGCAGTTCTTCATTCTCACTCTGTTTTATTAGGTGTATGCATCATAGCACCATTGTAATGTTCATCTACAGAGTATTATACCACACAATATCGTTATTCCTATTACGCTACTTAAACGATTTGAATATTTAGAAATTTTCAATTTTTATTTCTAATTTAGTTTATTTCTAAATAAAATGAAAAAGAAGAGTTGAAATTACGTTCATAAAATAACAAACTCAATTACCCTACATTTATTCATCTCGCAAGGGACTGATTTACAGACGAAGTTTGCAGCATTTAGCCCATAAACCATGACTCCCCATTAGTTACAGTTGGCCACCTCTAATGTCTTTAACAGGTAAAGGAGGACCATTCGAATTTCCTGTCAGCTGTTTACAACATACAGCCTCAGTATATATCAATAATAAACATCTGGAATAAAAATAAATAATCTTTCTTTGTAACTTCAGTATCTAAAAGAAGAATAGTAAACGTTAGGAATAATATATACATAAGTAAAATGTTTTTAATGTAGGTAGTTGATTTGATCATGAAAAGACTTCTGTGAGAACCAATATAAATATCAAATCCTGCACCTTTAAAAAAACATAGTACTACCAGTTGCACAAACATCTGTAGAAATTGACTTTTAAAATTTTTTGAATTTTTAAAGATCCCAAAACAATTATGTATAAATACTGATGTCAAATTGGAAATCAGAAAATAAAATACACAAGTACTAGACTTGTAACACGCCTGCTCATTATTAAACTTAAAAATTTTGATAAATTTGTACTACACTTTCTGAAGATAGTGCGTGAGAATACTTTATACAGTCCTGTATTTTCATTTCTACCCTTGGACGATTTAACCCAAAATGAGAAACAGTTAAACTTTAAAATTGTGAGAAAATCGGGTTCTTCGGATATTTGACGAAATTACCTGGTAGACAAACAGACAGGCAGGCAATTATAATTGGAAAACTGATCTAAATTTAACTCCAAGGAGTTTAAAACCTTCACAATGGTATTTTTTTTTTTCACCGTTGCATAATACTTTTCTTCCTACTTAAATGGAAAGTAAAATAGAGTATAGCTCATTTGTTATGTGGTGGCGCTTGGAGGGAGGACGATTTAATACACTGTCTAGAAACGCACTGACGAAAGGATGGGGGAAAACTAACTCAGTCGCTTCCCCTACTACTAAATAGTGACGGGAACCTGTTTGTCCGATAAAGGTCAAGCGACACTACATACCAAATGGCCTCTAAGTAGCTATACCCTTATTAATGGCCTTATTTTCTTACCCTTAGCAGTAGGGGATGGTTCATTTGGTTAAGTCATAGCTAGCTACAGTTCTGATCTATGGATTATCAAAGATTGTGAAAGTTCATGCAGGTGTAAATGTAGTAGCTTTAACTGTAGTTAGATACACCCTCGTCTAACGGTCGCAGATTAGAGAAAAAAAAGTTTAAAAAATGTTATCAAAAGAGAATCCTGTCTAACAGCCGTAGAGTAGAAAACAAAAACTAAAAACTGTGTACCTCCATATTTGGAGAGAACCTACGTCTTTAACGCCATAGAGTAGAAAAAAACTAAAGAATTTTACCACATTATCGTCTAACGGTCATAGAGTAGAAAACAAAAATTAAAAAACTAAACATTTTTTTTATGTCCATATGTGGACAGAACCCTCGTCTAACACGTCATAGAGTAGAAAACAAAAACTGAAGGTTATTTGGATGGATATATATTTTGTTATTAAAACGTTTATTACACGAAATGTCTGCCTATTAGTATAGGAGCCTCAGGAATCATCGGGCAGATTTTGTGCAAAGTTTGTGACGTGAATTATGGACGATGTGCAATATTTGTCACAACGCAAAATTTAAGGGGTTCTGATAAAACCACAATGCACAAAATAAAATAATTAGTTTTTCAAATGTAGTTCCAAAATACAATAAAAAAGGTATTGTGTTACTATCAATCTAAAAATATCGGTTGTTGCTGTTATAAAAGGCACAATTTCTAAAATTAGTAAGCAATATACAATTCGGTAATATTTTTTGTAAAATATGAAAATCAACAACCCAAATCATCGTTGCAAATTACAAATAAAAGTTCGGAAGTAATTCAACTTTTATAACAGGACAGCCATCTTTTATAACTCTTTCTTAATTAATGTTGAGGTATGCTTTGGCCGAGTTATGAAGAAACAGTTTCACTTTTTACTAAGAAATCGACAGCGAGAAAAAAATAATAAATAAATAAAATATACTTATTATTTAATTTTTATACTGCGTTACTCCTCCCCCAAAAATTACCTATATAACAAAAATAAATTGATTCTAATAAAATATGGTAATTAAACATATATCTTTGTTTTTTAATGCTGTTTAATACATAAAGAGGGGAAACGCAAAAATAATATTGTCTCAAAATTTGCTGAAAACTTTTCACTGGAAAATATCTTCTAAAAGTGCAATTAAAAAAAGTAGTTATTTATTTGAAAATTTCGAGTAAGGCAGATGATTACTTCTCGAATTTAGTTCCAAGATAATGTTGAAACGGGAAGGTTAATAAATTCGTACACAAATGTTTATTAAAATCTTACACCAACTTTTGAGATAAGAGATCAAATATAGGCTATATTAAAATGTAGCATAAAAGACTGCAAATGTGTTGACGGACTTTTTTAATTCATCCGGATAATATCCTAAACGCACATAAAATCAAAAGTTTTAGTTCAGAATAAACAATATAAAGAATTAGGCCTACAATTACGTTTCTCTTCAACGTTTTCATACTTTGAATAAGTATTTTATAGAATCTAATTACTATAGTACAATTTCACGTACAGTATAATGTTCACTTGAAATGGACAAAGCTTTTGGATTATGTTTTGAAATAAACAAAACTATTTAAAGAATTCTTTTTGACTTACGTTACAATTTAATTAAAAAACAGTGGCAACAAACGACAAACATTCTTAATACGTGCCCGTTACTCCTTGAAGAAAACAAGTAGACTTATACAGTGCAGGAATGTGGTCAAGAATGTGCATTTATATTTAAACAGTGTTAGGCTTGTAATGACTGCAGTTTTTATGCTAACCAGTTATAGTTTGTACGTTAACACTTTCAACGTTTAGTAAAAATTCAAATGTATTTATTTAAACATACAACATTTAAACTCTGTTACCGTATATAGCTAATAAATTATTAAAATGTGTAAATTAAATTTCAGTTTTCGGAAATAAACTAGTCATTGTTCTAGTTCATTACGACCAACATTCTCCTGTTAGGAAACTAGTTATCAATAATTAGCAATTGGAAACAATACTTAAACATTAATTTTATATTTAAAAATAAATAAACCTGCAGTACAATATAGTCAACATAACTGTAATTCGTATTCCATTTAGGTTGTAAAGTGGACTCATTTTCTGAAAATTTAAATAGTATTAAATTAAATAATTTTAAAATCTCCCTACCAGATTCGACGAACCACGAATTACAAAAGAAAAAAACAATTTGAATACTTGAAAAGTGGCAATGACCTGGATGTTAAGGTTATGCATGAATGGAAAACCAATTTAGTTCCTACCGTCACGAATTGAAGGGGTTGAGAGGGACTAAGTATTCGTCACTATTTAATATTTACAATTCTCAAACACAAGATGGACTCTTGGCATGGTTCGTTTCACAATCCACTCTGACGTTTTCAATGAGTTCAATAGGATTCAAGATATTTCAGCAATAAGCTAAACGATGTTCAAGTAGGAGCTAATTTGTTAACATTAACGATACATCTCTGTTATTTGAATTTACAATGTTTTCTGTGTGAATAATAGAAATAATTTTAACTCATTCATATAATATTTATTTAGGCGTAAATAAATGGAAGTGATGTTATTAATAATTTCGGTTATTTTCACACAAATGAAAGATCAAAAAGATTGTTAGCTTTATTAGCTGCCATGAATGATTGATTGAATATTTCATTAGATACACTGGTTTTCAATTTTTTGAAGTTATTTTGTACAGTAATATATATTAATAGATCGATTAAAACAAACAATAGATTGATATAATAAGAATTATTTTTAAACTAAAACTGGCATTGTTTTGTTTACTTTGTATTTCTTGCTTACCGTAATTACTTTCTATAAGAATTGAGGTTTCAGTCTACTACACAAGAATGTCAAGATTTGTAGAAAATGATTCATTAAGCAACTAGACAAGTTCCAGAACGAAATGTCAATCCTCTGTTTATGGTTGCTGAATTTGAAATTCGACATCGGCCATGTGTTTACAGTGGTAGTTAATATTTGTGAACCTCGAAACGTAATTTGCAACACTATACATTTTTAAACAGTTGAATCTAACAATATATATATTAGTCTACATGCAGTATTGTCATAAGTATGCCAGCATTTTGCTTGGAAAATATTTGATACATTATATTTGGGAAGCCCGTGAAATTATAGGGTCCGTGAAATCGCAAAACCTCTAGAGAGTTTTTACAAACACAAAGACACACATATACACATACACTATTTACGTATTGAAAAATTCATTTGCTTAACGGCTTCAATATATACGATTTCACCAAATGTTGAACATAAGGATAATATACCATTCATAGAAGATAATAATAATAATTTTAATATTACTAAATATATGGCTAGAACAAAAAAAAGAAATTTTGTTTATATTTATTATCCAATGTCTGTTATTTATATTCGTATGCTCATCTTTTGGGGGAAAGCCCAGAGTGATTGTTACAAGTGCCAGATCTTTTATTTGAACAGTGTATGATTCAGGACTAGTAAAATAATGTTGTTTTAATTGAGGGGGGGGGGTTAATTATGATACAATCAGTAATTTTTTAATATAGCGCAAAGTTAAAAATTTCCTAAAACTTTTTTTGATGATTTTAGATTTTACACAAAATTTAAAAACCATTCTTTTCGTTGTTGTTTAATTCTTGATACATCTAACTGTTTAGGAGATATGATTTTGGAATTCGTTTCTACGAAAGTAATTTGAATGGTGAAAGGTGAAAAAAAATTGTACCTTGTAAATTCTTTGTAAAATTGGCTTTCGAGATATTCCACTTTAAAATTTGAAACGGCCGCTATTTTGAAAATAAGGAACAAAGTTTTTGTATTGAATAAACTTGTGTTACGTAAGATTTAAAGTGGGTATAACAAATATTAAAATATTTTATCTATTTCCAAAGTTATGTGTTTTTTTTATATAAAAAATGTCGGATAGCGGCTAAATGAAGGGGAATTAACTAAATATTTTTTGATCCTTTTGGTATGTATAACGCGTAAAGTTTTTTGTGAGACCCAGTATATGTAGGCTACCTTTACAATTTATTGGTTTTCATTTTGAAACTTTCTGTCGGAACGTTTCGACTTTTGTTAGACATTGTACTCGTTACAATAATTTTTTAACATGTATAATAAATTTGTAATTTGTTTTACAAAATTGAGTTTTTAACGAAAAAACAAACAAATTGACCCACCCTTAAACGAGGCATTGAAAGCTATCTTAAATAAAGATCAACTGGGTCAACTTTCATATACAACCCTTACTTCTGCATGTACAGCAAAGCCACAGTCAAGAAAAATTACTCGTATAAATTTAATTATAATACATTTAATAAAAAAAGAAGAAAAGTGGAAACTGGGCACCCATTATAATATACAATTTACTAACGTTACTCTTTATTTCAGTTACATTCATTCTGTGAAGTTCGAATCATTAAAAATTAATCGTTCTTGGATTAATGTACTTAGTTACAAATATTTAATTCTAAATATATATTATATTCAATGAAATGCACTTAGAAAATAAATTCCTCGATGTTTATGATTTCAAGTCTAATAACTTTCACATTGGTATACGTTAAAACATCAATAGGAATGAAAGATGAAATATTTAGCTTTTAAGAATTCAATTTGTTAGAAGTAAATATGAAGCCTGCTGACAGATAGAAAACACACTTTCTTTTAAGGAACCGAAGTAAGGAAAATATTGTAAACTGAAAGTCAAAGAGGTTTTAAAAGTTGACTAATTTCTGCTGTCTGCAGGCTGGAAAGAAGGCTGTGTTGATGTATATCTGTCATATGGTGGAGCAGAGCCGCCGCTGGGGGAATATAAATAGGTTGTAATATTCAGACTGGTGCTCCACCCCAATAAAAGACAACTTGCAAGATCTGGGTGAGCTCAACAAATTCTATCAACCACAAATCTACAATATCCGTCAAGCCTTGGGCCTCTGCCGCGACTTTGTCATGCATATGACAGGACTTATTTCAGAGGGTGACACTAAACCCTCAAGGAAGCAAAAGGTTCATTTATTGCAGTATAATAAATATCCTAGAATATTCATATCACGCGCGTATCATATAGACAAATTGTATAATGTGTAAAACACTTGCGGAGAAGTAAAAGTAATTAAAATAAGGAATACTGATATTTAAGTGAAATAATACAATGAAATAATACAATATCTAATGATAAGGTCTAAAACACGCGACCAGAAATTAAATAAATAAAAATACTTAGAAAAATACTTTCATTTACTTTAGCTCATTTGTTTGTTTCATTTTGTTTTTAAAAATAAAATTGTATATAAGTAAACAGTAAACATATAAATAAATTTGACAATTAAAAACATTCTTAATTAAAATTTAAATGATCAGAGACCTGAATCAAACTATGATAGGTATTAGTTTGGATAACACGAGAGTAAATCAAGGATAGTCAATGGTTCGAGAGCGAAGCAAGGATTCTCAATGGTCAAGCACGGATGGTCATAGGTCCAAGAGTGAAGCAAAGATAACCTGTGACTCAGGAGCCAAGCAATGATGACAGTGGTTTAAATAACTTGAATGTCAAAGAAAGATAGTCAGCAGTCGGAAGTAACTCGATAGTCAAGGGAAAATGATCAGTGGTCCGGTGATTGGAGAGTGAAATAGGGACGTTCAGCGGTTCAAGAGTGGAGCAATGATGGCTAGTAATCATGAGTGAATCATGAATGGTCAATGGTTCAAGAGACATACAAGGATGACCAAGAGTCAAGTTGACGGTCAGTGATTCAAGAACGAACGCAGTAAGACTGATCAGGGATCTGAATGTTTAGTTAAGATAGTTAGAAGCCCAAGAGTCAAGAAATAATGGTCAGTAATTAAAAAGTGAAGAAATGATGACTAGTTATTTTTGAGAGAGGACAAAATGGAAAGTAGCCGGAGAGTGAAGCGTGTTCAGTGGTCTAGAGATAAAGCAAATATGATAGTGTTACGATATCTATTTAAGATATATCAAAATATCTATTCAAAATATCTATTCAAGGTTCAAGCATAGATATCCCAGTAGTCTGAGACACAATCAAAGAGGCCTAGTGATTGGAATAACTCTAAAGTCAAGCAAAAAGTGCCTATTATTCGAATAACTCGACTCAAACAAGGATGATCAGTGGTCCAGGACTCAATACAAAATAGCCAGTGATCTAAATACCTCGAGGGTTAAGCAAAAATGTCTAGTGATTTTCTTACATAATCGAGAGTCCATCAAGGATTTTAAGTGATACAGAAGTCAAGTAAAGATATCTAGTGGTCGAATAGCTCGAGTCAAAGAAAAAATTGAACAGTCGTTTGAATAATTCAGAAATTAAGCATAGATGAACAATGATACAAATAAATTAAGAATTGAGCAATGCTGGTTAGTAGTCTGAATAATCGAGATTCAGGCAAACGTGACCAGTGGTTCGAGAGTGAAATAAAGTAACTCAGTGCTTCTAGAGCCGAATAATGATGACCTGAGTCCGACAGTGTGACAAGGATGGTCAGTGGTCCAGATGTTAAGCAATGATGATCTGTGACCTGGAGTGTGATGCAAGAATGGACAGTGGTCCGTACATCTCCAGAGTTAAATAAAGATGGTCAGTGATCCGAAACACTCGAGAGTTAGCCAAAGATGGCCAATGGTCAAATTAAATGAGTCGAGTAAGCCCGAATTCTCGTCAAGTAAATATTGCTTGTGGTCCGAATGACTCAAAATTTGAAAATTTGATGTAATATTTTGAAAGTGTTACCATTATACCGTTAAAAATAATAATGACAATAATAATTGTTGTATTGTGAAAAATAAGAGGTTTATCAAGAATTTGTTGTATGTTATCCATTTTGATTAAACTGATAATATTAAAATATTTTTGAGTGCTGAGTAAGATTTTGTCATCGTTTGTAGTCCGTGGTTCCGACATCCTTTAACTACAATATCCAATTAGTCTTGTGGTCAATAACGATATGGAAGAAGAATATCCAAACCACAAATAATAACTTTATTTGTGGTTTGGAGATACCTTTGACTATCCCTGCAATGAATGTTTGTATATTTATTGGTTATATTCTAACGAACTGAGGTGTATTTTTCTTTTTGACGTAATTGTGCAGGCCACGTCAACTATTTTATTAGGCCGAACATAATGTAGAAATAATGTTTATCTCTGTAGTGTACTTTAGATAAGATTATATAAACTTTCAATTTAACAATCGTGTTTCGTATAATGCGGATATACCATATTACCTGTTTATTAAATACGGAATTTACCAACATAAACTATTCACTTCCAATTAGAAACAAATTATGCACTCCATAGTATGACGTAATCCAATGTAGCTGCCATTAATATAATCCAATTACCATACTAGTTGGACATAGTAAATTTGTATAACATAATTAAATATTCTAATTTCCTTCATTTCGAATTTAGATTTGTTGAAAGAAAAAAATATTATATTAGATGGCCTATGTTTAGGATATATTAATTTGATTCAACAATATTTCAAAGTTAATTCATATTTTTCTCTCGTAATAAATTGTTACTAAAATAAATACAGTTGCGTATATAATGAACATAGTGCTTCCATATGCATGGACGTGTTATGAAGCCTACAAGAATAATATGAATACCATTTAACAATTATAAGCCTAGAGATTTATAACTTATTTTATATCTCATTTGTAGGGTAAGCATTTAAAATTATAATTATTATAGATACATCTTTGTAGGTCATTGAAACGTCTATAGGTAAAAAACTAATTGTAAAAATTATTTTAAATAGTGGCTATTTTAGAATCGTTTGAAGGGTTTTAAAATTTTCTTTGAATAAAAAGATTTGTGAGTAATTGTGTTAAAAAAGTCATCCATGGAATTTGAAATTCGAAAATAACACTTCACAACGAATCGTTAGGCCTATGTAAAACTAAATCGATTCTATGACATGGACACCTGTACAGATTTCCCTGCTATTTTCACTAACCTTTTCCGTCTGTGGTTCAGTTGTGCACTACTAGGTCATTTTTTTTTTTTATGCATATTTTTTACTTTTATCTCTTCTAAAGAAAAAAATCATGAATAAATAATCCAAAAATTAATAAATTGGCCCTTCTACGTTCTTCCATGATAAAAACTTAAAAATAGTTCTTTTAATGAGTCTTAAGTTCCTCATATTTGGCTTATATTCACAGTTTTTGTTGTTAATACTCCAATCAGTAGATACATTTCTATTTGGATTTATTAGGAGTAAGGCTATAAACGTAAACAAGATATAGAATTAAAAATATCAACGCTAGTTTATTTATCAGCACAGATAAGTTTTTATTTCTATTCAGTTTATCGAAACAGTTGTTAGGTCAACGATTTATGGTTAAATAAAATCTTCGATTTTCAAATACTTAAAACGTCGATAGAGACGTTTAAAATAAATATATGACTATTTGCAGGTGTTAATAATTATTAGTTAGTGGGGGGGGGGGCGGCTCTCCGTCTATTGTTTAATAATTCGGTGTTGGGAAATACAACATGTATGATAAGAAAAACTGAATGTTTTAATTTCCACAGAGTACTAATTTATTTTATCTTTATATTAGGTTTGATAAACAAAATCGATAAACCATATAAGATTCATAAAACACATTTCAAGTTAAAATCTAAAGTTAGAAGAACCACCAAAAGTTTATGTTCGGCAAACATTTTGTAGTCAAGTACACAAATAAAACACATTCCGTATTGATTGTGCTAATGCAAATTGCCTAAGCATAAAAAATAAATTAATATTTTACTGTTTTGGTTGGCTAAAATGTCATAAAACGGTAAAGGACGTAAAAGTCGAGGATAGGAAGCACGCGAGAGCGTGAATGTTTTTGTGTCGCACTAAAGTCGTAAAACTCTGTTACTACAGTAACCTGGTGGTTAAATTAAGAACACTACCGTATGGTCTCACTTCAAAGGTTTTACAACTGATCTGTTTGATAATTAAATGACGTTAAACGAACTAAGTTTCGTTAAGAATAAGTATAGATAATACAAAAAAATATATGTAGCTCCTACGCTCCCATTCACAGATTTTTTAAAATTAAAACAAAATTAACAAAATGTATTTTAAAATGGCTACAAAATCATTTATTAAACGTACTGAAAATACTGAACAATAATTCCCAAAAGATTATAAGATTAGCCCTGAATTACACGAAAAAGAACAATTCTAATTACATGAAAATTGTTTACTTATGTTTGAGAAATGGTCATCCAGTCAGGTTGGTAGACTTTAGAAGAAATCTTTGCACACCTAAAATTGTTACTTAAGCAATTGCTGAAAATCAATTCTCATGTAAAAACAATTATTGGAAAATTGAAATATATATCCTTTTCAAAACAAGTCGTGTTTTCTCAATTTATCCACGAATGAAATTTATAAAATACTTTAGGATCGATGAGAACCGTGAGACACGTGAAACAGTTTCATTTTTATTTGTTCGCAGTCTTTATCTGCAAGTATAGTATTTTTTTATCACAAAGATCTATAGTGAAATAATTTTATAAATTTAGTAATAATTAAAATGAAGTCATTTTGTACATTAACCTATATATAACCAAGTTTAAGAATGAGAAAGAGAACAAATATAAGCAACATCAATTTTCCGCTCTTGTGTGTAAAATTACATTTATTGCAATATTTACTGATTCCTTTGATCATCCCTCAGGATCAGAATCCAGACTCCCCAGTATGTTTTTCTCTACTGTGGTGGTTTCAAAGAATTTAATATTAATAAAGTATAGATTTAAACGTTAGAATATAATAAAAATAGAACAAGAATAGATAGATTAAAGACCAGCTTAACCTTGTCATATTTAAATTTACATTGTTACATTAGCATTTAACAAGCAATAAATACTTGTATTATTAACTGGAGAAACGGTAATGTAAAATAATTGCATAAAATGGAAACTAAACGCTAACACACAATAGAACCGTGTTTAACAGTATCACTGACATTTGATCGTTATTTCTTATTAAAATGTCGTTTGCTTCACATCGCGTGTGGGGTCAATGAAGTAAGAAATTATGTTAATACTGCTATTTCCCTTACTCTTCTTTGGTTCTAGACGGGGTTAGAAACCGTTAGTTACATGCGTACGTGCGTGTGCGCATTCAACGAAGGGTCTGTCACCCTCGAGTGATAGATCGGGTTTTAATTCGGAGCCCTGCACTTGTTGCCACCCTTATAGAGCGGCATGCAAATAGCAAATAGTTCTTCGCCCTTAGCATGACTCAATTGTATTCCGACTATTCTTTTCTTATTGGTAAACTAATTGTTCCATAGCTACGAAATAAACCCAGTTGTCGTCACTACACAATGTTCTCAGCGAATAATTTATAAATAAGGAAAGAAATGCCAAACAAAGAGGAGCAGATATTTAACAAATTGGGTATTTGAGAACAACCGGTAAAATTGGAAAATCAAAATTTAGACTGAGACAAACTTTTTTAATATTTTAAAATTTACTTAGCACATGCTGTTTGTTAGTTGTTTCATCAAAGACATATATCAAGACTATAAAAAAAATCTTTATTTTATGTTGTACTTTCTAAATTTGATATTTTTCATAATTTAAAAATACATATTTGGTCTTTTAATTTTCCGCTAAAACAAGCACGGTTTGACTGCTTCGACCTTATGCTCCACCCAAACTTTTTTGATAAAACTGAATTTTTTTCAGTTTCTTTGAAAATAAGCACACTTCATATTAAGCACAGGTTCATTAATAAACTTTAGCATTATACAAAACATTGCACATTTCTTTTGTACCCAATAGCGTAAATCAATATTTGTTTCTACCTTCTCATACTGCTGATAGAAAGGTGTCAGCATCACTATCATTAAATATGGAGGGATTGTGTAATTATCATTATATCCTCACAATCAAAAACATCTGTCACTTGATAAAATACAGTTACACCACTTGCTGGTTGTGGTGTTTGAAGTTAATCCTCTAGAGATCAGGACGTCTGTTTTAACAAGGTAAAGTTTTCGTTCGGCAATGGAGTCCATCATCCAATCTGGTAATCCACGTTTATCATAAAAATAATATGCTACCGTTGAGGGAGACTAATATAAACAAAATCCAAGGAGTCTTCACGATGACCACTCCGAGTGCTGGTGGTTGCCCTAGACATTGCTTCCAACAGTATCTGATCGTGTTGGTAGGCTACTATACTATATAGTGATTATTAACTTACACCTGATGTAAGTCTGTGCTGTACGATAATGTGTGGATGTTGTTAACCACACTATTGATTAACACAATTACACCATTACACTAACAAATTAGCTATCACATACAAATAATAAATTTTAGTATATCGTCGTATTTTTTATTATGCATTTACGTTCAATTTGTAACAAACGTTGTGAAAATATTGTAAACAACTTTGTTTTATATGAGCTGTATATAAATCTAAATCATAATATGATCATCATATAAGTGATAATAGGAAATAACTGAATTGATAAAAAAAACTAAACTAAACTCGTTCTAATCGAGGGCAAATATATATAAAAATAACCGTAGTTTCATCAAGCTAAAATTAAAACTAACTATTTTAAGGAAATAATAACAGATATAAATAATTTATGTGAAAACAGAATGAGAGTAAACATTTTTTCCTGGGTACAGTAATCCATTATTGATCAAATAATGACTATAAAACATAAATATTGTGTTGCATATTTAACATACAACAATGAAAACATTTCTTAGATCTAATACGACCACTGGTTATCTCTCTGATTAAAGATATTTAATTTAATCATTGTAAATATTCGCTACCAAGATTGTCTAACTTAAATTTATTTTTTAAATCCGTCTACAATCTTCTTTATTTTTTCTTCTTCTTTAAGTTAACTAGTTTCGACAAAACATTGTCATCATCAGATATTCATACTCTTCTTATATACATAAAAACATATACAAACAAGTGAAAGTTTTTTAATCAAACAATCGAGTCGAGTTAAAAGTATTTAAATGTACTGTAAGTCAAATAAAAATCACTCCATTGTGGAGTCAAATATGAATAATATGAACGAATCAAAATAATGTTATCATGGTGAATGTTGAGAAGGAGATTACACTGATGATGTTCCAAACAAACTTGAGAAAAAGAAATTCAAGATAATTTAATTTAATCATATATTATTATAATTCAGTTGTTCATAATGTATGATTCTTGTCTTTCTTTACAAATATGCAAGTATTCTTACCAGTGTGGGTATGATTATCAAATGATTTTATAGTACAGCTATTAACAATTAAAACATAATTAAATTTTTACGTTTATGTGGGTTGTTTCCGAACAAATAATTTAGATAAGCTGTTTGATTAAAACTCCCCCATCGTTCACAGTTTTATAAATTAATGGCAGATCCCATTTAGCGATAAAAATTCAATATCATCAAATTACGTTTGAACGTTAATAGGGGAACATTGCCGCTCAGGTTGGAAGCCCAACACAACCCCTGTGTACATAACCAAAACTGTCACGTCGGTAAAAACGTGTCTATAAATGTTTAAATTGCAACCAAAACAAAGTACGGTACTCACGTTTCATTGGTTCTGGCATTAGTCGAGTACATTATGTTGTACATAACAATAGCGTGTATGTGATAACTGCAATATAAGGTTCATCCGCGCACTGAACCTAGGGAGACAAAACATTAGGGGATGTGTATATATATGCTGATGTGGGAATTGTGAGGCGCTACATCCCATACGTTCAAATAAATTACCTACAAAACGATTTTCCTGCCATTTTAAAGTATTTGTCGTTCCTTCTTTACTCTGATTTCAGTTAAATACGTTTGTTTAAGGCACCCATAAATATGTACTTAGAGAATTTCATTTTAATTTTGTAAAACTATAATAATAAACTGCCATGAATAGTGTAGATTGATAGAAGAAGTGTTAAAACTTTGTATAATTTGTACAAGATAATGCAGTACACCATTTTCTAAAGAAAAAAGATTAATTAAAAAGATATTACTGTATTTATGACATAGATAATTTTATAATACCCAATTTTCAAATTTGCTAACATCCGTATTTTCAATAAATTTCACAATTTTAGGTGTCATCTCTATTTTCTGAGAATATGATAAAATTAGTTGGCGTAAAAAGTTATCAAATATATTACTAACGTGTACAAACAGTACAGTAGGCAGAGAGCATTGTTTAAAAAAGAAGAAATTTATCTAATACTTTATCCTACTATCGATTATAGTGTATAGACCTACGCTAGAAACAACTTAGAGTATAATTAAGATTTGTAATTAATTATACAATCATCTTCACATACTTGTTACACTAGGTTACTTTGAATATTTAGATTGATTTATATATTTTTTTAAATCTTTAACGGTTTCCTTTAACTTAGAAATTGTGTATTAGAAGGACAAATCTCTTACTAACAAATTATATTCGCCGTATTAAAAAAAAAAAGTAAGTGATTACCATGTTTATAACAAAACATACTAAGGTTAAGAATTAACGTAAATAACAGCTCATGTGACAGGAATCTAATGATTAACATAATTATGATTTTCTAGTCAGTTACTCCGTGGTGTTGGTCTTAATCCAACCCTCGTGAACCCTCAGGGCGAGCTGAAGCTGTAAATCTGTCAACTAGAGGACCCCCTTTTCCTTCCGAAGACTAATTAATTCTGTTTGAGTAATATTTTAGTCTGCATTACTTCATTGGACCCAGCTAAATAAATACACAGACATGTATATATACACAGTCTGCTACAATAGCATAATTTGTTAAAAACCGGATGTGATGATCAATTTAATATCCTGGAGTAACTCACTATATGATATTACAAAATATATATATTACCTTCAAAAGTATGATATTGGCGGGAAACAATATATTGATTTACAACTTCTAAATCCATTGTGCGTGCTGCACTATTTTAAAAATAACCTTTGTAAAAGATTTAAAAATAAACACAAAATAGGCAGTAATTGTCGTAGTTTCCTCAAAAATACCAGTTTGGGAGTATTTGTTAAAAAATGAACTAAGGCCATCGTCTAAGAAGCTCAAATATCTGAAATGTAAAGGTTTATGATCCAAACCAATGAGTCAATCAGAAAGAGTAAAAAATTACAATTCTCAAATATTTTGGATACAGGCCTCAATTAAATTAAATAGCAATTGCAGAATTTAAAAGGTTCGCCCTTATGCGACGCAGTCCATCGATAATTTTCAGTTTTTAACCGATATATGTCGAACCGGCACGGTAACCTAACGTTTTATTTTAATTACTAAGATAAATATTTGCAACTTTTCTTTAGTCCATTTCTACCATAAGTTGAAGGACAGTGTATTAACACAATGTACCTCAATAGGGACAATAGGGACAATTTTATCATATGACTTTCTATATATATATATATATATATATATATATAAGAAACTAAAAATAAGTTAATGTATATAATATGTATTTTATACATAACAGCTGATTATATAAAAGAAGCTCCCTTATGATAACAAGACCTGTGCAAAAATATGTCAATTTGTTCAATCTGCAGTTGTGTAAGTAGCCCCACAAAAGAATTGAAACAGCTGTTAAGTAAAATCATTTAGTGGTTTAGTTGAAGTTAGAGGAAATCTGATTTGTTTCATATTTTTACTTACATATGTGAAAAAGGTATGTGATGAGGGTAAAAAAATCGATTTTCATTTTAAAGTTATATGATGATAATGGATTGTTCATATTATTATTATGGTTAATCGGACATTCTCCATCATTTGTGTATATAAAAACTAATACAAGACGTTTCGAGAGTATAAATCAACTCTCGTTATCAATTGATAAACTTTGAGCATAAAAAAAAG
Organism: Aphrophora alni; assembly: GCA_963513935.1. Taxonomy (NCBI): domain Eukaryota; kingdom Metazoa; phylum Arthropoda; class Insecta; order Hemiptera; family Aphrophoridae; genus Aphrophora; species Aphrophora alni. The sequence goes on from OY740766.1 coordinate 93,400,154, forward strand.
AAAAATACCAACATAGCCTAGTAGCCTATAGGGCCATGTTGGAACTTCCCAGGCCTAAAGATAGGCTTCAGCAGTTGAAACTAAGACTAAATGGAGACGTGATCAGAAAAACTACCACACAGACCTGCATTACACAATGATTGGCAAACTACTAAGTGTTACAGGGGTGGAGTCAAGAGAAAGTGTTCCAACAGTTTATTGTGAGTGAACAAACTCCCCCCCTCTTTCAAAAGTTTAGTCCGTGATCTTGTCATTATAACCACTTGAGACCTAAGCGTCAAAATTCTTAGTAAATTTTTAGTAAAGAATAATAATTTTTATTTCCAATTTTAAATTCAATTTTTATTAATGAGCCTATGTTAATAATCCCGGGATTATGGGTAAAAGCTATGCGTGTTACACAGAAATATAAAACACGTACAGCTTTCAATAATGAAAACACTGTAAGGACAATATATAATCATAACCAAACTAAAAAATGGTCCCCATGGAATCTGTATTTAGAGTTTTGAATGTGAAAATGACGGGCAATATACTGGCGAGACAAAAAGACCTCTTAATATTACAATTAGTGAACATAAAAAGAACACGCGATTAGGCCTAATAAATAAATCAAAAATAGTCGAACATATTTGTTCCGAAAATCATGAATTTAATCGAGAAGAAGAAAAGATTATTTCGTTGTTGCTTAAAAGCGAAAAACCTCTCGTTCATCGTCATCTTCTAAAGAAAATAAAAGAAAAGGGCATAAAATATAAACCCATAGTCGTCTAATAATCTAATAGCGTCAGAAATAACAAGAATTGGCGAAGAAAGACCTGATAGAAAATATAAAAAGGGATCTAATCTAAGACTACATGAAAAAAGTTGTAGTTCTAGCTGGGTTCCCTCGGATTGCTAACCCGGTACTTACCTGAGGGTTGGAAACAAAGATAATACAAACGAAAACTTACTGCAGCGCTCATTTATATAGCTATCGGACAAACCGATGTGGAAATAATAAGGACTTCTGTTAATATACGCTTAATTAAAATTCTTCTACTTAAATAAGTCTGCAATGTTGTCGTTTAGAACCCAAGAGGGAATAATGACTTGCTCATGGACTAAACTTTTGTAAGAGAAGACAAAGGTTGTTTTCCCGATAAACAGTTAGGATACTTTCTCTTGGCATCCTCCTTAACAGTCAGTAGTTTTCCGTTCATTGTGTAGTGCAGTCCTGTATTTGGTGGTTTATTCTAATGACGTTTATATTCATTCTTAGTTTAGATTGCTTAGGCTTACCTTTAGACCTGGGTTCAAGGCATATAAAAAACTAATTATATAATTTTTGTAAAATATACTCTAACACAGATATGTACGTTCCTTGAAATTTTAGTTAAATCAACATTTTACATTTTTTAAATAAATATATTACGCAACTATATTACAATTAAGTTATATTATACAGAAAATGTTTATGTTAGATATGTATTCATTTTAAGATTTAAGTTAAGATGGTTGTAAAGCGACGTATTTTATGGAATTAGTGGCGTAATACATTACTACATATTATATCATAATAACTATAGCTAAATACACATTTGTACTTAAATATAATATTTTAACTATTATTATTATTTTCTTAGGTAATAATTGTAGATTTAGTTTCTAACATGGCCCAGGCTGTGTGTATTCTATGCTGTGTGTTTCACTCATATTTCATTTGATAACAGAAATTCATTTATATTTTTAAAAAATCGTGCATTAATTTATATATATATATATATATATATATATATATATATATATATATATATATATATATACCAATAATGACCAATGTCCGATTAAGCCATTTTATATTGTCGAAACTATGTCGAGTTTTCTGCAGATATATACGTGATAGAGGTCCCCTGAGTACAAAATAGCTTTTTAAAAGAATAATTTAGCTGTAAATCGCTGATTTTAGATTTTTTTTGTTTTGTTTTTGTTCTAATTAAGTTGACAAAAATTGGAGGATACTAACATAAGATAAAAACATAAAATTAAATTTTCTCAAAATTGGTTCTTACTATTATTACCAAATTTTGTTCAAGTGTGGTCTCTAAGGGCCCATATAAAATATATTGGTAACAATCACTTCGAAAATGCTAGTTTGTGAGTTATCGGTAATAAACCAAAACATGGTGTTTTTATAAAAGACACCATGTCTCCAAATCGTCTGTATTGAATTCGTTCAATTTGTAGTAACATTTTAAAATTAATGATTCAAACTCACTATTTGGTGACAAATAGCAACAAAAAGAATACCACTGTTCATGAATAAGTGGCAACAAACAAAAACACATTTTGACGCCGACATTAAACCCTCGTTTGTAATAACATATTACGACGGGGACGTGTTTATCGCATAAACGAAATAAGTTTTATTCATTTGATTCAAAACTAACAACCGTAATGACGAATAATTTTGGGTCCCGTTGAGGACAGGTTTGTGAGAAAGTTAGTCATTTGTTTTTGCTCAGTTTATTTACCTGTAAATCATAAATAGAAGCCTAAATCATAAACATCAATTCAGTTAAACCCCAGAAATATCAAAAATATTTCAAGTGAAAAATATACGACCTAGACTAGGAATCGAACCCGGGACCTATGGCTTTACGCGCCAACGCTCTACCAACTGAGCTATCCTAGTCGCTTCCCAGCACAGGGCGTAGACTTCTCACTTGACTTTTTACGCTACGTAAGGGCTGAAAAATGAGTAAAAATTAATTTCAATGTCGCATATGCGAGGTAATTAATTTAGAAACTCAAAATTGCAGTAATAAACGTAAAAAGTCAAGTGAGAAGTCTACGCCCGGAAAAAATAATAAATTTTTAAAAAATAATCCAGAAATATCTGTTAAAAACTTCACAAATGTGTACGAATTTCTCGTTCTTACTTTTAAGAAGAAATAAATGTAAACTCTAATTAATTAAAAAAATAATATAAAAATTAAATTTTGAATTTGTTTAAGAAATTAGAAAATAAATTCTACAATATAAAAATAAGAGCAGTGGAAAAAAGGCGGGGTATGATTATAAAAAATTGAAGCTTTTTAATGAATTTATTCTAGATAATTTATGTTGAGTTACAGCAACTAAGAGCAATAACTAGATATATCCAATGGTTGGAGTTATGACAAATGTAAAAGATAAAAACAAAACATATCTAATGACACCATATTTATTAAGATCATTAAAACAGGTAATAAAAATAATACAAATTTATAAATGTCATAAGAGAATTTACATACCAAAAATAATATGACATCAAATAGTTGTATTATACGAATGGATCAACAAACTATATTGAATAAAACAATAAAAAAGATATCAAATGATAGAATATACTCTCTTTATCAGCACAAATTATATATAATAACAACAACCTTTTTGAGTTCAGTAGTTGAATCGTAAATACATCACAGACTGTTTTTAATACAATAGCTCGTATCCACTATTTACTAATTGTAAATAGATGATCATAATAGGTTACCATTATCAAGCTGGCCTTTTGTAGCGACTATATTTGTCAAGGAAAACACAAACAGTTAACATTTGGAGACAATATTTACTTAGCGAGCAGTCTATTCACTAGTATTGATACTCAAACCATTTGTCCAATCTTATCGATCCGTGTGTAATAAATGCTAACATATAGCTGCATTATCTGCATGACACAACCGATATATCGACAAACGTGTGACATTATAACCGGGGAAAGTGTATTTTGTGGTGGCGAGATTGGGGGTAGGTTGAAAACAATTTACATATCACAAGCAGATTATTAGGCTTTGACAATTATTGTTTTTCAAAATGGCGATTGTTTGGACAATTGTTACATCAATGAAAAGAATGGAAAAAAATACCAATTAGATGTATTTCTTCTTCTAAAATTAAAATTGTTTTAAAATAAACGGAACACAAAACCTTCTCACATACACCTAAAGAAAACTTACTTCTATACAGATGAGTCAAAAATCCACTTGTTACTTTTGCGGGTACTCGGTAATGAATTTCGTATTTTTCCATGTTTAAAACGAATCCATCTAGGTTCTGTTGCTTGTGAGTTCCAAATAATTATTACGTATTTAGTTATTCCTTCACAAATTATATATATATATATATATACGATTTATACACGGTAAGTTACAATAATAATTCTAATTACAAAATAAATCAGTGATTTATTTAATGATTTTTAACAGATAAAAAAAAATCATACATAATAATAATTTTTGACACATGTTTAAATCTAAATAATACTAACATTAAAATTTCATCAGAAATAGTCGTTCTCGCCGTCTATTGGGTTAACAGCAACTCAGTTTTATAATTAGTATACTCTTCTATCTCATAAAACCAAATTAAAATAATAAAAAACAAAATAAATAAATCTAAGAAGACGAAAGAATATCGATATAAACACACATGTTGTAATCTATGTAATAGACAGAAGAAAACGAACTTGGAGATTATATCCGGCTTTCTCAAACATTAACAATTTTAATGAAATCTCAATCAATTTCCATGAATCTTTTAGTTACGCACTTCGTCTTGCCAGTCCTATCCTTTCATATAAGTGCAATTTCCTATGTCGCAACAAAATGGAAAACAATTTCGTTGTCTTTAAAATCCCAAACAGAACATAGCGGGTTTTATCAACTAACCAAGGTTTATAATTTAATTCAACTAATTCTGCTCTAACTTTAAAAACCCAACTTTAGCACCGATGCCAACATTCAAAGATAAGATCTGTTGCTCAGTTCAAGGTCTAATGCACCGTATAAGTGGTGATACTATGACCCCCCCTCACTCGCTGCCTGAATACACGATTGCCTTCATTCGTATCTGACCGACTACAACATATAAAGCAGCTAATCTGGTAATCCCTCCGCATCCTAAGATACATACTGTAACCATGCCTGCAGCTTTAAGTTTTCCAATATTAAAACCAATAAATATTTTTATTATCACCTGCATGACACATATGGGTGAGAGGCAGTTTTGAAATACGAAATATGTTGTTTAAAACGAATAATGAGGTTATGAATTTATAGTTTTCCTAATACCGGTTATAAATACGGGAACATACACACAAACTTACAAATAGACATTAATGAAAATAAATAAAAACCTCTAAACAATAAAAACGAATACAAAGCACTCAATTCATAAACTTATGAATTGCATGTTATCATAAATTCAATAATAAAAGTCAATACAGTGTTGTAAATCACTACTCTACTTATAGTATAAAATAAAAACAATAGACGTTAAAACCGATAATGGGAGGGTACTTCTGATAGTTTTGAGTACTTCTGATACATCTGGGTACTGCTACTTGGAGGGGAGGAACTTCTGGGTACTTCTGATACTTGGAGGGGAGGAACTTCTGGGTACTTCTGACACCCGAAGGGGAGGAATTTATGGGTACTTCTGATACTGGGAGGGCAGGAACTTCTGGGTACTTCTGATACTTGGAGTGGAAGAAATTCTGGGTACTTCTGATACTTGGAGGGGAGGAACTTCTGGGTACCTCTGATACTTGGAGGGGAGGAACTTCTAGGTACTTCTGATAATTGCAGGGGAGGAAATTCAGAGTACTTCTGATAATTGGAAGAGAGGAACTTCTGGGTACTTTTGATACTTGGAGGGAGGAATATCTGGATTCATCCTACACTACTGGGTACTACTGATACTTGGAGGGGAGGAAATTCTGGGTACTTCTGATACTTGGAGGGGAGGTACTTCTGGGTACTTCTGATACTTGGAGGGAACGATCTTCTGGGTACTTCTGATACTTGGAGGGGAGAAACATCTGGGTACTTCTGATACTTCCTGGTACCTCTGATACTTGCAGGGGAGGAAATTCTGGGTACTTCTGATGCTTGGAGGGGAGGAACTTTTGGGTACCTCTGATACTTCTGGGTACTTACTGATACTTGGAGGGGAGGAACTTCTAGGTACTTCTGAAATTTCTGGGTACTTCTGATACTTGGAGGGGAGGAACTTTTGGGTACCTCTGATACTTCTGGGTACTTCTGATACTTGGAGGGGAGGTACTTCTGGGTACTTCTGATCCTTGGAGGGGAGGAACTCTTTCTTATTCGTTAATAAACTTCCACTTACTTGGTTATTTCGTCTGGTAGACTATGACCTTGAGGTTGTTCAAATTTATTAAGAGACTCCTCTCAAAACTCTACCCAGCTTCCCGTATTGAAATAGATTTTTAACGACATCGGTAAAGATTTATTTTAACTTTATAAGAATAACTAAGGAACATAAACGTTTTGTTTCAGTTTTTAGGGGCTAAATATTAGAAAACTTGGTCAAAATGATAGAATTGATTTTACACAAATAAACATTTGAGTTATAGTTTTGCATAGACTACTCTCCCCCTTTTATTACGAAAACAAAAATACATGCAAACATAGATTCTAATGTTGTATTCTGTTGCACATTATTACGACAACAAAAGTGCACGCAAACATAGATTTTAATGTTGTATTATTTTGCTCATTATTACGTCAACAAAAATGCACCCAAACATAGATTTTAATGTTGTATTCTGGTTGCTCATTATTACGACAACAAAAATGCACGCAAACATAAAATTTAATGTTGTACTCTTATCACGTATTATTATGACAACAAAATGCACGCAAACATAAATTTTAATGTTGTATTCTTATCACGTATTATTATGACAACAAAATGCACGCAAACATAGATTTTAATGTTCTATTCTTATCACGTATATCACGTATTATTATGATAACAAAATGCACGCAAACATAAATTTTAATGTTGTATTCTTATCACGTATTATTATGACAACAAAATGCACGCAAACATAGATTTTAATGTTCTATTCTTATCACGTATATCACGTATTATTATGATAACAAAATGCACGCAAACATAGATTTTAATGTTGTATTCTTATCACGTATTATTATGACAACAAAATGCACGCAAACATAGATTTTAATGTTGTATTCTTATCACGTATTATTATGACAACAAAATGCACGCAAACATAGATTTTAATGTTCTATTCTTATCACGTATATCACGTATTATTATGATAACAAAATGCACGCAAACATAAATTTTAATGTTGTATTCTTATCACGTATTATTATGACAACAAAATGCACGCAAACATAGATTTTAATGTTGTATTCTTTTGCTCATTATTACGACAACAAAAATGCACGCAAACATAAAATTTAATGTTGTAGGCTACTATTATCACGTATTATTATGACAACAAAAATGCACGCAAACATAGATTTTAATGGTGTATTCTGGTTGCTCATTATTACGACAACAAAAATGCACGCAAACATAAATTTTAATGTTGTATTCTGGTTGCTCATTAATACGACAACAAAAAATGCACGCAGACATAAATTTTAATGTTGTATTCTTATCACGTATTATTATGACAACAATAATTCACGCAAACATAGATTTTAATACGGAAAACAAGAATTCCCCGAATGACAAAAAAAGAGTTTCTGACTTCTGAGGACGATAACCATGTCATAGAAATATATAACGGTAATATAATAAAAATACTGGATTTATTACAGTCTTAGTTTATGTGGATCGGGATTTCTTGTTTTCATTGTTATGAAAACAGTGCTCCTTGAACATTTAATAGATTTAAATGTTGTACTCTTATATTGATAATAATTACGAAAACAAAAATTCCGAACATAAATTTTATTGTCGTATTCTAATCGTGCATTATAATATAATGTATAACATAGATTACAATTTCTTATCAAATGAGTGTTCCTAACAGTTTTTGAGGAGCTAACGTTGATGAACATACATATTATATACCGACAGATAGACACTTATCAGATAGGAAAAACAAACTAAATGCATTAAAGCTTCCAAATATTTTGTCCCTCTACTTATGGCGATAAATTAAAATGGAGACAACATACTTTTATAACCACACTAAATGTATAAATTCATCATTTACTCATTAGTACTAATTACAAATTTTAACTAAATTTAATTATTACATGGATTTTTCCTTCCCCAATTCATAAAACTTAATTTAAACCACACAGTCTTCAATACAAATTAAAATGCAATATTATGCATCCATACATATAAAGAGTCAATGCGTACTAAATTTAGCACAGGTATTCCATAGCTTACTTCATTTTTTCCAAACAGCAAAGCAATACGCAGAATCACAGATTTGATTTGATTGGTAAATAAGCCCTAGCGATTTGACTGCGTAAAGGCCCCCTCTTTAATTTCCAGTTCCCATTTCCTCCGAAACCCTTTCCCTCCAAATTAGCTCTCTCTATCGAGGCCTATAATTGTTAATTTGTTGGTTGCCGTTTTATATAAAATCGAATTATCGCTGTTGGAAAATTGACTGTTTACACATGGAAGGAAGACCAGATGGAAGAGGGTTAGTAGAGATTTGAATACGGTTATAGTCAAGATGGCGAGGGTTGGCATTATTGGATAAGTTTGGTTGAACGAGGTTTACCTCGAAGATAACTTTACTTCTCAAATTGAAAAAGTTGTTATTTTTGAAATACGCAAGATTCGTCATTCAGATGTCATGATTTTGTTTTAGATTTGTGAACTTTAATCAGGTTTAATGTTTCGCTTGTATTTACAGAGCCCAACTATGCACATTGTTTTTTTTTGTAATATTTTCAAATTGTGTTACTGCTCTATTGGATTTGTTATCAATTAAAAAAAATACTGTCACCAATAATACCAGAGTAAGAGAGATCTGCTTATTATTACTGAATTAAGTAGTCTGACGTGACATTGTTTTGTTTTCCTTACATCCGGCTATATTAATAGGTTACCATTTGATTTTCGAGATCATAGTTTATCTACTTCGGTAGTTTTCACTACAACTCGGTTTCTAAGTGTAATTTTTAAAATAATAACTAGGTAAGAAAGACACATTCATCTAATGAAATAGAATTTACTCTGTGTTTCCAAATAAAATCTTTAACGATATCGTTTCAGTTGGGTTATTGTGAAGAAACAGGAAATCCGGGAAAATTATTAACTTTCGAATACAAAGCAATCATGTTATATTGGTTACTATAAATGCCAGCAATAAGGTTTATTGGATCATTAACAATGCAGTACAATAAACTCTAGGTGCTAAATATGTGTTTAATAATAACTTAAAGAAATTTAATCATATTTGGTGAAACATTTAAACTTAAAGAATGTATCTAAGAGGAATGTCTCCATAATTCCGTGTTTCTGTGTCATAATTGTTGACGACTGTTATATTGATTGTTACTGTAAATAATATAAACATTTATAAAGAAAATTTAATCGAACATAGTAATTTTTAGGGTCTCTACACTGGCACGTTAATTTCCTTTAAAACATAACATATGTGTGTATTTATTTAAATAATGTTATATTTAATTCGTTAAGGAATTTCTGCGCCAGTTTAAACTTCTTTACTATAGCGCCATTTTAATGATTGAAGTGTCAAATTAAACAGTGTTGGCTGCAGATTTTCCGTTAATTATTCATTTTTCTTGAAAACAATAATTTTGTAATAAATTTATCATTTTAATAACATACCTGTTATAGCTCATATTTCAAAACCAAATAAATTCAAAAAACAAATTCTCAAGAACGTTTTATTTTGTTTTGTTTGAGAATTATAACAGTAGTTTTAAGATATTTTTTTGGTTAATTTATATAGTAGGTCTACTTAGTTTATTTGTGTGGATTCACGTTGTGTTGTGATTGATTGCTTACTAAAACTAAACAGTTTATATGGCTTATTGTTAAAGTGTGAAAATTGGTTCTGAATTTTATCTCGAAAAAGTCATCGACTTAACTATACTGTATAGATCTTACTTTATTTACGATTTATTACTTACATCTGGTAAAAGTGAACAGTTTATAATGTGTGGTAACTGCTGGGAGCTTAGATATTCTTAATTCCAGCAGAGAAAATTCCAATGACAGAATTGAAAGGCACTGAATCCTGAAGTAAATCAACATGCTCAACTTTGTGATGCCAACATGAACCTGAGACCTTGACAAAGTTTAAAATTGCACATTCATTTGATATTAACAATCCATATTTAGATGTAGGTGATATTTCTGATGAATGTAACGCTTTGATATTGGCAGAACGCTACTGTGTTGTTACAAAGGGAGAGTATTCTCTAGGCACATCCAGACTTAGAAAATCTAATTACAAGTGTTACACCACTTTCACGACGTTATCTGGAGATACAACGTATATGTCTTCGGTTTATTTGGAGCCGACGTTGAAACACCTCCTGGTGTGAGCTCTTTCTGTTTTAGAATACATTACAAAATAAGCATCTTAGAAATGCGTTCCGATGTTCCGATGTTTTGGAATACTTATCTCGGATTCCAAGAGTTTTTACAAAGAACATTATATGGAATAAATTTCTAATATATTTGGTACATAAGTAGCAACATCATATTGTTTTCATTATGTTGTTCTCGATTAACTTAAATAAAATAGTTTTAAATTAATACAACATTAATAAACTAAGATTACATATTTGATGAAGTAACCACATAAATGTAGTTATTCAAAACTGTTAAAATTCTTAACTGGAAACGACTAATTACAATTTAAATATTGATGAAATATCGTAATGTGGATGCTTTTTTTATTTGTAATAAAAAAGTAACACGGATGTAAAGGTATTCAATGATTTTGATTGCTTACGTAAGAAATGATTTCGTCAGTTTAAAAATGTTTAAATACGGTTTAAAGTTCAAAGGCAGAAATTATGAAAATTATTCCGTATTATGAAAGATTATGGGAGCGGTCTTCGGCACGAAGAAACATATAGTGATATCACGAGCTATTTCATCAAAGGTTACAGACTATATGATTATTAAAGCTAAGCGCTATCATCAAAGAATGTCTATTAAAAGGGAGGGGAAGACAATAAAGATATTAGTCTTAACTGATTGGAAAACATGGAAGATTAAAATAATAATTATATGACAAATAGTGAAACTTATTAAGCAATAAGAAAATTGTGAAATTGAGTAAGTGAATTTGAAATTAATTTGAGATATGAAGGTAACTAACCAAAAAGTAAAATAGATTTATGGAAATTAAATTTAATAATTATTTATGATTAAATTATATATGGAGTAAATTTAATTTAGCATAACAGTGGATGTTTGGGACACACTTGAGAGTAAAAAATAAATAAAACTATTTATAAACAAAATAGAATAAAACGACCTAAAGAAAACGTACTGTCCTTTATAACTGCAAAAACATCGGTTTGTTAGCTATCGTAAAATATTTACCAAACTGAAATGAGACTGTTATGAAAGACTCCATTTTAAGACTTTTTCCAAATCGCATGCAACATTTTGGATTAGTTTTTTCACAAGTTTTGCCTGTAACTACCCAAATATAACGTACTGTTTTTCATCTCTCTAAAAATATTGGTTCTTTAGTTATCGTAAATATATATATATATACTAAACTGCCATGAGGCCGTTATGAAAGACTCCATTTTTCAAAATCGCTGGCAACGAATTGGGTCAAATTTTGCTCAAGTGTATTGCTGTAACGATCCAAGATCCAAAGATAATATTTTATGCCTTAATACAAGAGTATATAATATAAATTATTAAAGTATTCTTAATTTAAAAAGTTTTTACGATTTGCTTATCAAAATGATTGAGTGAGATTGTTACCTTTTAGAAACACCTGCTTGCTGGGTATATTTATATAAACATTTTTTTTTCTAAAGGGAAACGATAAATACAGATTTTTTTAAATCCTTAATTTATCATTCATTGTTGAATATAAATAAATTAGGATTTTTTTTTTAAATTCAAAGGTAAAGGGGAGGGGGTACAGTAGGAGGACATGGTGAATGAAAATGTGTAAAAAGAAACCGAGAAAGTGACTGGTACAATGAAGTTAAGGCTATTGTTTGACCGGATTTAGATAGCACCATAGAATAAGTTGTATGTCCAGAGATTTATGTGCACTAGTGTGGTCTACGTTGTGGCCAAAGTACGCCCACTTTAAGAGACGACCCCAGCAGTAAATAATGAAATAAAATCCTTTGATATTTTGACAATACAAACAACCACATCCAGGAGTGTACAAAGTGATCGCGTGAGAGATAGCTATCGTATCCCTCAATAGAAAGTGTAGTTCAGCTTATTTTACCAAATTTACCGAATATTTATCGTTGAATGCGTATGTCTCATTTAGTGATTATAATTACATATAATCAACCCCTTTTAAATTTGATGTCTTTTACTGCGGTTTGCAATACTGATAAATATAATGGAAATCCACAATATTAGAGTATTTATTGTATGGCAAGATTTTAATCATCGTTATTTTTGTAATAATTTATTATTGAAAGGGGTACTTCTGTGTTTGTACCTATAACAGTAATTCTTATTTATTGCAAGAACATAATTTGTATCGTATAAATTACTAACGCACTATTAACTGTTCAAGAATATTTAATTACAAATAAAACAAATTGTATAAACACGTATTATAACTGTCAAATATTATCACCATTGTATGTTTTGATTCTCCGGTTGGGTACGCTGCAAGAACAAGTTAGTGGAACGATTAGAATCCCAGAGTCGAACAAATTGCTCAGGGGTCTGGCGACTAACGGCCCGTCTGGGTAGCCATATATTTTGTAGGCCTTAATTGGTTAAAATAGTTCATGTCGATATTTATTTAGACACAGCATTAGTCGGTAATGGTTTGAACGAAGATTTATTAAGTCAGCCATGGTGGCCTACTTCAAGATGTATTTCTTTATATTTCTTTATTTCCATTCTTACTTCTATCGTAATTCTGTAAAGTGTTGTAGAACTTTCTTTTATTCTACCTGAGAGTTATGTGTAATGTAAGAAGCCTATATTTAGTCTAATAATCTGCTCGGAGGCTGAATTAGTTCCGTGTAATTAACCAGTATTTATTCTGGTTTCAGTTTTGAAAATTGTCGAGAAAGAAGAAAATTTCGATAAAAGTTGATATTTGAATACCGACTGATGATACTAAAATTGATGCTAACTAATTGTAATTAATTTCTTTTAGCTATAGACTATTGATCAAGTTTTGCTTGATAAAAAAAAAAAAAAAAAAAAAAAAAAAACAGATTGGCGGAAAATGAACTTCTTTCTTACATGATACCAAATATATTTTCCAATATCTATTAAATTATTATCGTAATATTATGGCCAGTTTTTTAAAATTTTAACCTACTGAAACGCAGTGAATATAGATTTTTTTAAGTTTTCCCTCTAGTTTCGCCAATGATAAGGTAAAACGAGTCACATATAAAATTCCCGAATTATTATCCTATCTGTAGTTTACAGTTCCAAAATGATAAGTTTCCTAATCTAAGATCTCTTGTAAACTTAGCCGCGAGTTGATAATCTTCATAACAGATTTAGTAATGTGACAATTCTCTATGTAGTGTTCTAAAAAGATTTTATTTCTGAGATATAATTGAAATTTGATATTTTTTCTACGACAAGGCTTAGAATCTGTAGAATAATATCATTTCTTTATTTTTAGTTGCACTCTGTGTGAAGTGTTTTGAAACATATTAGATTTTGTCACGAACAGACCGAACAATCGTGACCAGTCTTAACCTAGTGATATAAAACGTGAAGCGGATTTCGACATAAAATTAAAAAAAGAAAATATTTTAAGACTTACCTACCACAATGATAGCTATGGACGAATATAACTATAATATTTAAACCAAAATATACTAGTAAGAAATTTTAAATGTTACTGTATTTTTAATATTCTTACACACACAAAAATATTTAGCTTTAATAAAATTAACTTATGTAAGTATTATTTACGGTAAATAATAAGTGACGTTTAAATCATTTATTTGGATGGAGTAACAACCATCACTTATTTAAATAATACTTTATGTAATGTATTTGACAAAATCACTTTCGTTATAAATGAAATGATTCACACACGTTTTAGATTTGTTGGTAGTTTAAATATTTGAAATTGGAGCTATATAAAAATATATCAATTTTGCCGCAAATTGTTTGTTAACTTTATTAGTTAAAATGTTACCACTGTATTTCTCAATTATGTAGACGGACTCAGTAAGTGGTAGTGAGTGCTCAAGTCATCCAAGTTATTTTATGGGTAGTTATTTGATCCCTAGAGGTCTACTGACTTCTGTTATCCTCTGGGACAGTGAAATGAATATCCTAAGTGCACTTAAGAGCGTTACTGATAGTTCACCATCTAAAATCTCAGCCACCAGAAACATTACCTATCATCTCTTCGCTGTCGTTATTTATCAGAAGTGCATTAGTATTGGATAAAGTTTAGTCATTGCATAAATGGTGTTGATTGTATCAGTCCACAAACTTCCTCACACTCTTTGAACACACACCTAAGGAAGTAAAACGCATTCAACATTATTTTTCAAAAAATTCAAAGTCAGAAGTCGAAAAATATAAAAATTCATTCCCAAAAATTAATCATGGAGGGTGGAATCAAAATCAATTTCAGCGATTTCTGTAAAATATTTGTAAACCAAATTGGATATTAGATCAGTAGTCGGGATTAATTTAGTTTTCAGTTGTCAAAATAATTTCAATTTAATCGCATTTTTTATTTAGTGCGGTTGGGAGCTATCATTTTCGATTTAACCTTTACATTTTTTTAAACGTCAAAAAATAGTACTATCCATTTTGAGATATTAGTTATTTTAAGTCGGCGTCCATTCCTTATTTTCACTTTTAGACAGATAACTACGGTCCCGAATTTTTGGGAAATTCCTACAATACGTTTATTAGGATTTTTTAGGAACTACACTTTCACAATTGTAAAAACCGTTAATATAAATTTACAAAAAAATACAATTTTAGTATCTATTGTTTTAGGTTATTATAAATTTGTAAAAGAGGTTATATAAAGAAATACACAGTATAACGATCTCAAACGATCACAATGGATAAATAATTAATTAGGCCTAGTATCAAATATTAAAATAATAATAATAATCAATCAAAAAGTTAACATTAATAAATAATTGTATGAATGTGTAAATGGAGACAAAAACACATGTGAACAAGCAACCTTACCGAAAGAGCAGCTGCAAGGTTAAGTTTGGAAGATAACTGTACAAATTGACAAACGTGACAAGAACAAGGGAAAGAAGACATTCTGTTTTACTTAAGAGAAGAAAGTTCGCCGACATAAATAAAAAATAAGTAGAAAACATAACGGAGTTTTGCTATTCAACGCAGCTGCGTGTCATAAAAACTGGGAACCAAGAAAAAATGAGAAAGCGAATACCTAACGGGATCTCCGAGGGTGAAGCCAGCGCGTGTAAGAAAAAATTAACGATTTTAGAAAGTTAGAGGTCCAATCAGAAGAGGCCTGAGTTTTAAAAAATGAGATTTTGACCAATAAGCGAAGAGGACGCTACACTTGAATTTCGGGAGAGGTGAAATCCAACGGTAAGGAGAGTCAGTCTAGAACTGGGGTTAAGAGCGTGTAGGTCTTGGCTTACAGCTAGGAATCAGAGTAGGAGGTGTTAAGTGTTAAGAATTAACCTGAGGGTTTAATTCAAAATCATCGGGTAATTTAAAGGCAGAGCCGCCACAAAATTTAGTAGTTTCTTTTGAAGTTTGTTAGAATCATAATTTAAATAGAGTCAAAGAGTATAAAATTCATAAAAGAAGAGGAGAGAATCATCGCGTCGAAATCCATAGTAGTCGAGAACGAGTAAGGAGACCAAACAGAGTTTAGCGGACGTATCACCAGAGATTCACCATCCGTCAATGAACCAGTGATAGCAGCATCCGACCTCCCAGGATAAGGATACGCCTTGTGTTTGTGCATCGTTAGTGATTGTGTTGTGTAAAAGTGCCAAAATTATAGCGGACGAGGAGAATTGTTTGATAAGTACAAAATTTCATAATAAATAATCATTAGAGTTAGTATTTCACTTTGATGAGTCATAAAAGTTCCCATGCCCGAGATAAGAGTCAAGTTTTTTTTTATAATTAATTTAAAAGTAAAGTAATTGAGCTAGCCGGCAAAATAAAAGTAAATTTGGAAATATAAGTTAATTAAAGAAATTTGTCTTGTTTTTGTTATAAAATTGATATAAATTTAATAAGAACATTTTGGACAAGATCTGTAGAAACATTTGTAGAGTTTTGTTTTTTATGTAAATTGAATAATCAATTTAGATTTTAAAATTTGTCGTCCATAATATTGTGTATTAGAGTAAATTAGTTTTAAAGAATGCAAGTGTGAGAGAATGAAGTAGTCTTAAGATATTCAATGAATAGTTAATCGAATTGATACTTGTTTGTTATAAATAATTGTTTGATAATAAATCCTGAAGATAGTTAAAGGGTAAAAACTTGTTTTGTGGAACTAATTTAACTAAACCATCCTAGTTTTCAAGATAATTAAAATAAATTAACTTTAGTGTAATCAAAGATAAAATATATATACATAAAGTCTTTTATGTTATATTTGGTCGCACAACGTGTGGCAAGATAAAAAACATATATAAAAGTCTATTATGTTATAATTGGTCGCACAACGTGTGGCAAGATAAAAAAAAAATATAACAAAAAGTTGCAAATGTTATATTTGGCTCACCAACGTGTGGCTTTTGTTTAAATAAATAATAAATTAAGATTAAAATATTATATAACAGTCTTAAATGTTATAACAAGTTGTTTGTATTTGTAAGAGCTTTAAGAGTATTTAGCAAATAAATTGTAAAATAACACATATAACACACATATAACACACACACACACACACACACACACACACACACTCTCTCTCTCTCTCTCACTCACTCACTCACTCACTCATTCACTCACTCACTCACTCACTCACTCACTCACTCACTCACCACGAACCAACAACAGCATAATTAAGATTGAAGAAAGATTTCCCATAGTAGTCTGACATCAATTACGTTTCCTTGCAGTTAATAAATACGAAATTAGTAAATTAATAATTTATCTCTAATATTCTAAAACAAAGAGTTAAAAGAACAAACATAGAGAGCTTTTTAAGTTGGTATCCAGTTTCACAGTTTATCTCTAATGCCCTACTTATTGAACAGATGAGAATCGTAATCAGTCTTTTTATCTAAGCTAGGATTCATTTTTTAAGTTTTTATTAAATCAATACAATATAAACACAAAATATATTAACTTGATTTTTTATACCACTTTCTTGCAGAGAACAACCTTGTGTGTCTTGATTTAAGTTAAGAAACACTTACCTGAAACATAAAACAAAAGAAATATTACACATTTGTCTGATTAATTAATAGCTTTATTCATTTGTCTGATATCCTTATTTATTTGTAGAATATTCCTAAACATTTGACTGATATTCGTACACATTTGTCTAGCATGCTTACACATTTATTTGTCGGATTTCCTTACATATTTTTATTTTTTTTTAATATTCCAACTCATAATCTTAGATATTTATTTGACTATCTTATATACGTATTTGTCTGATATCCTTACCTGTTTTTCTAATCTTTTACACAATGATTTTATATTCCTACTATTTTGGGTGTTATTCTTTCTTATAGCCTATTTTGATATCCTTATTAGTTCGTTTTTGAAATTTGAAATTATTTATTCAGAATATTACATTGGTTTGATAAATCTTACTCATTTGACTGATATTCTTAAATATTTGTGTGATATTCTTTCTTCATTATCTCTCTGATAGTCATATACTTATTTATTAATTACTCTAACTCATTTGTCTATTATTTTATCTTATTTCATTGATAGTCTTACTCATTTGTATGGCATTTTTACAATATTTTGATATTCTTATTCATTTGTGTATTATTTTTACGCATTTGTTTGATATTCTTATTCTTTTATATAATGTTAATCCACGTTGTTTAGTTTACACATATTTATCATTTAGTCAGATATTTATTAATCGTTTGTCTGATATTATTACTTATTTGTCTGATAGCCGTATTTATTTTATATAATAATTCAACTTATTTGTCTAATATTTCATGTCATTTTTCTAATATTCTAACTTACATATCTGAGAGTCATACTTATTTGTCAAATATTATATCTCATTTATGTGATATTCTTACTCATTTGTCTTATATTAGTACATATTTGTCTTCTATTCTTATTCTTTTGTCCAATATTCAACCAAATTAGCCTACTAATACATTTTTTCTGATATTTATTACTTATTTGTACGATATTCTTCCATTTTTAAATATTCTTATTTATTTGTCTGATAATTATAAACATTTGTATGATTTTCCTACAATTTTGTTCTTGATATTCTTGCACTTTTGTCTGATATACTGACACATGCTTATATTTTAGGATGCTTACTCATTTGTCTAATGTGAATTCGAATTCGAATTCGTATTAAAAAAAAAATCATATACTACAACTAGTTTATAACAACTATCTAGTTATTTTATTTTCTGTTAATAATAATGTCGGTATATTAGGTTGTCCTATGGCAACACCAGTTAATCTGCAAAGCACAAAAACTATAATAACTTTACACTAATTCAAAGGGTTTTAGTAGCCGCACTAAGTTTGAATTATGAAGCACTTGAAGCACATGGACATTTTTATGGTCGTGAAGTTGCAGTTCATATTTATTGGCCTGTTTTTGGATCTCATGCTAAAAAGTATCAACCTTTAAATCCCAGAGAAATGTACCATTACTTGAACATTCACTATTGCTCTCAACATATACCTTCAATGTTATTGTTGCTAT
This sequence comes from Aphrophora alni, assembly GCA_963513935.1. NCBI lineage: Eukaryota > Metazoa > Arthropoda > Insecta > Hemiptera > Aphrophoridae > Aphrophora > Aphrophora alni. The sequence goes on from OY740766.1 coordinate 93,419,001, forward strand.
AGAGTCTCGATAGATGCTTAAAGTAAAATAAACATATAATTATATTGATATTTTAAATATTTAATTATTATTCAGGTTCTCTAAGAAGACTAACAATACATAAACTAATTGACGTAAAACTTTAAAATACCGACTTTATAAATAATATATATAAGAAAATATGTTTTAAATGTGTTGCTTCAACGAAAAATTTACTCCAAGGGACGGCTGAGGCACACGTGTATTCATTGAATCGATAAGCAAACATCCTTCAATTTTTAATATCTATTCTGAAAAAGGAAAAATAAATATTAAAGTCCAAACTAACAGAGCCGAGTATTTAATCTTACCGAGTAAACATTCAATGTTGTCGAAGCAGCTTCCGTTGTAATATCTTCGTTAAGTTTGGTAAAGTTGTGATAATTGTAAAGTGAGCTGGGAATATTGTAAAACTTCATGGCTTGAAAACAGTGGTGTTTTATTATTCATAATTTTATATAATATTAAAAACTTTAAAGCAATAAGTAAAAATAGAGTAAACTGTGATATTTATTATACAGAAAAGAGGCGCATTAAATTTTTTTATTTTCCATTCCTTTCATTACACTATATAAAAATATCAAAAGGCCTAAAACATGACATAATATTTTTTGAACGTAAAAAATTACATGCTAAATATGCTGAATAGGAAAAGCGAGACTACAGATTTGTCTCGCTTTGAAAAACAAACTACACATATATCGAGAAAATCGAACAAACATTTCGTCCATAGTCAATAGCTCGAACAAGTATTACAAGTTGTTTTAGAACTATCTACATGAGGAAAAAAGAAAGGGTGTTCATGTTTTCATTTAAAAAATGCCTACTGGTTTATTTTGTATTTGATTTTGATAAAATTTATTTTGTTCATGTTTTCATTTACGATAAACTGGAAAATGCCAATGATTGTCGACTAAAATATGCTGACAGTGACATAATTAAATTGGTTAAGGAAGCGCTTTGATTATTTTGTTGGGATGAATAATTGTGCAGTTGAAGATAAATTAATATTTATTTGTTATATTATAAACAAATTATATTTGAGTTATTTTATTGATGGTGTTTAATCTCCGCTTCATTACACATTCTCCACAATTGGAAGGTAGTTTGCATTTTAATTACGTAAGTAAACCTGAAGAGTTAGAAATAATTGATTGCTTTTATAGATTATAACTTGTTCAATGAAATGTTGTTCTGTGGAAAGCTATAATTTAATATTTATTAGAAAATATTGATGTTGATGGGAGGGTGTTCACCTCAAGAACCATTTCATGTAATAGAAAAATGTGTACACATTAGAGCGGCGAACTCTAGGTATTACAATTTTATTATTATATATATATATTTATATATGTAATATTTGTTATATATATATATATATATATATATTGTTTATTATAACAAATATTACATTCACCGAATTTGTGTAACTTAAACACACATTCACATTTAAATAAAAATAAAAATTTTGAAGAATGAAAACATTGAGTTTTGTAAATTAATTTTACCAAAGATTTAACTTCTTTGTTATACCAGAAAATAAAAGTAAATAAGTTCTTTGTTAGTAAAATATAAAAGCCAGTAGCTCATAAAATCGTTATAAATAACAAGTGAGAAAATAAACTTAATTTATTTTTAAATTGTTGACTTAAAAATAGAATGCATATTAAAAATATATTTTGTAAATTAACAAAACACATACATATTCACAAAATATCAAATAAAACATTCTGTTAATAAAAAAAAAGCAAAACTAAATTGCTTAATTAAATAACGCCCTATGACTAGTTTGTCAATATGGTAGTCCATTTGTGGTAGTCCTGTAGAATCAGAATAGATAGGCCTAACAGTATATTAATTCGTGTACATTATTATTATTATAGATCTACTTTTGATAAAATTTCAACTTATGAAACTATAGGTTACTTTATGAAAATAAGCATTAACATCTATTTCAAAGCACATATGGAGGTTTCCTGTATTGAGGGTTTATTGCAGCCATCTGCGTATGAAGGTTTCACATGATTGCAATATCAAAACGAGACATATCTTTCGTTTACAATCATAATATTGGCGAGTGCTGACAAACGGAGTGCCAATATTCCAGAGTGGATGGGTTTAATACATAGTCGAGTACTTTAAATAATGTTCTAAACTACTTTTTAATAACACATAAAGCAAGTTTCCTCCACTATTAAAACAATACAATAATGCACATTTTTTTAAAAAAGAAGATCATATAACGTGTATTTCTAAATGTAGATTATTTAATTAACAATTTATTAAACAATATGTATTGGTTTAAATGATCAAGGATAGGTAATGATGATCATTTCGAGATTTGTGAATTTTAAAATTTTTTAAACAATTTTAGAGTAGGATTCATATCTATATATAATTTGGATATAATCTGATCATATAAGTATAGAAACTAACAAACAAGCAAATACATATATAACATCTCTACTGGAAATGTTTGCCATAATATATTTTAAATGTAAAGTTTTGATAAAATATGTTTTTATGTAAATAAGCAGGCCTACATAATTACTTACTTTTCTTTTTTTATGTATACTGTTGGCTAATTTGTATACAATTAATTCAGGCCAAGATAGGTCGTCTTCAAATAATTGGGACAGAATTAATTTTTCAGTTAATACTGATTCCTAATTGACAACTAATTGTATACAAACACACACCTTAAGAACTGAAATGTTTATTTAACGAATTAAGTAATAAAATATAGCTTAACTGACAACCAATTGTACACAAACACACACTTTAAGAACTGAAATGTTTATTTAACGAATTAAGTAATAAAATGTAGCTTAACTGACAACTAATTGTACACAAACACACACCTTAAGAACTGAAATGTTTATATAACGAATTAAGTAATAAAATGTAGCTTAACTGACACCTAATTGTACACAAACACACACTTTAAGAACTGAAATGTTTATTTAACGAATTAAGTAATAAAATGTGGCTTAACTGACAACCAATTGTACACAAACACACACCTTAAGAACTGAAATGTTTATATAACGAATTAAGTAATAAAATGTAGCTTAACTGACACCTAATTGTACACAAACACACACTTTAAGAACTGAAATGTTTATTTAACGAATTAAGTAATAAAATGTGGCTTAACTGACAACCAATTGTACACAAACACACACCTTAAGAACTGAAATGTTTATTTAACGAATTAAGTAAAAAAATGTCGCTTAACTGACAACCAATTGTACACAAACACACACCTTAAGAACTGAAATGTTTATTTAACGAATTAAGTAATAAAATGTAGCTTAACTGACAACCAATTGTACACAAACACACACCTTAAGAACTGAAATGTTTATTTAACGAATTAAGTAAAAAAAATGTCGCTTAACTGACAACTAATTGTACACAAACACACACCTTAAGAACTGAAATGTTTATTTAACGAATTAAGTAATAAAATGTAGCTTAACTGACAACCAATTGTACACAAACACACACCTTAAGATTTGAAATGTTTATTTAACGAATTAAGTAAAAAAAAATGTCGCTTAACTGACAACTAATTGTACACAAACAAACACCTTAAGAACTGAAATGTTTATTTAATGAATTAAGAAATAAAATGTAGCTTAACATTCAGTATTCTGAACTCTGGTACATTCATTGTGATATTGTGTGAAAACGTTGTATCATGAAAACATACCAATACAGAATGTATGTGACAAAACAGAAATTTTATACATACATGATATGTTGATCAAAAATCGGTGTGTATTGCATTGGAATGAATACACACCGATTTTTGATCAACATATCCGCAACTCTTTCAAAAAATACAACTACAACATAGCCTACAGAACAAGAAACAGTTTATCACAATATTTCAACCACACAAAAAATAACCAAGACCTATACAACAATAGTGGCATATACAAACTAAATTGCAGTGATTGTGATAAATATTACATTGGACAAACAGGCAGAACATTTAGAGAAAGATTTAAAGAGCATATACCTAACAGCAGAAACAATAGAACTACAAACTCAGCATTCACGGACCACTTAATCGATAACAAACATTCTTACACCAGCATACAGGATAACATGTCAGTGATACATAAAATAAATAAAGGACACACCATGAACGTCATCGAAGTTTATAAACACCACAAAAGCAACCCAGAAAAAATTTTAAATGAAAAATTGAATTTTGCTTCCAATTGCCTTTATGATCTGATATATTGCCAACAACATGAAATCAAGAAGACACAAGAAAATCTAATAGGGCACAAAGTACAAACTGATAAGCATTAAACAGAACTACACATCATCTTTCCAAATCTGTTTTAAACGAAATACACCAGAAAGAGGTACCTCAAAAGTGTAACTATGTTAAACATAATTTATTTAAACTATTTAATATATGACGTGTACAGAAAATGTATAAAAATAATTGTTACAAGTGTTGTGTAATTGTGAGTGTTTTATGGACATAATAGTTGGCCTGAAGATGCTGCCTGTGGCAGCGAAACATGTAGCCACATAGAAGGAAATACAAACAAGGACTACATTTGACAGACACAAAAGTATGTATAAAATGAAATATATGTAGTTCTAAAGCTGTTCAACAATGAATAAAAACAGAAATAATATATATTGTGATGATAATATGTTGTGGATCTAGTTGGTTAAATAAATCTCAAATTGATTAACAGTTATAGTCATGAATCAGAAGTTATTAAATGTCTAAAATTGGTTGTATGGTAACGAATTTTGAAATAGTTTAGACATTCGAAAAACTGAGAGCTGATTTGTAAGTTTCTATAAAATATGCTTAGTGTATATCCAATTTTTTGTCAATCAAAAAATAAATTTCCGCCTTAAAAGACTGACACATTGTCGAGTTCTAATAATTACTGTATGTTCAAAACAGCATTATTTACGTTTTAATTTCAACCTCCAGTCAAAGAAAGCCTTCTCCAATAAAATTTAACCTCTGTCAGATGAAAGATATAATATTCTTAAAAGTAGAACAAATAATTTACCAAGACATATTATGAAGTACAAATGATAGTAAAGATTTATTATATAGAAACAAATTTAGAGACATGATATAATTACACGATGGAACACATTTATTTTTGTCTACTAGGTGATTATTATGTCGCCCAATTAATTAAAAATCATAAAACATAGCGATTGAAACCACTTTTTAAAATTCATAGTATTAAAAACACAAAGACCCAGTTTAGATTAATAGTTTGGGTGTGCTAATTTCCATTGTAGACAATCATTGTTTTTATATCATTGTTAGCAAAACATAGAATGGTTGCATAGTTTTTGACAAATTTTAGTTACTTTACCGCTTGAAATGCAACACGAAAATAAACAATAAATCGAGCAGTTTTAACTCATCGTTACGGCTTAAAGAAGGCACTATATTATTAATTCAAAATAAAGTTCTTTCTCTTAAAAAGCTATGTTTAAATCTCTTCTGTTACAACAAAATTTGAAATAATTCATCAGCGTTTATATCATTCATTCTGGGTTATTACAATTAATATTATTTTATTATATTTCTTATGTTGCATTTAATATTGAGAAATATAAAAGAGAGCCGTATGTAATTAATATTGGACAATATAAAAAGACCCACTTAGGCAATACATTCAATGAATATGTTTCCTATGTTGGAATTAATATTAAACACTATAAAAGAGATTCACGTAAGAATTAGTTTTAACCAATTCATTTGCTATATTGTAATTAATATTGGGCAATTAAAAGAAACCCACTTAGTCAATATATTTAAGAAATCTATTTTCTATGTTACAATAAATATGGAGTAAATTAAGTTAGGCGATTTAATTGAATTCAGTACTCGGCAATTCGTTGAAGAAATATGTTTTCTATGTTGTAGCTATTTACCAATCCGGAGAAATCGATCTTTTAACTAGTCTCTATAAATATATTTGTACTATTTCGTTTAATAAATAAAGTAATTAAACAATATTTGTCACCTAAATAAACAGTTGCACCATTGTCTCCAACTCTTGACTGACAGTTTCCGGTGTCAATACCAATAAAGAGGCATATGACATTGGGCAGGCACCCGCATAGCAACAAGCCGAGCTTCATGTACGCTGGCTTCCTTCCAGAACCAATGTTTTCAGCTGCTCCTGCGGTTCTAGGCTCTCATTAATAAACTCCGCCTATCAGGTCGGCTGCATCTAACAGACACGTTTTACGCTACTTCGAGGAATTGTCTTATGTCATTGCTTTATTCCGTTTCAATAAATTCTCAATTAATTACGACTGTTATGTATGTAAGTGTGTGGGTGCGCGCGCGTATTTAATAAGAAAAATAATGTTACCAGATCATTCCAATCTGTTAATAGTTTTATTTCTCGTCTTTACTTATCCAGTAGGAAATTTTTTAATATGACTAATACATCTTAATCTAAGTAAAATGCTCAACTATGCCTCATTTATGACATTTTTGCCAAGTTTGTTACTTTATTTTAAAGTAAATACAATAATGTGTTGTTCACTTGAAATTGTTTTCATATATTTGTGATTTATTTCATTGACTTGAGAATAATCTTCGTTAGTAAAATAATAATATAAGAGTAGAGTCTATAGCCTATATAGGCCCACAGTTGATCAAACAAATTTATGAGAGAACCTCAATATATGACATGTATTGTCGGCAGATAAATCAGGCGAGTAGATATAAATGCCAACGATGGGACACTAGGCTAAAAATTTTGTGATACATAAAACCGAATTTAATTCATTTTGAAGTGTTCGTGAACACAGAAATGGGAGATTGTGTTCAACAATTAAATTCACGATAGAGAAAACTTCACAATGAAAACTGTTTTAATTTAATTACATAAAATGCTGTATTTCAGTGATGACAGTAGTTTGAAGTAAGTAAAATGAAAATGGAGAAAAAGAAAGAAAAAATATCGGGTGAAAAGAGTGTTTGTAAGCACGATACAGTTGTGCAACCTCGGCTGCCCTATGTTAGTTAAATTTTAAAGGTAAACAATTGTTCACTTCATAATGTAAGGCAAATAATAAATTAGTATATTTATAAAAATTTACAGCCATATGTGAAGTGAAATTGTCATTCTTTGAATGACAGCCTTGAGAACATGTCATTGAATCTTAAGATTAATAAAAGAGTTGAAATTGATGTTACAATTTCTTACAGTTGGAATGTAGTATATTTGCCTTCCCAAACTAATATTTTTAACTATACATGACAGTATGTGCGTTACTGGATCACCTTGATACAGTGTTCCCACAAGTTTTAGCATAATCCTACGTGTTGAGACCGGACGGATTGTAAATTACGATCTAAACACAGACATACAAAAGATGAAAATAATTTATTACTATTTACATGCTTGCTGCAAAGAAGGCTGTCACAATTCCTGGCCATTAATATCGACTTCGTTATTTATTACGCACCTTGTACATTTCTTTAACTGACATTTTACTTTTAAATTATCACAGAAATGATTATAATTCATGAAACCTGCTTCAAGATGTTTAATGTAATAATATTTATACCTGCCGGGCATTGGATTATTAAAACTTATATGCAAGAAACCTCCTCTGATACTGTCGTATATTTAGCAAGGTCGACAGGGACATTTACAGAGAGTGTTACAGATATTGATTAAAACACTTCCTATGTAAATAATTAAAGAACTCATTAATATAGTTACATGTAAAGATAAAGAAATAAATCGTAAAATGTATTCATGTTTTCACACGTTCATTAATCTCAAGGAACTTTCCAAAGTGATTTAGTGCTTCATGGGCGGCAGTGCCATACTTGGTCATGACTGTTTGCTATGCTCGTTCTAAGCTTTGGAAGAGAAGAACTTGTCCTTTTACTTTTATTGCTTAGAACTGTTTAATTATAAATATTGAACGGTGAATGTAGCAAAGAACGCTATTAAATTTTGTTTTGAATCGTAGTAATCCTAATAAAACATCGAAATAATGTATTATGTGACGTCCGAAAATAGCAACAACGACAAAATAAATTTGGAGCTAAGTGCATATATGTATGGGCCCCTTGTTGTGAAGTTTTTATTATTTTACGATTTGTCACTCACTCCACGTATTTTATGCGACGAAAACTAATTTTTGATCATTTAAAATATTTTATTTTACAGTTACAATTTTTATAGAAATTGAGTATTTACTTAAATTGTTGAACTAACTTTTAAATTAATACAAATTATATCTTTTACACTTCGTTTAGCCACATTTTCATTCTCGAAAGCTTATTTTTGAAAGAAACTATTTGTATTTTATAACTGAAAAAGAATTTCAATATCAAACCTAGTTGAAGCATTAGAATCTATTTTGGGAAAATGTTTTACGATGTTTGCAAGTATTTGAGATATTTCAAATCTTGAGTATATTGGAAGAAGTATAGAAATATGCCTGTGTTTTGTTTCGACAATATTATTAATTGAAACAGATAAAGGCTTTTATAATTGTTTTGAACGCTTATATAGTAATAACTTTGCACAATAGGTTTCTCGGCTCTCGCACAAAACATTTACTCTTCGTTAAAAATGATAAATTTTTAGGGACCAATCATACCTTTCTCGTCATATCTTCTTTGAGTAGAATGTCAGCTGAAGGATATTGATCGAATTGCCAATCACTTTAATAATTCAAACACGCTACCGTCCATCCACTTTCCGCCATTATCAGATAGACCTAATCGTTTCCCCAATCCAATTCAATTCTACCGATGGGCCATACATTATTTATAGCTATCGGTAGTGGGGAACACGATTCGTTGCCAATTAATTTAAATGTTACATCGTTTGAATGAAGAATTCCAGAGGATATATAATCACAATCTTAAATGTCTTCTACGACACCTGTTACAATAAGAAGGGGTATTTCTTAAAAGCTCAGTTTATTCAGATACATGGACTTTAATATATCGTAAAACATTTTAAGTTTTAAAAATAGGTTCACAAGAGTTTAAAATCAGTTAAAAAAATATAATTAGTTTGTCAAAAATACGAATTACGTATGAAAAAACCTACATTTTGTTTTGAAAATGCGATTAATTGTCAATTTGGGTATGTTACAAACATCCGAACTATTTAAAAAAACGGACCACAAGACCATTCTATTTGGTTATCGAAATAAAAAATATTAAATAATTAATTTTTTATGTGTAAAATATAATCACAAACATTTCGCAAAACATTTAACCGTTTCAAAAATGAGACCTAAAATATTCAGAAAGTGTTAATTTTTATATGCAAATACAAAATATTTCACTCCAATTTGTGTACCACCATAAAACTCCAATAAAGTTATAGGTAATGTGAAATGTCACAAAACATGGTAGGGCTTAGCATATAAAAAAATTATATCTCCCTACTCGACTCTGAAATGACATTCTACCTACAAAATCTATCATAATATAGTTAAATTGATCCATTAACAAAATAAAATATGAGACACATTAAATACTCATTTATA